>CM052323.1:1496295-1530823 GCA_028455615.1 Lasioglossum zephyrum | reverse complement strand
TCGGGGTCCTATGGTATCCCGGTGCTCCACGCGGCCGCTTAGTCCGCTTACCATCAGATCCGCCACTGAATGTAGTCAATCCTGTTCGAGCCTGACGCTACATAAATTGGCAAGGAAGTTTCGCGTTGCGGTCGGGTATTTTGCGAAGCGATCGAAACCGATTTTCAAGGTGGCAAGAAATAAACGGCGAATGAGATCTCGGAGTTTCGAGGATACTTTTCGTAGTATTTCGATCCGGGTGCTGTATCGGCACAGGTAGCCGAACTGCGATCGGTTGGTTAAACACGATGTTATACCCGAAGTACTCATCGCCCGGCTGGGAATGCAAATTGCCCGCGATTTGCATGTCGCGGCTGTTCGCCTCTCGCAGATGCCACGCATTAAATGTGATTTTCGCGTACACGCGAACCACGAAGCTAAGCCAATCCTGTTGGATCAGTGCTCCTCCGCTCGCTAATTAGGAATATGAATGAAGACCTCTTTGATCGCTGGTTCGTTCCCTCGGAGGAAACCAAGGGGTATCTTGCGCGCGGAAACGCATTAAGAACGAGTAGCACCGCGTATTCCGAAGTTATGCTCTTTCACTTTATTCTACTGACTATCCGTAGCCGCAAAACGTTCAATATGTTGCCGTATTTATGCTCGGTAAGCACACATTAAAGAAACCTGCTCATTTATTAAAGATTATCGCTCGAACTATTCGGCTGTAAACTCTACAAACTGTAATCGGAATGGATATTGTGTTACCAATGTGTGTCGAGAAAGATATACACATTTTCTACGGTTTTATTGGCGCGTTAATTATTTGAATATTATTATAATTACTAGTTTCGTAGTTCATAATAGAGTAACAGCAACAAGAATGAATTTCATTTCGGTTTAAGGAAAATTAATAACATTCAGATTGATTAGACTCTGTTCGTCAACGGGAGTCTGACTTTCGAACTTTTCATATTGTTTGTAGCCATGTCAGGAATCCTGAATAGAAGCAAGCTGTAAACTCTATTGCAATCTCGGTTATCCGAGCGAATAATTCGCGCTATCAAGAAGCAGTTTAACGCGCATCGAGCCAATAGCAACGGCACACGGTTTATCCTGTGCAGGACTCTGCTAATTGGAGACTGGGGATCTCGTTCTCCGGCGGCGGGCAACGATTATCCAGCGTGGATAGCGGTCTGCTGATAAGAGGAAAAGTTCGCAGACAGCACACGCTAGCTAATAAAACCGAAACTTTCGATTGCAAAAGAAAAGCATAAAAACACACACACACACACCGTGGCTTAGAATAATGTTCGTACACACCGATCTGGTATTCAATTTAATTGGATCTCGTTACAATTACACGCAGTCTTATCGATATTACTTCCAATCGAACTTTGTTGATTTGCGAACTCTACTTTCACCGGATTCAACAATGTTGCAGAACATTATGTAGAAATTATTTCAACCGCGTCTGTAAAGTTGTGTTTTCTTTAATAAAATAAACAAAAATAAAATAGGTTGATATGTGCAAGGATTATATTTACATTACCATGTAGATGTCTGGGTGCGGACATAAATATCGTGATCCTTATCGGTATCGATTTGTCTCATTTCTGTTTTAGTAATATTCCGACAGATTATATGTTGTTTTTTATCTTATGTTCAAATTTCTTCGCATATAGCTTTCAATTCCGACTTGCTTCAATGGTTTCCAAAATCTCCGATTTAAAACGATTCATCTCCGACACTTGTTTATTGGTGAATGCGTGAGACCAATAATTTTTGGCAAGAAATAATTCAGGAATGACTGATTAGGAGTAATGATTAATATTTGCGACTGAAGACCATACCATCTGCTGAGGTCTCAATTATAGTTTCATTTAGCTGGCTCCTCGAAAACAGTCGCCGCGTGTTTGCAAATCGCGCGCGCACACTCGAAAGCCAGCAACTGACCTTTCCAGCCGTCCGATAAATCTCGCGGATATCTAGTCGCGGAATCGCGGCCTATAATTGCCGAGGCGATCAGCGGTGCCAGTGATAACGTTCTGTAGAAACGCATAAATCCACTGTTAAACGGTTTGCCACACAAACCCGAAAAATTCGCGTCTTAATCGGAACATGATTCGAGAAAAATGTAGATCAATAGACTCGTGCTGTTGATGACAGCAGATTTTATAAACAAACTCAAATGCTTCTACCGGATTATACTGTACAACATACTTAATACTTTGTCTCTAGTTCGTTGTTCGCACTATTCTTGTTCAGAAACTCTTTACACATAATTTACACCGAGTTCTACGTCTCAACAGTAGGTAAATATTGTGTGATTACAGACTGTATAAGCTTGAAACCTCTGACGTTCTGCATCTAAATTATTAAAACGTATTGAGTAGCTGTGTTTTCTATTCAAATAAATGCTTGTACTAATTTTTACAAATAATTTCATTGTTCTAAATTATTAAAACGTATTAAATGGAAGTTTCTACTCAAGAAAATGTTTATACTAATTTTTCCCCATAATTTCAGCGTTCTGAATTACGAACACGTACAAAATAGAAGTATCTATTCAAGAAAATGTATGCACTAATTTCTCCAAATAATTTTAACATTCTACATGATTAAAACGTATTGGACAGAATTGATGACCATTCAAATAAATGCTTGTACTAATTTTTCCAAATAATTTCAATGTTCTACATGATTGAAATGTGTTTTCTATTCAAATAAATGCTTGTACTACTTTTTCCACATAATTTCATTGTTCTAAATTATTAAAACGTATTAAATAGAAGTTTCTACTCAAGTAAATATTTGTACTAATTTTCCTAAATAATTTCAACGAGACAATGGAGACGCAGTTTCTTTTGTGGTATCTCGATAGATTTGTCTGAGGTGTCGGTTTTTCCTGAATGATCAGGCATCGGTGAATGCTATCACGTGGCATGATGCACCCCGAGTTGACTTGGTCACGCACGAGCAGAGCCGCGATCGGCGGTTATCTAATTGACACCGTAGGCGAGGTGGCAGCGTCGCGACGCCACACCGCGTCGGGCTTGCACTTTCCCTCTCGATACTTCCACCAGCGACGACGACGCCGGTACACTGAACCGACGTCGCCTGCCCCAGGTTTTTCCCTCCTCGACGATCGACCTGTTTCACGTCGGAACCTTTTACCTTTCCACTCGCGGCAAAGATTCGTTTAACCGGGTAAAAGCCGCTGACCCTGTGACACCTTTCGACGATAAAAACACTCGCGTCTTCTTCCTTTGATTTATCCGAGCCATATATTTATCGAATCTTCGTGCAAATTATCGTGCAAGGTATTGATCTTGTGTACGTGATAAATCAAGTTTTTCAAGAACAAACAAAACGCATTCATCGTTCGCGTAGCGGTATCAAACTACCCGACAAATTGACTTGCGATTCCGCACACTGTTCCCACTATTGTTCCACCTACAATATTGTCGATATTGTAACCCGAACGATAGCCACATTCGAAACGAACAAAAGGACATATTGTTTGTCTGATTCAGGCAGCTAGAACAGGCACAATCAATGCGTTCGATTGAACCGCTGTTTCGCAACAGGACGTGCAGACTTTTTAATAAACATACTGCCGATCTTTATGAGAAATAAAAATTGTCCAAGTCGATCGTGAGAAATAGAAGTTACATGAAAATGTGTATCCTCTTTTATCAGGTTGGAGGGAAAGTTCTGTCGTATTTTAAACAAGCAGGTGATTTTGATATCACTGAATAATATTAAAGTGCAATAAAATATTAAACACATGTTTTTATAAATCGATTCAAATGTCTTCTTTAAAATACAACAGAACTTTCCATTCGGCCTAATAATAATTTTAATAAGCCTGAAAATTTGCAATTGACTGCTGTCGACGAATCAAATGTCTTGAAGTCTGTCGCGGAGTCCCGAAACGAGCGTACTCTAATTCGCGAATGACAACAGAGTCAAATCGGGGCTCGTCGAAACCGCGGCACTCCTTTTGAGGACGCGATCGAGAGGGGCCTGTTATTCGGTCCTGGGAATTCCTCTCCCTGGTTGGCCCGATTTCCGAGCGGCGTTCCCAAACAAGTTCGATTAATTAATTACGTTCAATTAACGGTAATCGTATCGTACGGGCTGCGCTTTCTCGGTTCCTTTGCGGACAAGGAGGTCTCTCGGTTTGCTCTTCGGGCTTAATGGATTCCCACCGCTTTGATGCTGTTTTCGGCCGGAATTGAGGAGCACACCGTTTCGCGAACGCGCGCGTGCACCGCGAGCAAATGCAACGGATGCACCGATGCACAAACGCCGCACGAGAGCATACCGAGAAATGCCGAGGGGAACACGGACGACGCATACCGCGTCTTTCACTTTGTCGTCTCCCGAGTATCGTCGGTGCTCTTTCAAAATGATCGTCTCGAAATACTTCGCATATTTAATACACCACGAGAGTAGGTGTAATCATTATCTTGTTGGATCTGCGTAAGCGTAACCGTTGTGGAAACAATGTAGAAACACCATTTCCTCCTCGGCGTGGTTGTAGAACATGAAAAGACGAATGCAACGAATATAATGATCGTACCATTCTGATCATTTATTCTCGAGAGATCCGTGTCTGAAATTATTAAGTACTCTACTTTCCAGACAGGAATATCTCGAGATTGAATGATCGAAACGGTATGATCATTATAATCGTTGAACTCGTTTTTTCCAAGCTCTACAACCACACCTCAAAAAATATACAGCATAGCAATTGAACAAATTCCTCGAAGCAGTATAATTTGTTCCTAAAATGTTTGTTTACACGACGTTAAATCAGGGGGGTGTGTGGGTGATTTAGATGGTACACGTATAATTTTGAGAACATACGAGCTAACGTGGCTTTTGAAGATTTGGGATTTGGCGGAAGTCGGAAGTCTCCGAGTCTCTCCGAAGGCTTGGCGAGGTATTCGCGGACCGTTTATTCCTTCGGATCCAGCCAGATTATAGTGGTTGGTGGCGTAAAGTACCTCCGAAAATAGAGAGGAAATGTTGCACTGTTGCGCGGAGTCGCGTTAACCCCACGGTTATTTACGCATACCTAAGTGCCGCTGTCCTGTCGTCGCTAATTATATATGCTTGTTCTAACGCGCAGCGATTTCAGCCTGGCAGGCTTAATTCCCGACAACATTATCTCGGCGACGTGCACCAGCCTCCAGAGCCAGGCGGTCCTGCGATTTTGGCAAACTCTGTGTGCTTATGCGTTTACCGAGTTATCTTACCACAGTCTGCGACCTTGCAATTGAATTCCTGCTCTTCGCGGCGCTGACAGTTCACCCCACAATCCAGTATTTTCGGGGAACACTATAAACGAAGACATTTCGCCTACAACTACGTAAACTATTTCAAATTTCTCGCTGAAATCTGCAGTCTAGCAGTGAAATGAAATAGAAGAACGAGGTATGTTTCCTGTAAATGTTTTGTAGGCGAAATAATTCCACTTGCAAATTCGTTCACTGATCACAGAGTTTAAAGAACAGCCACGAGTGCATGCCTAGAGGCGGCGAGCGATTTCGAAGGAAAATAACGAAAATAAATTTGCCAGCGTGGTGTAGGAGTGTTACACACGAGAGGAGGACGGTGCCCGGTAATTACCATAAATTTCGGAAAATATCGGCGTTCAATTGCGGCGAACAAATTCAGTTCGCTGAACTAAATTCCAGCGGTCGTTGAAAGTCTCGTTCTAGGTTGATTATCGGGGATAACTGGGAGAGCGGAGGTGGCCACGAGCAGCTGCATAAATTTTGCATAGACTGGTAGCGTAGGTGGAGTGGAAAGTTGTATGGCTATCGGTTAGAATTCACCCGGCTGATAACTAGCCGTTTCGCTGCCGCCGAGACACCTGCGAATGCATCGGTTGCATCCCCTATTCCTCTTAGTTCGCCAACTTATTTAGTCCTGGGGCTAGACAAATATTTCCTCCGCAGACGCGTCAATTTTCTTTTACCAGCTACTTTTAAAAGTGGTTCACTTTTTACTTGAAAAGTCAGAAGAAATCTAGGAAACCGCTTTTTACATTTTCGTGCATTTAAATATAATTGTTTTTCATAGTGATAGCTCGCGAAAATTCGTTAAAAAATCGCGTCTCTTTTAGAAAGAAAAACCGCATCAGTCAGAACAGTTTCCTACAGAAAGAAAACTATTGTTTCTTCGATTTTGTCGGGAACTTGTCGGATTATTTTGCAGCGAGTCCGATCGAACAGGGTATCAATTTTCACGTCGGGAACACGGCCGCCAACGAAGCTATGGAAGGAATAATGGAACAAGCAAAACGATCGGAAACGCGTGCAGTTGTACAGAAAGAGGAGCAAAAGGGATCGGGGGAAAACGGGGGCGGGATCGAGCAGATTATCCTGACATCGGCGCGAAACAAACGAACATGACGGCCCAGTGGAATCGTATCGCTTTATCCTCGCGAATCGACGCACCCGCGCGAAAACAGCTTTGAAAACCGAGTGGACCCAGTCTCCCGATCCCTCGACCGAACTAATATTTTCGATTGCGCTAAGCCGAGCCATGGTCCAGACCGTAATTAAATCGGAAGCGAATTATTCCGCTTGGACGAGCCACTGAATCTCCTCGTTAAATCGCCAAGATTCCGAATTATTTACTAAATACCATCATTCTCGATTCGAGAAGTCTGCAACAAATCTTTGTCATACCTATATGCACAGGGCGATTTTTCATTCTTATCTAAAAGGACATTTTTACATTTCATCCGTACACTGCAGACTATTAAGGAAAATGAAAATTCTCTAAGTCAATCGTAAGAAACAGAAATTTAATAAAACTGTGAATTTTAATTTCGTCTATATAAATAAAAATCAAATGTTTTTTTTTATGTTCGTAATTGGAAAAATTGGAAAAGTTGCCCGGAAAAAATAGAAAATTCGGGTAAAACTAGAAGTGTTTTTTGAACCATATTTCAATAAAACAAAAACAAAACGTCACAACTTTCAATCGATATTTCAATAGTTATTTCTATTCCAATTTATGAATTTACATTACAAAAATCATAATTTTTGAAACGGTACAAGTAGCAGGTTGACATGTTTAAACAAAATTTATCTAATTTGGACAGGACAACGTCTGTCAGGTCAGCTAATTGTTTACTAATAGTCTTCAACTAAATTATCCCCCTTCCAATCCATTTAACAAGGATTCTAGAGGACTCTGAAATTTTCAGAGCATCGCAGCCATAGAAAAGAATTAGTTTGTACGGAGTTGTTGATTCAGACGTTCCAGGGGGCTAGCCGAATTAATTCGTCGATCGAATTTTACGAGAAAGAGGGTGCGGGGGTGGTCCGCGTACGGCTGTTATTCCCGTACAGGTTTCATTAATTTGTTGAAAGAGCGGATCGATCGGGCTCGGCCCGCTTTCGGTAAAAGGAAAGGAATCCGGTGACGAGAACCGTAGGCCAGATGATGGCGGCTGATTAGACCCGAGGACGTCGCGTTCACTACAAATCGGTGAAATCGGCCACGGAAACTAGTCGATTTCTCTGTTGACTTCATCAATTTCACATCAATGAAACTCTCGATTCACCCTCCATTTATTTATTCTATTAAATTCTTGCACTAGCGATACCTCGATAAATATCCCAGATCGATACTCGACGCTCAAAGATACATTGTATTTGTAGTATCATTTGAAAACAAGTACAGTACCATGTAACCAAATAGATTTTAATAAACACGTTCGCTACCTAGTTTGTATATTGTATTTTATTACCCACTTGTACATTATTTCAACAGTAAATCGTTCTAACAATGAGCAACGAAATTTTTGACTCCTATTAACTCCGAGAGGGGTGGTTTTCAAGGGTAGTTGAGTGGTACAGAGGCAGATATTATTTTCATAGCTTGTCAACGAATACGTGCACGTGTTAAACGGAACTTTGAGAAACGAAGATTGTCTTCGTCGATTTGCGTGAAACCGGGAATGATTTCTCTCTTCCTCGAGTAACGTCGGTTTGTCGAAAGCAGGATGCAAATGCTACTAAATTTAACTTAGTGCAAGGGTGGCCAACTTTTTACATTATTCTACCACAGAAGAATAAGTAGGCGCAAAGATGCAATGCCGCAGGTTGGCCACACCTGACCTAGCGCTTCGCTGATAAATTCATAAAATCTGCGATCGACTCATTACCGGTGCTCGGCGGTTTTAGCGATATTCAAAATGGCATTAACTGCGATTCGCTTGGTCGTCCGCGAGATAACGGTCCATTCGCTTGCACAGAGACGACTGCGGACACGCGTTGGAACGTTAAGCGGTGCGGCAAGAGGCGCATAAAGTGACCATTAAATTTCTAAAGCCGCAGTCGATTACCGGGTCGATCAATATTCGTAAGTGGCCGGTGAACTTGATTCTATCGCTATTCGCGGCGTGACTGGGAGCACGTGCGCGTTCGTGATCCGCAGAACGGGCTCGTCAAGTCGTAAACTCCGGTGGCCGAGCGAGAAGAAAAGAGAGTAAAGTGGAAGAAGTAAATCCAGGGGCCTCTGTGCCGTCTGGATTCCGAGTGGATGTTTCTCTTGGCGCTGCTAAACGAGCGCCGGCGACTCGACGCTGAAAGATAGTCCACCGGCTACCAGGCCAGTAAACAATTAACAGCCACGGGACCGTCCGAGATCAGTTTAAATACGTCAATCGACCGCGGGGTCGGCTCTGATTGATCAAAACTCTCGAAATGACCGCGGGAAATCTAGAGAAACGTCGAGCGGTCACGAGGCCCGATCAGATTTTACAAACGAATCCTGTATTTCCTGTATTTTAATTCGGCACGTATTTTAGTCACCAGATTTATTCAATTTCTGGCGATTAACCCTTTACACTCGGAGCTGTCCTAACTGGAAAATGAAACATCTATGAAATTGGTACAATACTTCATTCTTTGTAAATACTTATGTATAAAGGCTTCTGCTCGTCTATACTAAATAATAATAATAATAAATGTTCAGTATGTGATTAGATACCGACATATTTAATAACGTAAACAATATTTTGCAAGGGTTTGACGCGTCTGCAAGAAGTACCTCGAAAAATAAGTTCTGAAAGATTGACAAATAAATCCCGAAGGTTAATACCATTTAACAGAAGGAAGTGATCGAGTATAGAAATATTATCACTCTAAATGGCACAGTGTATCAAATTATTTGTCAATCTGTCTGAATACTATTTGCTATAATATAACAAGCTATTTGTTGGTCAAATTACTTTGACTATGTTCTAAGTAAAATGCGAGGCTGTGAATGTCTTTTGAAGAGTGCATTTTATGGAGATACAGATGTCCGAATTTCCTGGACAGCGTGCAAGGGTTAAAGGGAGGAACAACGGGGACGAGGGTTCGAATCGGCCGCGGTTTGTATCGTCCATCACCTGGCGGGAGCGAGCCGGTAAGCGATTCACGTTCAGGAATGTGGTTCCGAACGAGTTCAGGACGTCTTTGACGCGAGCGGCGACGTCCCACGGCCCACATTCCCTCGGTTTCGTGCCGCGCCACGTGTCCCGACGATCACCAATGATCGTCAATTGCTTCGGAGCCTAGCCTCTCCCGTCGTTGTACCCTCTTTTCGATCGTTCCGCTCACTGTCATCCTCCCATCCCTGTCAATCGCGAGATAACACGATCTCTCTTCCCACTACAATTTTGATCAAATTCAGAAGAAAAAAGATCCGCGGATTTTTCATTGATTTGTAAATTAAATTTGATGTTTCTTTCCTAGTGTAGATCTCACTTACTCTTGTCAAAAATGTTTGTCAAAATTTCTTTTACTCGATCGGATAACGGGAGAACGTGTACCGAATGGATTGAACATTAAAATAATGAATTAAATGCTCTTAAAATCGTTTTTCTCGAATATCTACTAAACATGTAGATCTTGACAGGCTGCACAAAAGAAATTCGAAAGTCGAAAATAGTACATGTAATCCAGTGACCATATTATCGTATGATTTAGATGATCGTATGAAGATGTAAGCAATTAAACTAAGCCAGGAGAGTAAGATTTCGAATGATTTAAGAATTCCGTTACGAAAACGGTCGAGGAAGATCTTGAACGGTCCTGATTTATGCGAATGATCTAGTCTGATGTTGTTATGGCCGCGTGTTTATCAATTCGAGGCAGCCAAGTAGCACTACATATTTCGAAGAAGACGCGACTCGTTTTCCGGTGTGTATAGAGAGCAGCGTCGTAAATCATGCTAATCAGACTAAGAACTCCGCCGTGTTACAGGAATGGGTGTGCGCATTGGGCGAGTGCAACTTTGTGGTCGGCCGCTAGTTTCACTCGTCAATTTAGCAGACACCTCGTCGCCAACGTCGCGGACTATTTTCGATGCATCCTGCAGCGCGGATCCAAAACGAGATCCTCTCGCTGTCGTCGTCGTCGTCCGGAATTCTCGGAGCCAAGATCTTCCGAGGGTAGTCGTGAAAACTTTCTGCACGGTCGAACTTTATCCGGTTGGCTTATTCGTCTTCAAGGCGGTACAAGAATGTTGCTGAACCAGCTTCATCGATGTTTGATTAAAATCGCTGACTTCCCGCGAACATTTTAACCTTTCCGACTGTGCGCAAATGCCGCCTGCATAGTTACTCGATAATGACCAATCTGTTCCAATATTCCTTCTTCGAACATCCTGTGCTACTTGTGCTGCTAGTCGCAAGAATCTTCACTCGATTATAGCAATTTGTTTCAGTTTCATTTTGTACGGAGATCCGCCGTCGGGAAACTTGAGAAGCAATTATAATGGTTGTATAATTTCGCTGTGGCTGTAATGAAAAAAAGGTGCCTCTGGTATGTATTAAGTTACATACATGTGAAAAGTTTCATCGAAATCGATCAAGGTTTTTATGAAATATAACTGATTTAAAATAGCAAAAATTATAAGAATCTGCGATTTGAATGAATCGTAAACCCTACATCCAAAGAATTTTACAATGCCCGATAGCTTTTCTATGCATCAACCGATTTCGATTTAACTTTGTACATGTATATAACTTACTTAGATTTACAAAATACATGTTTGGAATTTTCATTACAGGCACGGATAAAGAATTTCAAAAACACAGTCTTTACTATCTCCTTCGTAATTGCGACCAAGAACAATTTAAAACTAAAAATTATTTGCACGTTGGGTCCCATTTTGAAAAAGTTATTAGTTTTTAAGAAGTGCTACTTTGTGTATCTCATTAATATTTTATATTGTACTCATTCCATTGATAACACAATGTAGAGTACTACCAGGCTGGGATTATAAATTAAGAGATTCCAGAAGCAACAATATTCGGCGAAAGAAAAACAAGAGGCACGAAAACGGTGTCGCGTAAATTGCAAAATACTTCCGACACCGTACGAACGATACGTCTAGCAGGTTGTTTACTGTCGGGAGCCTTGGCCCAGGCCCAAATTCGAAATTGCAACTTTTCAGAGCGGACCGACGTGGAAAGTAATTACGCGGCACGAACGTGAAAGGGACGGAACGCGTTCTGCGTCTTATTGCTCCGATGCGGCGAGTGGTTAGACGTCCGCGGAAACGGTTCCGCACCGTTTTCGCTTCTTCCTCTTTGTTCCTCTTTGTCTGGTCCGGTAGCTGTTGGACGCGCAACTTAGTTCGGGCCCTCTTCGGTCCTCTCCACTCCGGCCTTTCGGGACGTTGACTCTCGAGTGCATTCGAGTAAAACAATTTCTCTCCTCTTCCCAAAGTGGAACGCGACGCGCGAGAACGAATCCCGCGCAGAACTTACCCGTGAAATAATTAACGAAGATAATTGCCCTCCGACCGGCCGCGTTTCCCTCACGACTTTCCGTCCCTCGTAAATTTTCCATCCGACAAGCAGTCGCTAATTACGATTCCGACTCGTGCCTGGCCCGGCCCGGCTCGCGATCGGGCTGATTTTCACGCGGGAGACTGCCCTAACATTTTCAATCTACTCAGCTATAAATGCGACCGACAAACATTGCCATATGAAATTATTAGTTCGTTCGACAAGTCATTTCGTTTTCCGAAGGGAAAATGCAAGCCAATTTTTTACCATTCGGAATAAGTTTGATGAATTCGGTTTTACGATCTTCCGCGATTTTTCAAACAAGTTGAAGATTTATATGACCTTTTACGACTCCAGTTGAAATGTGATTTGCAGCGTACAATGAATGGTGAAAAAGACTGAAAACAATGGTAATCCAATGGTGCATCATCTCCTTAAACAACACATAATTCTTTTCTTTTATGCATCATTGTTAGCCTTGTGGAAATAAAAACCAAAAGATGGAAATTCGTACTTTGATTTTAAATAAGATAGGTAATAAAAAATGCAAGCAACGCTGTCTCTATACGAAAAACGAAATTTTTTCCCGAACGACCTGATAGAAAAATGAATTTATTTAGATAATGTCCTCCAATCGAAGAGAACCGGGAAAAAAGGGATTCCGTTTGAACGCAACTGATCTAAATGCGTCGGTCCCGTAAGCCGGAAGTTCCGTAAAATCGTGAGTAATCCGGCCGAATCCCCGTGATCGCGATAATATCGAGCAGACGGTGGATTACGGCGCGGTTCCCGTGGAAACATTCGAAATTGGAGAACAGTACGGGTCGGCTCGGGCCGGTCCAGCAGGCGTCGATCATTAATTGTGTTTCGGATCCGGGGGAGTCGGGCGTGCGGAGGGGCGTTAAATAACATTAACGACGTGAACGCGTCGATCGTCGTGTCGCGACGCACTCTCCCCGAAGCCTCTGTCGCCAGCTGGGACGAGGGTGACTAATTGTACCGCTTTGTGATACTTCCCTCGTGAAATTTTCGGGATAGAGAGAGCCCCAGACGACCCACACTGGCCCGGAATCCCGAAAAGCTCCGCGAATTTCGTGCCTCTGTTAATCATACTGTATTAATTACTGGCAGAGCTGGTTTAGTCGTTTCTGGAACTGTGGGAGCTGCTGATAAACTACCCTCGCGAAAACGTCTTTATTAGAACAATTTTCAGACCTTGTGATGTTCTACAAGCTGACAATACACTATTTTATTAGAACACTTTGAACGATTGTCCAGGACTGTAGGATCCAATTCTAAGCTACCCTTATAAAACTACCCCTATTAGAACAGTTTGAAGAGGATTCTGCAACTGTAGAACCAGACTCTAATCAACCCTTATGAAACTTGCCTTGTTAGAAGCGTTTGAAGAGCCGTTCGGTGCCATAGAAGCTGATTCCAAACTACCCTGATGTAACTACCCTTATTAGAGCAGTTCCAAGTGTTTTTGGAAATGTGGAATATAATCCTGACTTCTCTTTATAGAACCACCCCTATTGGAACAGTTCCGAGTTCTAAGAGTTACATAAACTCTTAGAGAACTACGGTGTAAAATCTAAACTACCCCATTATAAACATTCAATTGCTGGAAATGAATAGTTAAAAAGTTAACGATAAAAAGAAGTTGTGATGTTCTACGGAATTTTTGGTGGAGCGCGATCAAGTTATCCGAGCCTATTTCGGAGCCCATTCTAACCCTATCCAATTTCGAAACATATCGTAACTCGAAAGTTTTCGGACGTCTGCCACCTATTTTATGGAAATGTCTTCAGTTTCTGCTCGAGGGTCCGGTGACTCTATCTTGTCTGTAGAATGTTCCTGACTGGTTTCGAACAGATCCAGCATCCGCCACGAGGTAGACCCACGTCCGCGAACGGGTTTACGGCACCGGGAGACCCGTTCGACGATCGTTTTTCGTCTATAATACGAGTAGTTTGTATTCCGCGGTGTTGTTTCGTGCGTCGTCGTCTTTAGGGGAACGTAATTTATGTGTCAGCAAGGCGCGCGCCCCGCCAATTTATTTATGGCCACTTTTACCGCCGCTTTAAAACCCGTCGAGAGTTACAGGAGCGACGCCATTTTTGCCATAGCCTCTCCGCTCTCTGCCACCATACAGTCCGGACGACGATCTTACCACCGCGCCGTACCAACAAACACGAAATTCTGCATGGTTTCACTTTGTGTATTAATCTCTCGGACATTACGATTCGTTTTGCTTTTTCACCGTCACTTTCGCTACCCGGTCCTCAGGGACTTCTGCGAGCGTGGCCATTCCTCATTGCATCGTTGTGCACATACGCTGTGCATCTTTGTGCACTTATGGGGCGTGCAAGTCGTTTTCTTTGAACTCAAGAACATGGTTGCAGCAATGAAGTACGAGGACGTCGCAACTTTATCGTTCTGTTTGTGAGGAATTTACTGGCCTGTAGGAAATTGATAAAAATCAATTAATTGAAAAACTGCTTCCCAATCTGGCAGCCTCCTCGCATCGACGCTCCTTTTTCAACGAGGAAAAGTTTCTCAAGGCAAACCGATAAACAGAGACGCGCAGAACGCCTTCAGCAATTCTCGCGGGGAGTATCAACATTTGTACATAATTTACGAAAAAGAAAAAAAATGAAGAGCGTATACGACGCCCATGATCGCGTTCCCCCGGAGGCAGCGTCGGGGACAAACAGGTTTACGAGCAGACGAGGGTGTTTATCCTAGAGAATAAAAGTGGAAGCGTTCGATTTACGCTCCCGTGTATCGTTGACAATGGAACGATATCCGTGTGTGCAGGAACGAGTAAGCGAATCATAGGAGAAAGATAGAGAGGAAGATGAAAAGAAGAAGGGGAGGCGAGGGCGGAAAACGGAAGTCCCACGCGTTCGAGATCGCATTGAGTCGCATTCCGTGACCGGCCGTGGACGCTGCTTGGCCTTCGGTGTCTGGTAATCGAACTTTATACTCGTGGCAAACGTTGCGCCTGTATTTCTCCCAGCTCTCGATCCTACGCCCCCGTTTCCCTTCGCTGTGAACGTGATTCGATCCTTTATCGCGAGTTACGCGTCACGGGATTCCCGAATCGAGACACCTCCGATCGACACGAAAAAGGATTCACTCCGATTCGTGACGATAAGTAGTCGTTCCGCTAGCTTTTTTTACGAATTCGTTCAACGTTCTCAGAATTAATCAATTACTATATTGTATGTCGGATTCGTATCTCTTCTACCTAGAACGTCGTGGTTTTTTGTTAGGGGTAGCTACCCTTCAAAGGCGGAAAGCATTTTTTCACTGAGCCGTAAGGCTCATTAATCTAATGGACTCTAGCTTTATTAAGCGACAAGAGAAAATTGATGAGACTGTTCCAATTCTTATTCGGTAAACATTTCTTCCGATCTAGAAAAATTTTGTTATACATGATCTTTTTCATTTTAGGGATATGAAACTGAGAGAGATGTAATACCTCTTAAATTACTTAAATCTGTAATCATTGATTGGATTCCGATTTATTTAATAATGTTAACAATATTGTGAAGAATAATGGGACAGCAATTTTGAGTCACCATTCGACTGTTAAGGGTTAACAATAATTTATTGATTGAACTTGTCTAATTTTTATTCAATATTATTTGAGCTTTTAACTATGTTAAATTTTTATTTTGCATAAAGATCCGGTGTCTAAGTTATTACTAGACTGGAAAATAAAAATGTTCCACCTGATTTGCAACAAACTGGAGTGAAATGGAAATTTATTTTCTTTCGTAACATGTTTAATAAGTTGAAAATAATGTAATAGTCTTTTTAAATTCTTCTAATGTTTTTACTGTTTGAAATTACACCTTCCAATTTTTGTTATAAATGCGTAAAATCCGGTGTCTAGTAATAACAAATGGAAGCAATACCATCTCTACACCATAAACGAAATTCATTTCGGAATAAGCTAATAGAATACAACTGTGACGTTCGTGCAAGGGGCACGAACGAATTAGTACAGGCGATACATATGTATATGTATATTGAACGATGGTTGTCCACGATATGGCCTTTATATCGGACACGTTTCATTTACGATCTTAACACCGTATTCTCCTATTACTCGTTGCCCCTAGTCAGTCGAGTATCTTGTAACGAGGGTGGGCCGTGTTTTTGTTCCTCGCGTCGACACGTTTGTCGCCTGTCGGACATCCCACTTTAACGACTCGATGAAACGGGAGAGGACACACACGAGTAATTACCAAAGTATTCCGATGGGCGGCCCATACGAACACATCGAAAAAATTCGTCGGTATCCCAACCGCGTCGACCGACCAACTCGATCGAGATTCCAACTCCGCAAACTAATAAAACAAAATAAAAGTAAATTTTTAAAAAATACCACGTTTCTAAAAACGGACTGAAAAGTATAAAATAATTTTTCCTAGTCGCATACTGATCTCTAACCTCGTATAGACAGTGGTGAAAAGTGATTGTGAATTTTGAATTGCTATGAAAATACTTGAAAGACTTAAAACGAAAAACGTGTAGCGCACGAAATAGATAATTGATGCATCTTGTGGGTGTCGTTCCTGGAAATTTTTCCAATTTCTATTAATAATACTTGGGTGGTAATATGTAATAAATAGTGCAGTTATATTTTTTATATTCAACCTATACATATAACCCAGACTTAACTCGAACTTGAAAAATATTTTTGCGAATATCTAAGAAACTAAAAGATACCGCATATTTTATTTATAAGAAAATCCGAAGATTACCCAAATCTGTGTCTAAAAATATGACTTCACATCTACAAGAAATTCACAATGTATAAAAAAAAGTTGTTATTGAATGGTGTGAGGAGCTGTCGGAACCGGAACCAAAGTAGAGCTCGAAGCGATTTTAGAAGCTCGTAAGAGTTTTAAAAGCTCGAATAAAGAGGGAATGGCGGGTCAGAAGCACACATGTTCGGTCTGGGAATGATCGGGCGGGGAAGCGATGTAATTAAGGCGTGTCAGCTCGCATATTAAGCGTCGGGGGCCGTTTACGGTAAGTGGTGTGGCGGAAGTCGTCCGGTGACATTACTTGATGATTTCCGTTCGAGAGCCGAAAGGCGCCGAATAAATACGAGCGTCTCGAACGAGCTCGCTCTTCCTGGCCAAAGGTGTATGTATACAAAAGGGACCCCAGGGGTCGATGGGACATCGTCGAGAAAATATCGGCTTGTCCGGGATCTGTTCCTGTAAACACACGACCCATCGGGACACGATCGTTATTAAGGTGGCAGGCCACGCAACTTCCGGTCGACGGCTCGTTCAGACAGTCCCCGCAGAGGCCACGAAACGCCGTCCCGAAAATTAACGAGCACGATTTCCAGCTCCGATTTCAGCGCGATCTAGAAACCCGACGACGCTGTGTCTCCGGTGACCCTGCGGACGTACACCACCCCCGTTTCTTCTAGAGAATGTTCTAACGCACGCCGTGACTACGAAAGCAAAATCCCAAAATTACACTTCTTTGATCATTTCTCTGTATCGTACAATCTATACATATGTACAATATAATTGTCAGTTGTTGAACACATGTGTTCCAATTAAATTGGCGTTGTTTAAGTTCCTCTGTCTCCTGTAATGGTAAAGAATTTCGAAACACAGAAGACTTAGTAAGCTGAAAGTTGGTACACAGGTAGCATGTAACCAAGAAGGGTGCACAAATATGCTTTTATCCTGGAAATCCTACCGGATTAAATGCTATACCTCCATAAACATGTCTGTCAAATATAAAAATTTGATAGAATTTAGTAACATTTTCATTTGTTTTGAATTTACAAATGCTGTTCTTATTTAAAATTGCACAAGGATCGTCGGGGTCTAGATATAACAAACACGGAGCTCAATTTACGTTAGGACGCGGTATTTACGGCTTGACCAGATATTTAGCAGCGAGAAGGAGGATCGAGATGTCGTCGGATGTCAGTCATTGTGATCCGCGTTCCCTGGCGAATCTTCAGTCTTCAGCAACCACCGGCGTGTCCTTTGTTATCGACGAGTGGAGGAAGACACAAAGCGACCCTATCCCACGTGCATCTCCGTTCCGAAACCCTTCCGGAGGGACTGAAATAAAGGCGTTATTTCAGGAAGCGGTCCGTTAACACCGAGAACTCTGACTGGCAGGTCAAGAATACGAAAGTAGGTCGAAGAGGCTCGGGGTCGAAGGGCGGATCTTGGGGAAGGGTTCGGTTTTCGAGCGGTCGCGTGTTTAACAGCCACCTTGGCCCGAACAGAGAAAGAGAGAGTGTATGTGAAAGAGCGGGTTGGTTACCGGAACCAGCAGGAAGGACAAAAAAAGCAGTATCGTCTAGACGGCAGCTTCCGGTATCGGTTGAGCACACAACAGGAGATGCTCGAGGTGAGACCCCGTCGTCTCCGTTCCACCTGGCCCTACGCGGTCATCGGCTGGCCAAGGTCGATGACCCTGTTTCTGGTGTTGCGCGCGAGCGCACCGTTTCCCCTCTTTACCCCTCCGATCCCTCGTCTGCACCCTCCCCTGCGCAGAAATCCGATTAATATGTGCCTCGTGCACGCCGCCCAATCGATTTCGTTTCTCGCTAATGGTCGGAAATTTATGCAAAAGAAAAATCCTCCGCGACGATCGCCAGAAACGTCAACCGATCCCTTCGCGATCTGGATCCGATACATCCTTACATTCTCTCGCTACTCGCTGTCCGGTAATGATCATAAAAATCTTCCTCGAAATCGAGAGAATCTCATTGATCGAACCAAAACTGGAGTGACCAAAATCACATTACTCCTTTAACCTTTTGTGCACAGGTGTGTAATTGGAAAGAATGTATTGATGTCTAAAAGACAAGCATACAATATTTGAAAAATTTGAAACATATCTCAGATAGCATTTCTAGAAAATTTTGGCAAACTTTCCATTTTTCAACTTTTTGTTTCCGTTTTCATCAGCCTGGGGTGAATTTGCACCCCATACACAAAGAAAAGGTTAATTCTTCTACATTTTTTATACCTTAATTCAACCTAATCTACTCGACTGTACCACGATAAAAATTAATTGATCACAGGCTCGCTACCATTTGCTTCGTTGTGCACCTTCAATATTTGAAATGTTTTATCAAACCGTACCTTTTCAAGATGTATTATTTTAATCACTTCGATATCTGAGATGGCACCCGTTCATTTTTTAGAATAGCCGAGCGAATCTTCAAAATGTCGAGTGCAAGAATAGTTCGTAGAATCCCGTACTACGACTTGTTTAACAGTTGCAGCGATCGGAGTACTCGACGCTCACAACAAACGCTTAATCTTCGTCATTTCCACGGTTTTCCGTGCACGTTTTCATCACTAATATGCGAGATCTGCTAATAGATTCACCTATTAATATTCGCGAGACTGGCGCAATCTCTTTTGCTTCTACCGCAGCCAGTGTGTTCAAAACAACGGCTCCTCCTCCATGAAACTGTTCCACTCGTAAATCCGTTTAAACAATGAGTGAAAATATGATGACGAAAAACGCGGCACCGGTATCGCATGACCCTACAGCTACTATGAGTCACATTGTTTTATCTCGCTACGTCTATTACGTATTGCTCAAGAATACTACTTAGTCACACAAATAACTACTAACCACGCCAAAGTAAATATATATTTACATTACGATTAGATTGCGGATTTTCTGTATTTATATTGTGTGCAAAGCAGAACGAACGAGTCGCCAACGGAAATGTTTAACAATGTTTGCATGTTCTTCGTCGGTCTTCCAGCTACTGTTACAAGCTGTTTTGCTACTTGTCCAACAAAAACAACTTTATTATTGTATTGCAAACAGTAATAAATAGATCGCGGATTATGCGGATTATGCATTTACGACAAAACTGCACACGTACAATTTAAAATATTGTACGTGTTGAGAATATTTAACATCAATATTTGACATCAATGTATTTTTTTCAGCTTAACAGGATAATTAAAAGAAGAATACAAATTATTATTTGGTCCCTGTGTTTTACGATCAATGGTCTAGTAGTGAATAAAGAAATTATGGTCAATAATAGATATCGAAACAGCACATAATCATATATGTCTGAGTTGTGCTAGGCTAGCTACCTTATTTATTATTTTTTCAAGTAATACTTTTGCATAATCTTGGTACAACTCAGCGCAATAGTGAAAATTGAAAAAAAAAGGAAAGTGGTTATGACAAGTTACTTTATGCAATGTAACACAATCTTATCACAGCTGTTAAAATGATTTAATTCAACAAGTGGGGAGGGGGCTAACTTCTAGGTGGTGAAGAATTATGTTCTCCGCGACATAGAGGTACGCAACCATACTCGAAGGTAGTCAGAACATCCCAAAAGTTTTTGGTAGAGTTTGAAGGGTAGCTGGGGGTCGAAATAGAGTAATTTTGTCGGAACTTTTCGGGTTCCGAAACAGGCAACAACGATGCTAGAGAGAGCGAGAGAGAAGAGAAAGACTGGTTGCTCGGTTATCGGAAACGTCAGCGGCGCCTAACCGGCGATATCCGGTGATTCATCGGTTCGGTTTCCGGATGCTCGGTGCGTACAGAGCGAGCAACTGGTCCCACTTCCGTGCTGGCCGAACGCAAATTGAATTCCAGCGAAGCTCGCGTCTGCAGATTCTGGGTATCGCCAGAGCATGCTGGAATAATATCGAGCAGCTTCGGCCTGTTTCCGTCTGCTTCGGCTTATTGGATCGAAACGAAGAGACGAGACCCGTAACCCTAAATCGCGGGTAGAATAAGGATGAACGGAGGGAGGCGACGCAACGCCGCGTCGGGCGCAATGTCCGCGAACGAGCAACGATCCGAAACCGCCAGTAGCAATTTCGCTGTAAGCTGGACGACGATCGCGCGGTGCTCGGGGATACGGAGTTTCGACCGATAACAGCTCGAGACGCGATGCTCGCGTGGCCTCGCGAGATAGTTCCGCTCCCAATATCGCTGCCGGTTTCTAACGAGTCTACCCAGGCGATTGGGTTCCTTCTATTTCCATTTCCTGGAGAATTATGGCCTGGAATGCGATGAGAATCCTGCTATGTCCCGGTCACAACCCTTCCCGAGTCACACTGTTTGTTTCAGAAAAACGAAGATGAACAAACACCTCTACATTTCTACATTATGTAAAAGAAACGACCGCTGTTGTTGTCCATGTATGCCCGTTTCGCGAGGAAAGAGTATCGTTCCTAGAACAATATTATGAAGCGCGGTCGTCGCCCTATATCGGCGTAGCAGGCCAAACAGCTGATCAACAATGACTCGCGCTCTAAGGTTAAATATCTAAAGGTACGTGTCCACCTGAGAGCAAAACTATCGCGAGTTACTCGCGAGACTCAAATTCGACAGTGTTCACGGTATTGAGAGGGTTACCGGAGAGCTCCACGGAAAACTCTCGGAGAGCAAACAGAAAGATGAAAAAAGATGAACACATAAATTGAGAGTACTCTCGAGAACAACTATCGACAGAAATTCTCAGATGGACACGTACCCTATGTTTGCATTGACTGCAAGACATAGGTGGCAAATAGAAAATTTGTTTCTCTATGAATTATCTTATTCAACGGAGATTGATACACTGATGTCCTATAAATCTTTCAATACGACCACTGCTTTAAATTGCGCGTACCCATTTTGATCGTAAATACATAATTTTCATCTTAATCATCGTTTCGATCTCTCCTGAGAAAATGTAAAATTTTGTTTGGCAATTTAAGAACTATGCAACTGTACAGCTATTGTATTTGTAAATTCAATATTATCCCAGGATGGTAATTTCCTGTGAACCGCTCGACTCTTCCGTCGCGCATTTTTTTCTTGATTGCAACCAGAAAAAGTAGTGGCTTGTCCTACTCCCGTAGACTACTTGCAACATTAATGTAAACTACTTTAATGTTTCTTACATAGTATTAAAAGAGATTTCCATATTTAAATAACACGTCTTAAGATATTAATCTACAATGCCAGGACACCTGTGGAATTACATACCTGGAACATGGAATCAAAAAGCGTTCATCTAAAGAAAACTTGATAATGTACTTACGGTAGAATGGAATGAGATCTCATCATGTGGAACATCGAATTTACAATTATAAAATCGAGGTAAAATCTCGTTCGAGTATTAATCTACATTGATCTATCCTTCGAATCTACACATAATCGAACAGAATTATGCCGTCACCTGAAAAATGCGGTCAGAATGCACGCGTCACTATACAGAGCGCAAGCACGGGTACCTAATAGCGGCGCACGCTGCAGCTCGCCGGTTTCGAATGGGGGACGAGCAAACTTTATTCGTTGGAGAGCACTCTCGCCTGTTGCCGGTTATCGGTTGTTTCCCCTCGAAGTTATTGCCTGAAACAATTCTATCGTCGACTGTTGGCCCTCGGCTCGGAGCACGGTGGCCACGGTTCCAGCGCAACTCGATCAATTCGAGCAGGGAACGGAGCATTCTATGAATCCTGGCGGCTTGGCACCGCAGAGAGAGAGAGAGAGAGAGAGAGAGAGCCGATCGATCGATCGGGGTTCTTTTCTCACTGACCACGGGGAGCGAATCCGTCATTGGCAACGCGATATATCGTGTACACAGGCTAGGGTGGTTTTAACGACATTATCGAGCCGCTTGTCATCGCGGAGTCGTCGGGAGCAGAACCGAGAGAGACAAGGAGAGTCGCAGCCCCGTACAGCCGAGGGGAGCAAAGAACAAATCGTGGATTACACGTGGAAACACGACCGGCAATACACCGGCAACGTAATCGCGTTTCGTGCTGGCTCGGCGACGACGAGACGCGAGATTCGTGCGAAGCCGCACGATAGGCGAGCGAACGAACAAGCGAGAGACCCGCGCTGTTTGCTGCCCGGCTTTCGTGCGGCGCCCCGACGCTGCTTTCCGGCCTCTGTCACGGTTTAACGAGCCGAAAGCACGAGAATGACAAACGCTACGCCGGATAATTTATGCGGCCGCGACGCCCGTTTTTCGACCAACGTCCCGCTCCCGTTCCCGTCTTGCTTCGTCTCTCGTGCGGCAGAAACGCGCAGGAATCGTGACCGCTCTCGATCGCAGGACGTTCAACTGGCACGCGACTCGCCTTCGACTTTCGGACAACAATCCTCTCGAAACTCCCCCTCCGAACTGCGCGTCGAACACTCTCCGTTTCGTTCGTGAATGAAATTATAAATATTCTTTCCTCAGCAAATATTTAACTTCTCCATTGAAGCACATATACATATAAACGAAACTGATACGAAATCCAAATACATGGATCGGTAGTTCCAGCATCAATTAACACCTTCACCGATCAAATAGTTTATCGAATAAATCTTTTACGAAATTACCAAGGGGTGGTTTCAAGGGCTTAGTCCTCAGTCTTCTTTCTTTCCTCAGCTTTTGTCATCAAGGAAGAGTTTAGACTTTAATATGCAAAGATGATCGATCGTGCAACGTGATCGTTCCGTTTAATTCCGAGTGTAGCGACGCAACGAGCATGCCGATTTGTTGTCCACGTGGTTTCCGGAGTCTGGTTCCGAGGCTGGCCTCGAAACGGAGAACGATAACACCGCGTTCCCGAAAATCGGGGCCAAGCCTTAGGGGTATGCTCTGCGACGAAACATTTGCGGTATCCCGAACACGCCGAACAGTATAATCGGCGAATCCGTCTTGCGGACGAATCCGGAATCTCTTGGCAGGACTCGCCGGCGCCCGTTCGTCGCACGCTGGCTTGAATTATGCTTCTAACGCGAAAAATTTTTTATTACTCTCCTGGCGGATTAACCTTATTGGCTGGGTAATCGAAACATGCGAGAGACGAGGGAATAACGTGACCAACATTTAAAACGATCTTGCATCCTCCTGATCTTCCAGTAAACGAGAACGTACTTAATGGAGTGTGTGCGAACGATGTGTCTCGAGGAGGAAAAATATTTGTAGACAACAGATCTAATGCATTCATAAGACAAATGCATAGCTGAGATATATAAAATAATAGATTACAACATTCATCGGTCAGAGAATTGTCCGATTTGTTGGCGGTCGGGGATACTCACAGATTTATCAATTTGACACGGGACATTTCAGAACATAAGACGATCGTGATCCCGATCGGACGACAGATCGGTTTTCAATAATAGCTTCAATTAGAATCAAATCTGATACGGTGGTCCAGCGTTTTGGCGCGTTCCATCGGGTGACCAGCGTCGAGCGTGTCGAGAATCGGCCCGCGAAGGGTTAATTTCTAATTAGCCCAGTTACAGTCGAGCCAATTATCGATTGTCCCGCCGGTTCTTCGCGGGTGCAGATGTGGTCTCGCTTTTTAATAGATTATACTGCAACGTGCTGGGTTAGATAACGATGAACGGAAGGATATCTTCTAAAATGGGGTTAAACACACAGATATTGCATAAACAGATTACTAAGTGAATTATCCTGTGAAGTATTGTTGAGCATAGAGAAACAAAAAGTGCACTGAGCGAGAAAGAAACAGTATTAAATATACAAGAACGTGAATGGCCTAACCAGGGAACGGTCCATTGAAATCGTCCGCGATCGAGGATCACGGCGCTAATGGTTCGAAACGGTCCGCGAGCGTCGCGTTCGAATCTGCTGGGCAGAGGCGCCGCCCACCGATGTCCGACAGCGAACGTATTAATAGGCAGAGAGTCGGTGGCGATGAAGTATTTATTATTGTCTTGGCGAGAGAGGAACGCCGCGTCGTCGTCATTGTCGTTGTCGTCCAAGTCTCTCTCTCCGCGGAATTGGAAGGACGCCTGCTAGCCAAATGTATGCAAACTGGGAGACAGGAGAAGGAGGAGTAGAAGGAGAATGGGTTAGGGGAGCCATAATAATCCCGGAGTCTCCTGTTTAGTATGATCGGAACACGGTCGTCTCGGTTCTTCCATTCGCTGTCGATCGATCGAGCCAGGAATGAGGTACCATTATCCGGAACGAATGCGCGTCGGGTTTCCGATCCGCTCCGATCGGAACCGGTTCGGAACTGGCTCTCCGGCCGGAGCATGTTGCAATTAATTGGAACGTTGTTGCTGGCGAGAATATATTATTTGATCTGGCCTCCCGGTTAGAGGGCAGACACGCCCCCGCAATGTTGAGCACCAGCACCGTAGCACCACCGATCCCATAACATCGGTGCCCGCCCGATGCCATCCACGCCGCGCCGCGCGGTCTCTATGGGAACGTTGCAACCAGTCGATGATCTCTACCTTGCGCCCCACCGACCACTCACCATTCAGGAATTTTCCAGCCGATGACTTCGCCAGATTGTTTGCTTTCACGGCGACCTGTTCGACACGCCGCGCCGACGGTTTACCACCTCGGACCCGGCAACCCCGATGTAACTTGTACCAGAGATCGAACCAGCTGTAAAAATTTTTAGCAGTAAATTCAGATTTCATATCTGTGGTTGCATGAAAAACACCGCTCTGCCACAATTTCAAAGAATTTCAG
Source organism: Lasioglossum zephyrum (assembly GCA_028455615.1). Taxonomy (NCBI): domain Eukaryota; kingdom Metazoa; phylum Arthropoda; class Insecta; order Hymenoptera; family Halictidae; genus Lasioglossum; species Lasioglossum zephyrum. The sequence continues at coordinate 1,505,537 of CM052323.1, read as the reverse complement.
TTTACACGTGGATCGAGCTCCACAGTACAGAATTGATGTATTTACCCGATAAAAAAATCATGAAAAAAAATTCAAATTCATAAAGTGAAATTATGTGACGTGCAGCGTTTTGTCTCGATCGTTCTCGATCGCTTCTCCAGAACATTATTCTTCGGCTGATTCACTCGGTCCACCGGAATGTTCTGGAGATGTCGTCACTACAGTTACTCTCCCCACTCCGCGGTCGTCTGGAATGTTCCTTTTCGAATTTAAACAATTATTCTCCCTGCTGTCGCGCCAAGTAACTCCTCCAATATGCGAAGACAAACTAAAATTTGCTTCAAAGTCTCGTTACACGGAACGCTGGTGTACGGATTCTTGCGTGGACAAACAACATTTAACTGTGTCACTCCCCGAACTCCGTTCGTATAGCATAAAGTTCACAGCGATCTAAACTTTCGGATGTTGAATTCTTTAGCTTGCAAGCTTGGAGAATTCTCGATCAAACCTATCTGTGTTAATTATTTATCTAGATTTGAAAATGAATCTCCGCGTTGACGTCCTTTTATCCTGAAATACGATCACCATTATTTTCTACAATTGTGTCCGAACATTTTACAAGCTGATTCCCTTTTCGTAGCATGATTATTTACAAAAAAGGTCACGAGGTAAATTGGCAATGAACTTTTGCAATCATCCAATATTTCTTGGAAGATTCTTTGATAAATCTGAGGATCTTTTGTCTGTGGGAATACAGATAATTATGCCCATAATAATGAAAGTGGTCTAAGTCAATATTTAAGGAAAAAAAGGAGTCAATCAATTATTTATTTCCAATTATGTAATTTTTACGATATCAGCATAAATGAACCGTTAGATGGAGCTTGTTATTTCAACATTATATGGAATTCATATAGTTCGTTAAATATCTTGAATGAAGAAATATATGAGTCAGATCAGTTTCATAATTACGGGCACAATTAAAGATCGGTAAACATGAGCGTGATTGTGGGGAGAAGAGGATTTCAATTTCGGCGACCGAGAGTGTACAGCGGCTTTCCAGACCGCAGTGCGCGCTAGTACATCGCAATGGGGGAGCACACGCGGTGTATAGGCCATCCGAGTGCCTCGGCCTTTGGGTGAATGGCTAATAACCTTGAGGAGAGCGTCTGGAATGCGGAGTCCGTTGCAACTTTTTAAACTTGCCGCGCGCGCGCGGCCCCCTTCGACCGGTTACTCGCGCCAAGCCGCGCCGCCGCCGTTAATCGCGATGGGGCGTTGCAATTTTGTTCCGCTCGCTTCATTGCTCGCGTGCCGAGGGAAAACCACGACTCATCCACCGGATGCGGACTCGCCTCTCCTCAAGGGTCTTACACACCTGCTAATGACACTGTTTAATATTAGGGGATCTCCTTCCCCCGGAAACATCAAGTTGCTCTTCAATAACACAGCCCATTGCTCTCTGTGTGCCGAGATGAGAAGACCGGCTAAGGGAATGATTGCGTAGTGGCTCTCGTTGTGATTATCGCGGAGTGTCTTTTATTATCGAAATGGCAGGAAAGTGAGGCACTTATTCTTTCTTCGAGTATGTTGGTAAATTTCTCTCGCTCTTCAACAAGACCTCTGAACATTTTTCTGAGGTGCTTGGTAATATATCTTCTCCTAGTAACATTTTTCATGATCCTGCCAAATGTATCGAGGAATGTATTCCTGTCCCTCGAGGGCAACTATTCCTAAATCGTTGTCGAAAAACCTTTAAATGGGTAAACTTTACCTTGACAGTCTCAAAATTTCGGTCTTTTTCGAATGACTTATCCTGAGAAATAAACCCTCTGAATTCTAGAGAATATATATTCTTCCTTTCGAAGTCAATACTTCCACAACAGTGACTCTTGGGAATTCTCTTCGAATAACCTCGAGGAATTAATCATGAGAGAAATCTATGGTCACCCATCCTTACCCACGAACCAAGTGTAAGTTGTTCAACCTGGAACCTGGAACCATGTGTCAAACAATATCTAGAAGTATAAAGTAAATAAGAATAAAATAGCAAACGATCGAACCTTGCGCCGAAAAAAATTAACCATTCTTAACTAAAAGAACTTCCACCTCTGCAAGATTATCTTAATTGTCAAATACGATCCTGAACTGTTCTCGGATCTATGATCGTCATTTTTCTTGTGGACTGTGCCGTAACGAGGACGTTGCGAAAAATGCGCCCGCCACGGGCGCAACTGGGCTTGAGGCGCAGAACAAAGGATACCGACCCGGTTGAGAGTTGCAGGTGGTTTTTATTTTTCTTGACCATTCTACTCTACAATTAATAAAATTTAACTTGTTACATTAAAAATTTTCATTCTTTTCGTCATTATTGGGTTACGGTGAGGCGCAAGTTAGATACCTTGCCACAGGCGCTTGATACCCTCGTTACGGCATTGCTTGTGGATCCTGGGCGCAAATCAGATCGTGGACACCGGATGATGATCCTTTGTTGGCTGGAAAAATCCCACAGCTCGTGGTCGGATTCTGGGCTGCCCCTGCAGCCACGAGGACTGAAACAGGTATTGCAGTCGAGACCGCACACCACGACCAACATTCACGCATCGCTGACCCAACTTGCAACATTGTGCTTTCGTGACGGTTCTCGGAACAAGACCTCTCCGCGAAGAGACAACCTATAAAAAGCGCGTGGGTCGCTACAAATCGAGTACGAAACTCGTTTAATCATTCGATCCGAACGGACGATACAGTTTTCGATGATCATGCTTCGGCCGTGTAAACCGTATCTTTTTGTAGAAGTTGTGCCGAAGACGACCCGGCAACATTGCCGGTGTTCCTTCCGATGGCTATCGAAGGTATTCTACCTTGACGGATGATTTGTGGCTAGCCGTATCCTAGTTCCTTCTTTGGAGAGATCGCGTCTTCGCGATTTTCACTTCCCTGCAATTTAAAATGTATATCGAGATGTGCACCGCTGTTGCAATCCTATTTACGATAATTGCCAGCGGAGTTAAAGCGAGGGGTGGCCTTCCTCGAGATACCGGAACGGTTTCTCGAAACGATCGACTGAAGAATTAACTTCAATCTTCGGGGAATTTTGCCGTGGACTTTTATCAGGATCGTTACAATAACTTGATGTTAACAATCTCGAGCCGCGAGAAAGTACGAAACTTTTTCGAATTTCAATATACATTTGAGATTGTTCGGTTCAGAAGAGTTTAATGTTTTCCTCCGTGGAACTCCTCCACGATTTTGGGAACTACTATAATTAATTCAGGAGGTTTTCTGTCCTAGATGCAACATTATAATTTTAATACATTATTAATAAAATGTAAGTGAAATGCTAATTTCTTAACAGAAAATAATACTGTTTACCAAAGTGTCGAACACGTAGATTCTAAAAGGTTCAACTTTGAAAGTTCGGTAGAACTACAATTTGCATATAATTTGATTAAGTACTCCATTTTCGAGGTCAGTGGATATTCGAAGAACAATAATAATTGATATCGATATGAGAAAGTTCGTTTCTTGGTAAAATGTCACTAAAATCTTTGATGCAGCCCACTGCGCGGCAGTGTCGCCGGTGCATCCGTTAGGCTAACGAGAGGAAACAGATCCGAAAGGTTGTAACGAGGGCTTCGTTAAGAAGTATCAACGCTTTTAATAGACTCCCGAGAGACTCTCGCGGGGGTGGAGCGTGATGGGGAGAGATCCCCGGCCCTTTTGTTTCAGTGGTTCGCGTCAACGATTCGATCGACCCCGGCGGGCTTCTTACATGAAGCGGTTGCTCGTGTGTATTTTTATCTTACGTTGACACTCTCTCGACCGCCTCTTTTCTCTTTCTCTCTTCCGCTCCGAGATAAATACAAAAATAGTATGGAAATGTGTATCACGCGGATGGACAGCCCGAGCGGGAAGAGATACCAAAGAAAGAAACGATCGCGGACTTATTATTAGGCTCGTTCACATTTTCCTTGTCGGAAGTCTCGTCAATACGATCCTCGATGACCGTACTACCGTCAAATGTCATTATTTCCTCGTGCCAAGTATATCTTGACCATCAAGTGGCAAATTTCTAGAAAAACTATGAACTAATGTCAATTTGATACGTTCTTCGAAATGATGGTGTTCTGTTGTTTCTGGGAAAATTCGCCGTGCAGAAATTTGCACAATACTGTAATCATAATTATTCTAGAAATTCACAACTTAACGTTCAACATAAAATCATGCACTTCGCGTGAATATGCAAATGATTGGAGATCGGAGATTTAATAATTTTTATTTACGACGAAAAGTCGTAAAATTACGATTCGGTGAAAATTATGTGAAGTTGACACGAGGTTTAAATAGTTGGCGTTGAGCACTGTGTCAAAGTACTTTAATACCGCCGCGATTTCGGCGATAAGCGTTGCAGATAATCAATTGACAAATAACCGGCGAAAACATCCTAATTTAGGTGCACGCGCCCGAGGACGGTTATCGCGTCGGATCGCGTAACAATCACGCAACGAAAAACGATTCCCGCGCGGTGTCGTCAACGATCTAAAATTCCCTCGATCCGACGATCTTGTTCCAGCGATTCAGCGGCGTAGAACGATGATGTAGACTCGTGGCATAGTTTCACCGTGGACGTCGATTCTACGCGGGCACGTAGATACACTCGATAAGATACTTTCGAGTGGTCGGCGTCGCGATCGTATTGGAAATTTTGAGCGCCTTTTCGATACTTGTGTTTGCTTTCTGGACAGCACTATCCAATTTAAATAATCATGCTTCAGAAGGAAAATATACAAGAAACAGTCACGATCATCTTAATGTGTCATCATTTTATTTTAGAATTGTTTGAAATTACGAAGATTCGGGAATCATTAAAAAAATCAAGCATATACAGGGCGTCCCGAATTTAAATGCAAAACTTCAGGAGTGTGTAGGGGACCAAAAAACTAAGACATTGCAAAAAAAGAAACAAAACAAGTTTTCATTTTTGTACTTAATTATTTACATTTTATTTACGTTATCATCTATTTAATGTAGTTAATGACACCCGTGGATTTCTTCGTATGGGGAACCTTCAAGCAGGAAGTTTATTTCTGCTTTTATCAATTCAAGAGAGCAATTAAGAGACCGAATCATAGATGCAGTGCACCAAATATCACCAGAACAATGTTCAGCTGTAATTTGTCAAGTCAGTGCTAGATTGTAATGCTTGCATTGCTGCGAGAGGGCGACATTTTGATCAATATCTACATTAAACAGATGATAACGTAAATACAATGTATATAAGTAAGTACAAAAATGAAAACTTGTTTTGTTTCTTTTTTGCGATTTTCTCCAAAACGAATCAAAAACGAGTAAATCTCTAAAAGACTTTTGGTCTTAGTTTTGTCCGGGGGTTTAAATAATTCATTCATCAGATACGAAACGCTGTTTTAGGACAGCCTGCTGCATTTCAGCGTGGTCGAGACTCGAATAAAATAGGAGCGTCATGTCGGTCAGAAAAATGGGATCACCGGGTCCTGAATGATCTCAGCCAGGTCAGGCGACGTTGACGTCGACGTCGGGCACAGATCCGTTTCTACGACGTATCTCTTAGGTTTCTAGGTCCGAGGTCGTGGCACCTCGACGGTGTGGTGGCCACTTTAAAAGTCAAGTGCGCCGAAGACGCCCGTTTTCCTTGAATATCTCTAGCCGCGAAAATCGAATCCGACGAGCGTCGCCAACGCGCCGTAGCGACGCGTCACCGACGCCTACATGGACGCCCACTTGGCCTGTTTGTCACCGGCTGATTTTTTGCGACTCGCGTCCACCGATCATCCGGTCCCGAGCGACAAACTATGTGCTCACACTTTGCCGGGTATCGAATCTTGTGGGCAGATGTGTGCCGAACCCTGCGAGCCGGAGTACTGTCTCGAATGCAACAGTAAATCTGTCGAACAGTAGTAACGTCTTTACTATTAACCCTCGAATTGACACTCTTAGGCGCCGCTAAAAATTGCTCTAGCATTATTCAAAATATCGTTTACATTGTTAAATGTGTCGGTATCTAATCAATTACTAAACATTCAGGTATTGTATGATCCATTATACCAATTTCACATCCATACAATTTTAAAAGTCCTAGGGAATGGAAGTATTCTAAATCGGAAGAATTGATTAATGGTCAAGTTAAGACTGCTCCGATTTATCTGCCAACAATTATTTCATTGTTTCTGAAAGTGGATATCTTTAAATCTTCCTCCTTCCTTTCACAATTTAAAAGTTAGCAGATAATTCCGAGGATACTTATTTTCCCTAAAATCCATTGTTTTTGGAAGGGGATATTTTTAAATCCTCCTTCTTCCTTCCACAATTTAAAAGTTGGTAGGTCATGCCGAAGATACTTATTTTCCCTAAAATTAGCACCTGTATTAGCAAGAGCGAACAAATATTTTTAATAGGAGAGAATTCAGAGAAGAATTGGAGTGTTCTGTCGGCTCTTCTGCAAAATCCACCTACCCTGTTCTGTCGGACAATACCCGGACCCGAAATGGTTTGCATAAGATTGAATTTGAGTGCAAAACCTATACTTTTAATGTTCCTATTGTTTTAAATTTATCTCAGTTTTCCCACACGAAGACGTAAACTCTGCAGTCTGCTAACAATAAGGGTGGAAAGTATTCCTGTTGATACTCCTACGAGGTTATGAAATAAAGCAGTGCCGAGGATGCGTAGTACAGGAATGCGCAAACTCGATATAGAAAGTTTATTCAATAAGATTACAGAAAAAGCTTCTCGCTCAAGCGTTTCAGCTCAACTACCCTAGGGTAGAAAACGTGTTCAACGTCTACCTTTGACAAGATCGTTTTCTTATTGATGGTCTAAAGGTAGGAGGACCTAGGTATAAAGGATAGCGGCGTAGAGGGAAACTTATTGTTAGCTAAATCCTAAATATCAAGTTTAATAATTCCAGAATGCGTGTCCTATCTGAACTGAATAATGCTGCACGACGTTCCTAACTGTTCGGCGAAGTCCCTGAATACTTTTGAATAATCGGGCTGGTTTGGCAGGGTTTTTCGTTGGTTTCGGAGGGAAGTGGCCCAGAACGCGTGTCGGGACACACGCGCCGCGGTTCTCGCGGACTCGGCGTAACAATATCGCCGAGCGTTGAATCTCGTTGAGGAAAGAGCTGAGCTCGGCGATTACCACGATGTAACCGAAGAGCTACCGGGTCGCCCTTAATCCGAGCCATCGCGTTTCCTTGGTTGAATCGCGAGCGCGCGTTTCTCCGTTTCGTCGCGTCCGCGGTGTCTTGTTTCGCACGGAATCGAATTCTGGCTGCGTCCGGAGAAAAAAAAAATGAAAAAGAAATCGGCCAGATTACATCATCGGTCCGTATCGAATGGCAGTTCGACGCATGTAAACGGTTTTTATGCGGAGTCGGCCCTCTGCCACGACATGCCACGCCACGCCACGCTATTCGCAACAAAGAAGCCGTCCGCTAAGAGGATTCCGAGAGTGGCGTCGATAGAAAACGCGGGAACGTGAACTCTGTCGCGAACGGTACGCCGCCGCAGCGAAGCCTTATCCATCAATCGAGACCGATGATAAGGTACACCGCTATACGGTGAATCGTTAATGGAGGAGAATCGAGCACCCTCTACACCCTTAACGAACCTCCAGTGAATGTTCTGAACAGGATTTTTCAGAATTTTCACCGAACAGACTGTTCAACGAGACGCTGCTAAACCCATTAGACTGCGAAGAGACCTCTTCGCGTTCCTATAGAAAATTTTTTTTGCTATGTAGATGTGCAACGAGCCTTGTCTTCTATTAAACACATCCTCTTGTAAAAACAGATACGTGTTATATTAAAATGCTATGCTTTTAAATTGTACGTATACATACAATCTGTGTACACATCCAGATAATAGAAGAACTCTGAAATCTTGAACTATCGAAAAATAACTACACTCTAAGAAGTTCATCGAACACGGATACCAAGTTCTTCAAAAAGTCCAATCTCTTGTGAAGCAGCTTGAAGTCTGCATTCTACAGGTTTTGCATCGTTGTGTGCGACATAATCGTGGCAAGATTAGCAGAGAGTTTACTATGGTTGGCCGACGCCGGGCAGCATAATTTTGTAATCAAACCGGCAGGGATAAAAAGGCGACGGGTCTATCTCGGGGATAGGTTGAATCGAATCCGGCTCGGTAAACGGTCAATATTTTCTTCTCGTTATCGCGCTACGTCCGACCCTCTCGAAACCAGTGCCGTCGCAACGACGATGACGGATCTCTTCTGACGATGCGCCACGGTCTCTCTTTGTACAGCTGTCGAGCGATACGAATATGTAGAAGTTGGCCGATCGAGTTTGTCCGGTTTCGGGAGAAGGGGAGGTAACGGATGTCAACAATCTGGCCGGGTTAAGACAAGGCTGTACGACCTTGCCGACGGATAGCGAGTTTCGTTTACAAGTGGACGACCGGTAATCGACCGTAATCGGTCGTAGTCGACGACCGTTTTTCTTCGTCACCCTTGTGTCTCGGTCTTGGAGTAGTCGCGCAGATAAAATCAATTTTTTTCTTCAATTTTTAGAGATTCAAAAGGAAGACACGATTTTTTTTAGAGTGGGACAGTTCTTTCTACAGAATGATTAATTTGGATTAACACTTTGGATTAGCTCTATGAGAGATGCGATTTTTCTTCCATATTTTTTTCAGACGAAATTACATTGCTGAAACTTTGTAAACACTCTTTCGCATGTTCTCTTCCATTTTCTACAGCCTGTAGGATGCTGCGTAGAAGATGAATGGTTACGGTTATGGCTTTGTATGTTTCGGACGATCCGGCGCTATGATTCGTGCAGACAGTTCTAGATGAAACTTCGCCACACCGCGGTGGTTAATCTCGAGCCCCCAACATCGAGTCTGTAGGGAAATTGGAAAGTTCTACCTGTGGAGTTGTTACAAAAACATCATCTGATTACTCAACTTCTGGCAATTCAATTAAATGAACGACTTATACATTAAGAGCAACGTATGTATAAGGGCTAATAGCTCTGCATAGAGTAGCTGCAAGAATAAATTTTCTAAAATTATAGACGAAACTAGGAACGGTTCTAAGACAATTAATTTTCAATGTTTATTTCCAATTCTCTCGGTGGAGTTGAATCAAAAACATCGTTCGATTTTGTTGAAATTTTGATATGTTTTCTTAAAGAATTTTTCGAAGTCTTAAAAATTGTTGATTTTACAGATGTGGAAAATGAAGCGTCAACATTTTTG
>CM052323.1:1448976-1487183 GCA_028455615.1 Lasioglossum zephyrum | reverse complement strand
CGTATGGCACTAGGAAAAATTATTTTATACTTTTTAGTCCGTTTTTAAAACGTGGTGTTTTTAAAAATATATTTTTATTTAAATAATTATTTTCTGCTTTTTAGTCTTGTGTTAATACTTGTATCACTCTTTATTAATACTTTGTACACTCACTAAGCTTACTGTAAATTTCACTTGGTAAACAAAGCGATGATGCACTATTGGTCGCGATCGTCGCGCGATGATGTACTACACTACACTACCGATGATGGTTCGCGCGTCGGGGCGAAATGGGTCCGTGGAGTGGGGACGAGTCAGAGTGCGCACGCATAGTAAAGTAGAGAGAGTTGTCGAGTGAAGTGGGGATCGCTGAACGCGATGACGTATTCGCGGGAGGATGAAAAGGTAAATATTTAATTGTTATTTTCTCCGAAACGATAAGACTTTAAAAAAAAATTTTTTTGAATAATGCATTTTCATCCAGTTCTGAGCCATGTATCCAATTTCAAGTATCTAGCTCATCATTAAGTTAGTTTAAAATCAATTGCAAAATTTGCCACCGAACAAACAGACAAACAGACAAACAAACAAACAAGAAAGCGAGCTAATAAAAACGTGGTTAAATACTATGGTAGTGACGAACCGTGCGTGGGGTCTTTATCTCTACTGTGACCCGCACAGATTTTTGTGAAAGATTTCTGTTCATAGACCTTTTCAAAATTCAAAAATGATGATCCCACCTAACAGATTTTCTGAAACCCTACTATTTTTGTTACAAACATTTCTCCAAAAAATAAATATTTCCATAGATTTGAGTATTTGGCAGCTCGAATTTGTCATGTTCGATTAATTATAACTCGATACCTGTTATTGAGCTAATAGCAGTTATTTGAGCTAATTACATCTTTTCTTCAGTAGATCGTAAGCTACAATACATGAAAAATCAAACTAATTTTACCGGGATAGATATTCCATATGATTAGTGTGGGGTTCTCTGGATTCACGACCTAGACCCACCAAGAAATTTTAGTTCTTCGATTTAGACCTACTGGGACATTTTAATTGTTCGATAACTCTCGTTTCTTTCATCCTGTGTGAACGAATGATCGCGGGAGCGGGTCGCGACCGTGATCGATGAAACGTGACCGGGTCAGAGGGTTAATTAGCGAGCCGCCGACGCGTTAGTGGATGCTCGTGGCTTTTTAGCGTGAAGGAAAGTGGCTGCCGCGACGAGAAATCGCAGTCTACGAGTGTTTGTCCTTCCTCCGGTTCCCGTTTCGCAGTTGTTAGACTTATTCGGTGAATCACATTACAAAATTACAGCTTCGATCGCTCAATCAGGACACCTGGACCACCCACAGAACAAAAGGATTAATATTTTTAAATATTTTCATTCCTGATTTTTTTTTATCCCTGTTAACTTCTAAAGTAATTATAAATCGTTTTAAACATCCTTTCCAATGATGTACCGGACCATATTGTGTTTAAAGTAGTTTCATATTGTAGACGAGTAATGCTTTAATAATGTGTAAAGTAAGTTTGATCTTTTCTCGTCGTCAGAGTTTGTTTCCATTAGTAGGCACTATGCCGAAAGCGCTGTTTACCAAGAGTTTCTCCGCGAAAACGACTGCGCTGAGCCAGAGAAGAGTACGCGGTGCTGGAACAAAAGCCGCGATAAGAAGAGATGTATCGTGATCCCCTAGGTGTATGGAAATAAAAGTTGGCCAAGCCGGGGAAATAGTGCGACACCGGTAAAAATAAATAATAGAAGGCGCCAGACGTATCGATCCGAGGCCAGTTTCTACAGCTCCCACCGGAGAGTTAAGGAATTCTTTCACTCCGTGCGTGGCTAACGAGGAACCGAGCTCGCCGCGTCGAGTTTCTGCCAAAATACGTGACTCGAGTCTTCCTTTCCACGATCTTCGCGCCGACTCGATCGGAAATGACTTTGCGAATACGTTAAATAGAGTCCCGACGTTCCAGTAGATCAAGTTAGAAGGCATTTAATCAGGTGAATTAACGCTAATTTTTCCGATTTTCTTTTCACAGGGAAACAGTCCGATGAACAGCTGCCCCGTGTGCGAGAAGCACTGCCCACAAAGATCGCACAATCCGGACGAGACTCTGTGCTGGAACCAGCAACACTGCCAACAAAGTAATATTTTGTTATGATCGTGATTATTAAGTTAACTCCTAATATCCCAAACATCGGTGTAAATTGCTTCGTGGTGGACGGTGTTGACTTCATTGAAATCCGGAGCAGCGAAGGCACGCCCCCTTAACACGGTTTGCAAAGAAAAGGCAACGAATTCACGTTCCCTTAAATCGTTATACAAAAAACAATTCGACAAAACAACGCCCCGTGAAACACGCCAGCGAGAACTGCAATGGAAAGAGGCCCTTCGGTAGACTCTACGTAAACATCAATGAAACCACGCCTCTTCGAGCATTTTATACACGCCCCTCCGGGCAATTTGAATAAACACAGGAATGACAGCACGCCCCACCGGGGCGCTCTATAAAGAGAAAACAATTAAACCACGCCTCTCAATATCCTCCGCGATGTGACTAATAAAACCAAGCCCCCTGGGGACGTTTTATACAGCCGGTAATATCACTCCCCCTCGCGAAATTTACATAGATGGAACAATAATATCTCGCCGTTTAGATGCTCTGCAAAGACAATTAAACCACGCCCCTTCAAGAGACTTAAAAAAAAATCCTCTGCAGAAAGTATAAAACATTTTTCGAAATGTTACTACATAAATGTTAAGTGCATAATTCTGAAGGTGTGTGACCAAAATGTTCCGAACAGGTTCAGAGGTTCGGTTATCTGTTTGAGTAGTTCGAGATTCCCTGTTTCACCAGCTAGCCCCGTTAGAGGCTCCTTGTTCTGGTCTCTAGTGCTCGGTAGAAGCTCGTAGATTCTGCCGCGGCGAATCCGACGCGGTTGAGGGGGTCTCGGGTTTCGGAAGCGGCCACGTCGACGAGTTCAACGACTTTACGCGTACGCAAACGCACCGCGATCATCGATTACCCGTGAAACTCTCGAACAGGGCCGTCCGGGGAAGCTGTCTACGTTCGTACGTGAAATCTCGTCGGCGAATGGCTCGACGGGAGTTTCTCGAGCGACGTTGCCGGACGTCAACCCGTAGCGGGCGGACGTCGCGAAGGAAATCTCCCCCTCCCTCGTCTACCCTTCGAAAAAGACGAAGGACCGTGTTCGCAGCTGTTTTTCTCTCTTTCTCTCTCTTCTACCTTCTGGAATTATCCGATTATCCGTTGGCCTTGCGGAAAATGGAGTCTGTCCGTCTTGATTCGTTTCGTCTCGAGAAAAAGGGCCGACGAAATTGCCGGCACGCGACGCTCATAGCTTCTCAGCACTTTACTTACGCCTGTGCAGGATCACAGAAGCCTGCGCGCCGCTGTTCGATTATAATCGTCGATCTGTTGATGTTTGATCGCGTGGTGCATCGCCATTGTACCGCGTTTCCACCTGTTTTCATCTGAGCTTTCGTTTCAATGCTGTATTCTGCTGACGGATATATCAGATTGTTCGAGAAATTGTGATATTATGTTAATTCAGCGTACTATACGAGACTACTGTCTCTCGGACGAATCGTAGGTAGAACGTTTGTCACGAAAATGGGACAGTTTCCCCAACAATCCCGAGCAGTCGATCGAACTCGAAGTATTGTTATTGGGGAACAGTAGTTTCTTCGAGATCGTGTCATCCCTTTTAGACAAATCGTCTTCTATCGATCGCGGAGGGCGTCGCTGGTTTATTACCGAGGACCGTTCCCTCTCGCAGAAATTGCAGGTCGAGTTCCTACTATGCCGCCACGTGTCCCCGCGGTGAACGTGACAGGACTTTTTGCTGACGGGAACTACCCGCGATGAACACATTGTTTACCCGGAACTGCCGGTGGGCTGTTTGCGCCTGAACTCGCGAGATCGATGCTAACCGGATTTATCCTAGTCGGCGATGGCTCGGTTGTCCTTGGCGAACGGCCGTGCAATTTTACTGTCTTTCGTTAATTAGTTGTTTGTTTAAATATCGGAGCCACGCCTACTCGGGTGTCTCTGCGAAAATAGACGGTAACGCACCTCTGAGTAGAGAGAGAGAGAGCAGCGAAGGCACGCCTACTAGCCCTTCTATGCAGAAAGAGCAAGAAAGACACTCCCAACCAGGATCCCCTCTATACAGAGAACATTGAAGTCACGCCTATTCTTGCCCCTCTGCGCGAAACAGGCGTGGCTTCGCTGCTCTTTCTGCGCAGAGGGGGCCATGGAGGCGGGGCTTCGTAGCTCTCGACTTCAACGGAGCCTCGTCAGTGCTCCACACAGCAAACTATTCCAAATCCATCAGGGAATGGACATTTGTATCGGGCTGTCTTCCGGTTTCAGTATGCGACTCGAAGTGCGAGAACAACGCGTGCTACAGTAATGGCACATGCTGCCACCCGTCGTGCCTAGGTGGGTGCGACGGTCCAACGGCGTACGACTGCAAGGTCTGTAAGAACGTGGTGACGGCGGATCGTGAGTGCAGGGACCGGTGTCCGAATGGGACGCTGGAGTTCATGGACTACCGATGCATCCCGGAAGATATGTGCCGTCGTATGGAGAAGCCTCGCGAGGCGTACAACGTGAAGCAGTACCCGTACAAGCCGTTCAACGGCACCTGCATAATCGAGTGTCCGCCAGGCTATACGGAGGAGAAGGTGGGCGACCTGAGGTACTGCAAGAAATGCGAGGGTGCCTGTCAGAAGGAGTGCGAGGGCGTGATGGTGGAAAACATCGCGACCGCTCAGAAGCTGCGCGGTTGCACACGAATCAAGGGCAGCTTGGTGATACAGATCCGCGGCGGCAAGAACATCGTCAAGGAGCTCGAGGACAATCTGAGCACGATCGAGGAGATCAATGGCTACCTGAAAATCGTGCGCAGCTTCTCCCTGATCTCGCTGAACTTCCTGAAGAAGCTGCGGCTGATCGGCGGCAACGATGACATCAGTCCGACGTACTCGTTGCAGGTGTTGGACAACCAGAACCTGCAGGAGCTGTGGGATTGGAGCTGGCACAAGGACATCAAGATCATGTCGAGAGGCAAACCTGGCAAGTTGTTCTTCCACATGAACCCGAAGCTTTGTCTCTACAAGATCGAAACGTTGCGCGAGAAGGCGGGCCTCGACCCGTTCACCGAGTACGAAGTGGCGTCGAACAGCAACGGCGACAAAGTCGCCTGCAACGTCACCGAGCTGAAGACCAGGGTAGGCAACAAGTCTCCTTGGAGCGCGGTGATCGAGTGGGAGCCGTTCTACCACCACGACGCTAGGTCGCTACTCAGTTACGTGGTTTACTTCATCGAGGCGCCGAACATGAACGTCACAATGTACGACGGCAGAGACGCCTGCGGCGGCGACGGATGGAAGGTCGACGACGTTTCGATCTCGAAGAACTACAGCTCCATGAACAGCTCCGAGTCAAACGTGCAAACACACTTCCTATCCCAGCTGAAACCCTATACGCAGTACGCCTACTACGTCAAGACCTACACCATCGCTACAGAGAGGTCCGGCGCCCAAAGCAATCTCACCTACTTCAGGACGCTTCCCGACGCGCCCACCACGCCCAGGAACTTCAAAATCCAGAGCACCTCGAGCGACGAGCTCAAAATGTCCTGGCGGCCACCTCTACAAACGAACGGAAACCTGACCTACTACCGTATCGTCGGCCGCTGGGAGCCAGATGACCCCAGCTTCATCAACCAGAGGAACTACTGCCACGAACGTGAGCATCTTTTCTATATCACTCTTAGGAGCGTATCACAATTTCATTTATCTGATCTTGCGATAACCTTGGGACCGCCTGTAAAGAATTATCACTAGACTGCGGATTTTATGTATCTATGGTACCAGTGTAAATGGATAGGTAATGCATTGATAGTGTCGTTATATCGCCATCAACTTATTAAAACGATTACGGAAAGAAACTTTTATTTAGCTCCGATACCTTTCAACTAATGCAGGCAATTTTTACTTTGCACAAAGATCCGCAGACTAGTCACACATCCCTCGGCCTGGTACCTAAACATTTTCAACGTCTAGATCTCTGTAGTAATAATTCAGGTGGCGACCCGAGTTTCAGTATTGCTAGATCCTACAGTGTCCTATGAGACGAAGTGGTAAACGTAAACATGCTCGAGCGCGACAGAGTTGAAGTTGCCCTTCTGAGATAGCAAAGAATGCGCACGCTTCACTGTCACGTCTCGTTGGGCAAACTGTAGAGTCCAATTTCTAGGAGAGTTTGTTGAGAAAAGATTTTTCGACTGTTTTCTAGCGATCCTGTCGATGGACAAGAAGACGAGCTCACTGGACGAGGAAGAGCAGCAGAAGCAGCTCCTGGTGGACGAGCAGACAGAACAGTCGATCACGGTGCAGAAGTCGTGCAAGTGTTCGGACCGAGAGAATGATCAGTCGCAGAGAGAGAAGGAGGTCTCGAGTGCGATCGCATTCGAGGACGCCTTGCAGAACCAGGTGTACGTGAAACGAAAGCCTCGGAGGAAACGCGATGTCGCTTCGCCCACGGGGAACTCATTGCCAGACGACATGGATAAGATGGACGAAACAAACAGCACCTGTCTGGAATTCGTGAGACATATACCTAGCACGAATCACTCGTTCGTGATGGACAAGCTGCGGCACTTTGCTGTCTACAACGTCGAGGTGCAGGCTTGCAGGGCTCAAGAGATGAACGACACCTACAAAAAGTGCTCCACCAAGAGCATGAGAACCTTCCGAACCATGCCTAAGGAGAACGCCGACAAAATTCCGCCGGACTCCATCAAGATCAGCATGTCCAGCGAAAACAACAGCCTCACCATGGTCACGCTCCAATGGGAGGAGCCTCCGGAGCCGAACGGGCTCATCATCACCTACCAGATCGAGTACAAGAGGGTCGACATTGAAAACGTGAGCGACACAGATGATCAGACTGCGGATCTTTATACGAAATTAAAACTTTCTAAGTCAACTCTGAACAAATATTTTCTACTCGTTTAATAATTCTAATAAGTCGAACAAATGCTGGAGTAACATTCATAAATTCTGTTAGCGTTTTCGGAGTTTTGAGTTTTGAATGGAGGCATAAAATCCGCAGTCTACAGATAACGCTTGTATCGCGGTTCTATTTTTCAAAGAAAAATGTTCTTGCTGGGAATTGGTCCTTTGATACCATTCTATAGTAAACAAATGTTTTTACCATTAGGATACATAAAGAATTTTTTTACCATCGGAACTGGACGGCCTCTTTCAGCTGACCGAGACATTTGTGCATAAGATACCTAACGAAAGGAGAACTGTTTAACAACAATGAACCAAGGTCACTGTCTGTTGCAGTACCAGCCGATGCCGATATGCATCACCCGTCAGAACTTCACGAAAGAGAGGAAAACGTACGTGCTGAGAGGTTTG
Source organism: Lasioglossum zephyrum (assembly GCA_028455615.1). Lineage (NCBI taxonomy): Eukaryota > Metazoa > Arthropoda > Insecta > Hymenoptera > Halictidae > Lasioglossum > Lasioglossum zephyrum. The sequence goes on along the minus strand of CM052323.1, from coordinate 1,479,735 downwards.
CAGCCTGGTAACTACTCGGTGAAGGTGCAAGCGACGAGTTTAGCAGGCGTTGGCGAACCTTCCCATTTGAAATACTTCTTTATCAAAGAGCCGAACACCCTCAACATGTTTTGGGTGCTGTTCTGGTTGATGTTGTGCACGTTAATACTGCTGTTCTCCGGCTCCTTCTACTACGTCTACAAGAAAAAGTTCATGAGAAACGCGGCAAGTTCGACGCTGATCGCGACGGTGAATCCACAGTACGTTAGCATGCCGTACGTGTTGGACGAATGGGAGGTGCCTAGGGAGAAGATCGAGATGCTGAAATCGTTGGGGAATGGGTATTTCGGCATGGTGTACGAAGGGATCGCCATGGACATTGTCAAGGGCAAACCGGTGGTGCGCTGCGCCGTCAAGACTGTCAACAAGGACGCTACCGATCGCGAGCGGATCGAGTTCCTCAACGAGGCGTCTGTCATGAAGTGAGCAATTACTAATCAATTGACTGCGAATGTTTATGCAATTTTTAATTTTTGTAGACACATTTTAAGATAGTGTTACCAAATGAAATTCTAGTTTCATTTGTAACATCTAAATTGTGGATTGTATGCATTTATAAAAAAATTGAGTAGGTGTAATTCAACACAGGAAAAAGATTAAAAGAGTTTAACAATAGCGCCTACAAAAATTGAAAATTGCATGAACATCCGCTGTCTACTTATTACGATTCTATAGATTAGGTCAACCACAGCGCGAGGTACCTAACGATCTCGTTATCTTTCAATCAATAGGGGTTTTGACGCTCATCATGTGGTGAAGCTGCTGGGCGTGGTGACGAGCGGCCAGCCGACCCTGGTGATCATGGAGCTGATGGCGAACGGCGACCTGAAGAAGTATCTGAGGAGCCACAGGCCGGACGGTTGCGACGAGTCGAATCCGCCGCCGAAACTTGAGAGGATTCTTCAAATGGCGATTGAGATCGCTGATGGAATGGCGTACCTGGCCACGAAGAAGTTCGTGCATCGAGACCTGGCTGCTCGGAACTGCATGGTGGCCGAGGATCTCACCGTGAAAATCGGGGACTTCGGCATGACTAGGGACATCTACGAGAGGGACTATTACCGCAAAGGTAGCAAAGGATTGCTACCAGTTAGATGGATGGCGCCGGAGAGTTTGAAGGATGGCGTCTTTAGTAGTTACTCGGATGTGTGGAGCTATGGAGTGGTGCTGTGGGAAATGGTGACCTTCGCGTCGCAGCCCTACCAGGGTCTCTCGAACGACCAGGTGCGCATGGCTTTGAAGATTAACTTTAGAAGGTTCGACGCTCTCTCTTACCAGTTTTTGTTTTTTAGGTTCTACGTTATGTGATCGATGGAGGAGTGATGGAACGGCCGGACAACTGTCCAGAGTTGCTGTACGACTTGATGAAGCGTACCTGGTGGCACAAGGCGACCAGGAGACCCACCTTCATGGACATTGTCGCCACACTGCTCGACCACACCGACAGGACCAGCTTCCAGCAAGTTAGCTTCTACCACAGTGTCGAGGGCATCGAGGCCAGGAATCAGAACAAGTCCAACTCTTCGCAGTCCGACGAGTGAGTGAATACACCTAGTCACCTAGTCTAAGAAGTGCATACATGACAAGTAGCACTGTACAGACTATACAGCATAACCGATGTAATTTCGTTTTCAGGCATCTGGAGCTGTCCACGCTGCAAGATCTACACGAGGAGGAAGCAGAAGGCGAGGAGGATTCTCCCCTTCGCCAGGACTTCGGCGACTTCGAGAATTTCAAGCCGGGCAGCATCAAGAACAGTTTCAGCCCTCGGTACCGACTGAACTCGTACGGGGAGAACTCGAAGGCAACTACTGGCAACTGTCACAACATGAACTCGTCCAACGTTCCTCTGAAGGCCGGCTTCGACGACTTTGACGGCGTCTCCGGTGACTCGATCGCTTCCGGCAAGGACACGTTGAACCTGCCGTTCGTCGAGGATAGTCTGAAGTCCTCGGTGAAGAGCTCGCCGTTCATGAACGCGAGGAGCGCCTCCCGGAGCAACCTGAGCCAGCTGTCGATCGGCAACAAGTCCGTCAGCCCTAGGAACTCTAGCAAGAGGAGCTATTTAGGAAGTCCGAACTCGTCGAAACTGGCGAATCCTGACTACGAGAACGGTAGCCCGGAGATCCTTTCGGCGGCTGAGAGGAGGGAGATGGTCCCGTTGAGGGTTGACTTCCCATCCATGGAAGCCATCGACATGGACGGTCCCGGTGTCGAGAAGAGAGACCCAGTCAACACGGCGGAGTACGTCAACAAACCGGAGACTCTGAACAACGGGTACATAGGCAGCACCACCACGTAGTCTTAAAATCCCCCGCGACGAGAAGTTCGTCGCGAATCATACTCCGAGGCTCGACCAGGCCGGAGACACATTTCGAAACAAAATTCTAGAGTTTTCGGACCAGGAGCGAACCGGTTGACTCCATTTACACGACAGTCTAGAAGGCGAGGACAGTGTCTGCGAGATGAACAAGGCTGAGGAAAGTGTCCTAACTGCGGACTCGTCGAATACTCGTTCGTCTTCTGCTTCGAAAAAATTCTGACGGACTCGGACAAACTGTGTGGACCACATTTCAACATCGCAAGCTCCGAAAAGCATTTTTATGTGAGCTCCGTAACAGTCTGGCTGATCTGAAGCTACTCGCAATGAATTTTACAAGCTTGAGAGACGTTGTCATGTCTCGTAATTGACTGGTATCTTCCTCGTAGAATGATACGTTGGTCCTCTCTAGGAGCCTCATCCTGCTCGTCCAAATGAACTCACGAATTTCCTCGAAGCGAAGATCGAACGAGCTTTCCTGGTCTAGGTAGACCAATCGTTCTTGTTCAGCGATGCTTGCATTTCTGATCTGCCGAAGAGTCCTTGCAGCTGATATTAGGTCGGGTTTCGATGCTGCCGCATCGACCGTGTATCATAAATCTTCGAATATAGCGTGGGTACCGTGAGGAACCTTCCTGAAATCGCTGGTGTCGTTTGACCGTATCGACTACCTGCAGAAACAGTGGTTTCCGGCATTTTGGAGAAGAGGAATCACGAACGGACAAGGTTTTTATCCCAAGAGGATCGAACCACGAGTGTCAAGAAGCGCTAAATGCACATTTTTTTTCGTTCGTTCCTCGATTCTCAGGCTTGCAGAGAATGAATGGTGGTCGATGGCTTAATTGAAACTGGCTCTAGAGATTTCTCCTAAGGGAAACGATTCGATTCCGGATTCGACGAAGAAGGTTTCTGTTTGACAACAGAAACACCTTCATCCCCTAACTGAGCAGGAAATTTCGGAGCTATCTTCTGAGAAGCTTCGCTCATGGTTACCCAGGCACAGCAGACACTGCCTTTTTAAACAGACTCATGGTATGCGGACGGAGCGTTTTACAAACAATCGGATAGGACTATGTCGACCTGGGATCAGCGGCGTTGCTGACCCCACGAGTTAATTGACAGCGTATTATCTCGTCGAAGATTTGTACGTCTATGTGCGGTTGCGTTACATTCGCTGACACGAGCCGATCTTGTCGAGGTCGACGCGTGACCGCGTCCAGATGCCTGGATCTTGGTCGAGGATCGTTCAAGGTAGCTAGTTCTTAATGGATTTTTAAGCGTGGATAGAGACGATTCAATTCTCTTCTTATCGTTGAATCTTTCTGGGACAGTTAGGAGCTGAAAATAGTCTGACATCTATTTTACTACCTTCGAGGCGTATTATCCTATCACGAATGTTCATCAGACTGATTCTCTTCGATCCTCAATGTTGATTCGTATTACTTTCCATTTATTAATCACTGCGAATTCTTTGAAGTATTTTAAACTCGAGAGATTAACAGCTAGCGTATAGTTAAAGAGAGAAATTTGACGTGCTCGTATCTAACACAGTTGAATCCTGTTATTGCTATTGCGATTGGAAAAAATTGACTGAGAAATGTTTAGTTTCCATTTATAGAATTTTAGAAGTTTTCATAGAATTTCTTTTACAGCTGCCAGATTATTAGCACTTCTTTATGGTTAACAATTTCCTAGTAGAAGTCTGTTGCATGCCTATATTTTTTCTAACGACTAAGTATCGACAACAACTACAATAGAATTTTATATCGGCTTGGAAGAACTTAATAACATACTTAACAGACTGTTTGAAATCTTCGCCACTGGGTATATCACCAGGGTGAATGTATCACTAGACTGCGGATCTTTATGCATTTATGGCTTCCGAAAATTTTCAAAAACTCGTAGAATATAAAATTGGACAGAACTTAGTACAATTTTGATTTATCTCAGATCTGCAAAGGTTGCTGTCTACACTTTCTTCAAATTCGTCTACAAAAATTCCGAATAAACATCCGCAATCTAATAATCGCGTAAAACTCGAACTCCGAACTGTTCCGTTTCTCAAAATTTTCATTTTCATTTCGAATCAGCCGGTAGATCTGCGAACAGAGTGGAACAAAGTGTTCAATGCCAGGAACATTTTCATTTTTACGTGTTCAATCTCTTAGCCGCTTATTTCCCCGAGACTCTCTGGAACAGAGATTTTCGAGAGAATCGCAACCGATCTTGACGGGATCGGCCGTGTTCACGGAGACCAACGCACGTTTCGTTGTATCGATAATAATTGATAGCCACGGCGAACCGAGGTGGCAATTAGGCGTGCAGAAGCGCGCGCCCCGGGGCTACGATTTTATATTTTCCAAGGATCATCGCCTAGCTGCCACCTCGACCGAGCCGGTAGGCTTCTTCGAGTACTATTATTACGGATAGATTAAATTAATCGGCGATCGACGGAGACGTAGTCCACGACCGCTTAACTCGCTTATCCTTAGTTGAAAGTTCGGAGGGCAAAAGCAAACTAATCGAACTGGCTCTTCCGTTTGGAAAAACTTCCTGCGAAAGATTCATTTCACTGAGTTTCGCCCTTCGAAACAAGGCAGGTGTTTAAATGATCCCAATTATTTGAGACAACCTGTACAATTTGGATAATGTTTATCTTAAACCCAGAATAAGACCAGAAAGCAGGAAATCGTGATGAACCTGATTTTCACTGAAAGCATCCACGGTTCATTAACAACCAGCGAAGGATTCGGTAGTGGTGGTCTACGTCTCCGCTCGATTCCGCTCGGCGAACGCGAGGAGCCTAGCATTTCCGGTCCGTGTCCCCAAAAAGTTCTCCCATGTTGAATCGTGCAATAGAGTACGGTAAAACCTCGTTTCTACGAGCTAGCTTCTGTTCGCTGTCGATTGTATCCACTCGCGGATTGTACCAACAACGATCCAGTATATTTTCTGTTATAAACACAGAGACAGTCAAGGCCATCTTCCAAGTAAGGACGATTAGAAAAATTGCTGTAAAATCTGAGTACTGGAACTATCGTAGATATATCATCTTCCGTTGTACGAGAGGCGCTGTCTCGCCTGAACGATTCGTGTAAAGGAGGTTTTACAGTACGGCCGAATTGGTGCTAAAACGCGGACCAGGCGGACAACGGTTTGCGAGGCTCTCTCGGCGCGGATCGTCGAGCGGAAACAGGAAATTCTGAAGCGTCCGGAAGCACGGTCCCGCGTGTCACGCTTCCGAGTAGAGAGAACGTAGACTGGTTGTTTCTAGCTCGACGCGGTTACCGATCGTCGAGGACCCGATCGAGCGACAAAACGGTTCGGACGCGACGTTATGGGGGGTCCGGACGTGAAAATCGCGTCGAGAGCTAGCGTCGGGCGCACGCGAGAGGAGAGAACACGAGCACCAGCAGCACCGGCAAACAAAGCGACAAGCAGCTGAGTCTAGACGTAAACGAGCCTCTAACACAAAGACTGATTAGCTAAACCCATTTTATTAACACCCGTATTCGCTGAGTAACTTTAACGTTTATCGAAACGAAATGGTAGAAGTTCCGCATCTATCTATCTATCTATATATACATGCGTGTGTACATACATATGTGCGTATATATACATACATACATACATACATATATTTTCTCATCTCCTCTCTCTGCTCCGTGAAGGCCATCCTATCCCCTTCTTCACTCTATTCTTTTCCAAGCGACCATTTCTCTACGGTGTAGATCATGCTGAAGAATATCGATTAACCCTCGCACGCTCGTAGTTTCTATAAATTTGTCAGACTGCGGATCTCTATGCACTTCTAGCAAAATTAAGTAGATGAAATTGTTCAGAAATGTGAAAAATTGAAAATGTCTCTATTAATAATCATTAAGGGTATAAACTACGTTCAATTCGATTTCTATTTCTTGCAGGCGACGCAGACAATTTTTATTTTGCATGAAGATCCGCAGTCTATTTATCATTCGTAGTAAACGGTGCTTTATTAAATATTTAGTAGTCATCAATCCCTTACTCTAATTTTATTCACAGCTTAAAATAACTGAGTCTATGTTATCGTTGGTAAACTTTCTAAAGTAAGAGGAACATTTATGTTTGTTCACGAGGAGCTCACCTCCACAAACATAATCTGATTGTGCTCGGATGATTTATACGTCAAACGAAGTGCGAGTCGAATACATTTTTGTCAAATTTTCTGTACGAGGGTTAAGAAGATTCTACGTTTCTATGTCGTCAATGATTGTACGTTGACGATTAGTTTTTCCGGGAGACTGTCAAACCCACACGCGTTCACTCGCGGACAAGCTCTACGAATAAATACTCTGCCGCTGAACAAAACGATCTTGCACGCCTGACGCCTTATTTCGTAGCTCGACTGTACTGTTTCCTTGGATTTAGTCCTTGCTTGCGCATCGGTCAATTTCACCGAGAAGCACAGCCTCGCCTTTAAATATCATTTTTCTCCTGCGGAAATACACGAACGAATCAATAGCTTGTACGCCAGGGAATTACACAGATTTGATCGTGTGGCCTAATTGAATTCTAAACATACGAATGTCCGAATATCCTGAACAGTGCACGAGAGTGAAACGAGACAAGGCCGTGCGTGTTCGTTTTCTGCGGTGATTATGGTCGACCTGTTGACAGAGAATGTATTTAACACACCACTGCCATTCCTTTTGGTATTAATCCTCGAGGTTACAGTATTTTATTGTCTTACGATCTTCTCTTACAGCTAATTTCCATTAACAAGAACTGGGGATTCTCTGAATACCGCAGTAATAGTCACGACTACATTCTCTTATCATTCTCTTATACAGTTAATCCATTATTGTTCGATCAAAGTTCGTTTTATTGAAAGTTTCGATAGACCATCAGAATCTCCGTCGGATAGGATTCGTTCAATTTTAAACGCGACCACTAAGGGGTTGCACTTGTTTCTAGGATTATCTTCTCACTCCTTGATAATGCAAATATGGGTTTTTTCAGTAGTTGAAACGCTATACGAAAGATTTATCTAATCGCCCTCGAAAATCCTACATTTTTACTCCAACAACACTATTCGGGTTGTAGTTCGTAATATCGTTTCTCCGTTACAGAAGATTCCGTATTCGAGTTAACTGATTGATTTCTAAGTTCGGTATTATTGTGTAAACTTTTTTTTATCTAACTGAAAAGCCTTATCTTTGCATTATCGAGAAATGAGATAGCGTATCACGCATTCTTGCAATCCTGGACACGAGATTCTACCCCCTTAGGTTCACGATCGCAAAGAAATCTCGTCGACAGGTTACCGAGCGCGGCGTGGCCCGTTACCACGAGCACACACGATTAGGGGAGCTCCGTAGAGGGGTGGATTCGCGTGGACGTTCTTCAATAGGTTCTTGAGACACTATATCCGCGTGCAAAACTCATCGAAGAATTTTAGAACGGAAGACGGAGGCGTGGATCCGCATCGAGACCAGAAATCTCCTGTTTTTCAATGTTTTTCAATCTAGATCCAGACTTCCGATTAGACTGCGGATCTTTCTTAGAGATCACGACTTTGAACGTATATGGAAAATACACGTGTACAGGTGTATATCGGAGACACGTGTATCGGGAACTCTAATCTTTATGCATTTATGGTTTGTAAAAATTTTCGAGAAACGCTGGAGTATCGAATTCGACAGAAGTTAGTACGATTTTTATTTACTTTCGGCCTACAAATATTATTGAAAGCCGGCGGATCTTTATGCATTTATGGCAAAATTGAGTGTACGAAATTTGAAATTGTTGAAGAATTTGAAAAATTGAAGATATCAACCGGTGTAGGCAATTTTCATTTTGCACGAAGATCCGCAGACAAGTTCTCACCAATCAAAACAAGATTTTATTCGGTACCACTTTCTTAAAATTTGTCCACAAAAATTGAAAATCTCATAAACGTCCGCAGTCTACTCATCTGATCCAGATGACCGGATCCACGGTTTCGTCGATCGGAGACGATCGCGCGATATTTTTCAGATCTCCAACGATCGCAGGGGAGAGAGATCTATGCTTCCTCGACTCGAAGGCTCTTCGGTTTCGAGGAAATACGATTTCTATTCACTCGAGACAGGGATCGATTCGCGTGATCGCTCGAGTACTTATCGTCTTTGACCACGGCTGGAAGCTTCTCTGTCCTTCGCAGCTCTCACAGTCTCGCTTAGCGTAAGATTTACCCTCCCCTGTGTCCTGGAAGAGCTGAACTTCCGGGACACCACCCTTGTTCTACATTTAACACCTCGAACAAGCCCGCGCACAGACGCAAACTGTGAAATTGTTCGGATAAAAAGTCGATCAGTGTACCGTGGAGAATCTGTACGTTTACAAACGCCGGCTAAAGCAGGATTTATTGATCAATTTTATGTTTCGCTGGAGATTCCCTGCCTGATTTCTCGAAGATTAAGCTTGTGCAAATGTTGCGACCAGTGAACAATGTATGCACATCGACGAACGGTGTGGAACATGTTTGCGTCGGTTCGCGGGTTTCTCGAGGGACGAGTGGGACGCGCGCCCAACTGTTGTATTATATAAAACAATGTGAAGCCTCGCTCGTATTCTGAAGTATTTAGTGTAACACGGATAAACAGTTAACGCTTAGACCGTATGCATACTTTGTACGCGCGCGTGGACAGGTTGCGCTTCCGAACACCGTTTCGTGGATTAGTTTCATCCCGCGAGCGTCGCTGCACGCGAAAGCATCGACAACCATCTTTATACTATGCTAGAACGATAAGATGGTTGGTTAATACGACAGCGTAACATCAATTGTTGACACATCCATCCATCTTTTCAGCTCTGCACGGTATTTCGAAGATTCGACGTTTCCTCCGTAAGATCGCGCGTCTGGGCGGCCACAGACTCCGCCTCCGTTGGCTGGCGACTCGCTGGAGCCACGCGACTGGCTGCGCCATGCGGTGGTAGGGACAGAGGGCGTGGCCAACCGTGCCAGTAAGGAGGAAGCGCTGTTTTCAACAGACGAAGCGGATCTTAGAGAACGGTTTCGTTAGAAAACAACCTGTACACGCGCGCAGAGGCGCCGTATGCCTAAGGCACTGTAAGATTAACCAGAAAAAATGTTTCCTACGAAGCGACGAGTTCTCTCTATATCATACAAAGTGGCTCGTGGCTATGAGAAGAAGTTTCTTAGGCCTATATCGTTTTGAGATCGTGTAATATATTATATATATATATTATATATGTATACATATATGTGTATGTATATTAAGGACCGAAGAATCAGGTATATTAAGGAGGTACGCGTAAGCTGAAAAGGACTGTATGCTAGTGCGTAAGTGCGTGAGTGATGCGTGTGTGAATGTGTCCGAGAGCGGCGAGAAATCGCGAGTAACGAATTATTCGTGTACACACGAATGGATCGAGCGTGAATTGACGCGGCAGCAGAGGGATTCTTCAAAATTCTCGGAAATTCAAAGATTAACTAATTAGATTAATGATAAACATATTTCGGACGTACGTTTAGGACCTGCGCGAGAAGTCCGCTGCCGCAGCAGAATATTCGCGACGATCTCTTTGGATGCGAACACTAAATCCTTAAGGTGGAGAGCTATAACGCGAATTGGATTGTTTGAGCCCCAGTCATTCGATCTTATCACGGCTGTAATAATTAGAATTGTTTCATTCCTCATCGTTTCCTTCAGGACAGACGAAAACTTATAGTAGGTCGTTTGGCAAGTAATTTCGTTTCTCGTGTTGAGATAACATTATTTTAAATCGCCAAAACTTGGTATGTCTTGACAGCTGGCTTTTCGGACGTCATTCTCTGTTTTGTAGTCATTTCTAACCATTCAAGTATTCTTTTGCCATCGAGTCAAATATGCAATATCAGAGTTCGCATTTCCATAACCTTTTGCTTTTTTTTTCATTACCGCAAAGGTAAAAATGCAGTGCAGGAAAGAAAAAAATGGTGTGTTGTTTCATTATCATTTGTTTCGCTTCTTTCAACATTTTTAAAATAAATGAAGTCGTACAGAGTCATATACAGCGGATCTTTATGCAAATTAAAAATGTTCTACCTGAATTGCAAAATCTGGTGAAAAATAAACATTTATTTTCTTTCCGAGTATGTTCGACGAGTCGAAAACAAGCTAACAGTATTTTAAAATTCTTCTAACGTTTTTACTATTTCAACTTACACCTAGTCATTTTTATTTAGAACTCAATATTTTGCTAATAGAAAAGAAATTGTACGAGCGTTGAAAAATCGCAAGACATCATGAAACAAAATAAAGGAACATAAAGGTTGTTCTAAATGGTGAAAGATAGGCTTTCAATTTCCCGTGAGAAAACGAAATGATTTTCCGAGCGACCTGATAGAGTCACAGAATTTTGATTCGGAAAGAAGAAATTTTCGATGGCAAGGGGTTTAAACAGGTTCTTCGAGCGTCAAGCCGCGTTCCCACGCGTGAAAGCGATCACGCGAGGTTCTTTCGCTTTTCTTAGCGATCGTGCTCACCGGCTCGAGCCATCTCGAAGCAGCTCGATGGCTTCGAGCGATCGCCAAGCTACCCTTGAAATCGCCTCGGCGTGCACCACGGCCTTCATCGAACCTTTTGGCCGGTTTTCAAACGACGAGAAACTCATTCCTCGGGACGCGGGACGCGTCGAAGCGCACGGACGGTCTCATTCTTTTAAGTTCCCCCTATTTCCTCGTCCGTTCAATTGTTTTGTTGTTGTTTCTTTTTTTCGTAAGTGATTCAGCCAGCCGGGAACTCTTTCCTCCACCGCGCCCGTCTCGTCCCCCGAAATCGATTAGCTTGTAGATGCGCGTCTTTACACGGCGGAGAACGCGGTAGATAATTTAAGGTACGATTACACGCGTCGAGGACTGTCTCCTCTTGTTCCTATTCCGTGTCGTTACTTGGTTTTCCTTCTTTTTATCCCTTTCTTTTTCGGTTTTCTTTTATACCGCGATCCCGGCAGACAGACGTAATTGTAGTTTTATTCAGAGCCATTTCATTTGCTTCTTCATGCTTCATCCACACTCCCGTTCTTAAATTACTGGACACTTATTTATCTCGAGTAAAAGAACACGAACTTCCAGCTTCTAGGTATAGAGAAGTTAAGAAGCCGTATTGGAAAACAACTACTCCACTTAAATTTTCAAATATAAGAATAATAATCACAACTCTTTGTTCAAATAATTAACTCTTTTTCTAAAAGATTAGTAGGTACAATTTTTATTTCGTAGTATAGGTCCTTTGATAACATAAAATCGTCTGCATCCAAATTTGAACAAGTGTCCGGTGACTTATAGGAAAATCAAAGGGGGAAATATTAATCGCAGCACATTTCAACAACTATTTTTGTTTTTTTTTTTATAGAAAGAAAACGATCTCATTTCGTCGATTATGGTCTCAGTTTTATATCAACCTGAACGAGAAGTAGTGTCCCATTCAGCATTCACATTGTCGGCCATTTCGACCGAACGTTGGACTGCTCGATTATCTATTCTTCGAAAAGAGATGCGACCTGTCTGTCAGGACCGCAATCCACACACGATTAGGGTTATAGGCTTGACGCAGAGACACAGACACGAGCAACCTAAGATTTCCTCGCAGCATTCGCGTTTCTAGGATTAGACAACACGCGCGCGCAGACTGTCTTGTAATCAGTGGTAGAACCAGTAAGCGATTCCACGTATAAATAAGTCGAACACGAGCATACGAACTATTAAAACAAACCACGCCTCCTATCGAGAAGCCAATATTTTCAACTCAGAAGATCGTGACAGACAGAATCGAGAAACGAGACTGATTTTATTTCTGCTCTAATCAAATTCTTGAAAGAAGAACACTTCCTGTAAATTATTGTACAAAAACCGTTAGTGCATAAGACTATGTTAACTGTTAATTTTAACTTCGAACAAACCAGCTTTTTCAAGTCGATTATTCCAGAGAAGAAGTCTCGTTTGAAATGTGTACCCTTCGTTCACGACTTATTTCTCTCGGTAGAATCGTTTTCGTTTGGATTGTTTTTCTCGGTTACGCGTTACCTGCGTAGATTGTGTTCGAGAGACGGGCGAATTTCGCCGTGCTTCTTCCTTCCGGCTTCGCCATCGAGGATCGCGAACGATCGTACAAATCCCCACGGTTCTCGCGTCTCTATTTCAGTTCGTTTCCGGTTCCCTTTTCCCGCTGTTCCGCGGTTCGTTCGTCCTCGACAGTCCACTGCCTGCTGATCGACACCGCCTCTCTTTTTAGTTCTCTGCCCAGAAACCGAGCAAACAAGGACGCGACTTCTCTCACACAACTGCTCAATACTAAATTGCTCAAGCTCCGTGTCCGATCTGTAGATAAAACGGGAAAACTGTCGTCGTCGGATCGCAAGACGGCACATCGCGGTGCACAAAAAGACAGAAGAACAATGAATTTCAACGAAGACAGAAATCCAGCGTTTTCCTCCCTGACGGTGTAGTTCACACGCGGGCGCCCAAGTTGGCCTTCGGAACAGGCCGGATTGTCTTCTGAGAGCCAAATTTCACGGAGTGGGACGAACGGACCGCCTCCGATGGGCGTGGCCAAGTAGCACCGCCCTTATTCTTCAGGGCAATCCGTGCTCGTGTCTACACAGTCTCTCTTATTTTCTTCCTCTCACTGTCTCATACTCTCTGCCACTGTTTTTTTTTTCTCTCTCTCTCTCTCTCTCGTTTTTACGTCGTTTCACTCTGTCATTCTCGTTTCGTTCCACCCCTTCGACGGATCGTGTACCAGCCGTCGCGACGAAACGGACTTTTTCCTTTCCGCGTGCAGTTTAGTCTAGCGCGAGGAGAAAATAAGAAGAAAAAAGAAATAACAATGCGCGCCCCTTAGACGGTAAACGCCGACCTACTTCCTCGGAGAAACCACTAATTTTTATAGGAATCTTGTAGCGAGGTTTTTCTACGCTGAACGTATTTTGCATAAGGACAAGCAAGAGTCGAGAGATATTTTAAAATATCACGTATTGTTATATCCGACTGTTAGAATTACCGTAACTCTTAGTATTGTTGCGTTAAGCCCGATCGACAGAGAAAGTTTGACGGACGCAAGCCTTTCTCCGCCCCTCGCCCACACGCCCCACCCCCTTTTCCCGTTTTCCTCTGACCGCTCCTCCTCGACATTTCTTTTTTCACGATTTCGTGCGAACGGACACGAGAGGAACATCTCGCGGATCGTTCGTCGAATATTACGTCGTCCCCTGCGTACGCGCCCGCGCGTAACGATCCAATTGGATCCACGCTGGATCCTCCATTTTTATCGATGATCCGACTAGGGCGTGGATCATCCAGGAAAGAGTCGCGCGCGCGCGATCGCCGACCGATTTTCCCGCGGCGGAAAAACGGCACGCGAAGTGACCATTGACTTGTTCGTAAGACGGGTGAACGTGTTTCCTATTATTTATTTTTTTTGTATATACATTATTGTCGTATTTATTTGTCAATAAAGAGCTTGCGAAACGCGGACGCATCAGAGTTTCATCCGACTCCTTTGCTCCTCCTCGCACCGATCTTCAACCCTTATCACTCAAACAGTTTACATTATTCTGTTTACGTTATTAAATATATCGGCATCTAATCAATAGACTGCGGATTGTTATGCAAAATAAACATTTTGTGCATTATTTTAAGAAGGCGTGGCCACGTAAAAGATTCTTTAATCCTTCAATAGTTTTAATACGTTGAAGATAGTAAATTCATGTTTCATAATTCTCTTAATCTTTAATGAAATAAGTTTTATAAAATAATATTTAATACAATCCGCAGTCTACTAATCAGTTGCTAAACATTCATAAAATTTTAAAAATCATAGGGTATAGAAATATTCTAGATTTAAAGAAATGTTTAATTTTCCAGTTATTCATTCATTCATTTCTCTGCTCATTGTTAAAACACACAAGCTGAATTTCAGTCGTTTCTAGTTGTCAAAAATTGTACAGTAAAGACAAGTAAAGTCGAGCTGCTGTCAGAACGTCGTCATCGCCCGGCGATCTCTGATAAAATGCTTCCAGATAGGGAACTCCAGATTCGCATCGGTTCTTCGAGTGCAACGCGCATTTGCCAGCAGGAATCCGCACCGCGAAAAATGCGTGGTAGTCGTTGAACGGAGTTTCGTTTATAGAATCGCGTTCCACGTTGAATGGATCGTTATTGAGCGCGACAAGCCGTCGCTCGGGAGCGTTCACGGCTTTGAGAATTTTCCAACTGTCACGGTGCATTGTCAGAGGTGTCATTAGCCTGTTTCGACGCTTTCCACGAACCTCAGAGAGCGCGGCGCGCAATTATCCGGCTACAATACCGCGGCGATGCCATTTCCGAGCAGACCTTGTGCCGCCTGTCCCACTGACAACTCCTTTTTCGGAAGACGAACAGTGGGACACAGTGATGATCTCTCTATCTTTCCCATATTCCGCAATATTTCAGCTTTAATTTAAAAAAATATCATTGCTCTATCACATTTCTATCGACAGTTTTTTGATTTTGACACAATTAGGTCCCAACGCGGTCCCAAATTAGGATTTAGTTGATCAGAATCTAAATAAATTGCTTCTTTAACCGGCAGCGTTCCACTTTCCGCCATGGTTTGATCAAATACAGAACTGTAGAGACATTAGAAGAATTGATGTTGTTAACCTCGAGTTGTCAAAGCTGTTTGATAAGTTTGAGTGTGAGTTTTTCATTCAACGAATAATTCTTTATCCCGTCGTAATTGGACTGCGGATTTGATGCGTTTCTGTAAAAAGGATGATCATGCCCGAGACCCGCCTGGTTTCGCAAGGCTGTCGATTATCTTGACGAAGTCGGAGCCTGGAAACTCGCGGAATTGCAACTTTCTTGGGAAACAAGGCTGCGGAACGTAATTGGAATCCTCGCTCGGGGTCGCGCACGAGCTTGGAAAGCGGAGAATCGCGATGGGATTTTTTCAGAGGATTCTTTTTCGTTTGCCGGTCGCTTTCACTGTCGCCCTCGCTGCCATCTCCGAGGAAAGTGCGGTTCTCCGGAGTTACCCTGCACACGCAGTTGCAACGCGTTCGTGAACTAATCGAATTCGCTGAAAAGATATCAGACGTCCGACTGAAGCTGTTTCATCTTAGATAGCCTCGCAAAGACTTTAGATTTTTCTTCTTTAATGTTATTAATTGCAATTTATTTTATGGTGGATCGGGGAAAGGTGTCGGAGTCGAGTCGCTCATTGACCAGATTAACTTCATAAAGCTCGAAGTCACGTGTTTCACAGCGTGAATCAATAATTATTGAAACGCCGAAATTTCAAGCTATTTTGCTAAAGAATTTTACACGCAAGTTGAACGGTGCTCCAGAAAAATGCAAGACGGGACCGATCATAAGTTCGGTCCCCGTCTGAGCGTAACGTCGAGCACGATCATAATTTTCTCCCGTGACTTTTTGCATTTCTCGAGGTCTGCTTTCATAGGAGAACTACCAAGAAGAAAACCCGTCATCGATCATCCGTAACCGACCACTTTTGTTCCTGGACGTTAAGACTGAAACGAAAGTCGCGAAGATTATCCCCGAACGATCGTACACGCATGATTCATAATGCGCGACTTCGTGGCAAACGATCCAGGGGGGACAGCCCGGTGAAAACGTTCGATGATCGTAGAGCACGCCGGCAGCGATAGATCGACTTAGATCCATCCCGTCTCTCCTGACTACACCCCGTTAACTGTAATTTACTATATTACCGATTATGCGATACATTACGCTGTGTGCGGACTGGAGACAGAGGTTTATTTAGCGAATACCAGTTTTTTAATAAAACGCTTTTTCGTGAAGGATATTGAGTTGTACCCTTGAATCCTCCATTCAGCTTCTTTAGGATCTTGAAATTGGTACAAGACATTTTTCTTGAAGCAAAACTAGGTAAGTTGCGCACAGATTTTCTATGATTTTATAGAAACGTGATCATTAGGCTGTGGATCTTTATGCAAAATAAACATTGTCTGTACGAATTGAGCTAAACAGGAGCCAAATAGAAATTTCATTTTCTTTTTTTAATTCTCTCCATCCATCCTCTGCATTAAACTGCACTTACTCATTTTCGTCAGAAATAAAATCCGCAGTCTGGTGATCACATTGTTGCATTACTCACTCGATCCTCTTGATTGTGAGTTAATCTTGAAGATATTCATGTTGACGTAGGTTACAGGTGTCTCTTTCTGTTTTCTGATTCGAAAGAATTATTAAAACTGCTGGAAGAGGAGCTTCGAAAACTGGGCAATCAAAGGATCGTGTTATTCGATGGTTGACTGTGTAAAAATTTAGCCATTCCAGTTCCAATCTAAAGTTTCGAGTAGGGCTATTACTTTTCCGAAGTTTCGATGACTTCAAATTGTATTATGTGTCATAAAATAATTGGGGTGTTCGTTAAAAATACCCAACTTCAATCTTTTAGCTGTGACGGCAAAATGTAAGAATGTCCAATCGCATGCTACAATCACTGTAATTCCATCGAATACAACTTACCAGCGAAATTTCGAAGTTCAAAGCTTCGAAACTCCGTTTCTCGTAATATCATAATAATTTACTATGAATGTTCGAAATTCGAAGCTTCGAAACTTCGATTCCCATCATTAGACAGCGGATCTGTACGCAAAATAAAAATTTCGTACCCAAATTGCAACAAACTGGGGTGAAATAGAAATTGATTTCCTTTCTCTCCTTATGTCTAATAAATTGAAAATAATATAACAGCATTTTTAAATTCCTCTAATATTTTTACCGTTTTAAGTTACACCTACTCAGTTTTGCCATAAACGCGTGGAATCCATCGTCTACTAATCACCTCCGAATTTTCAGAATCTTCGACCTTCGAAAGAACGTAACAGCCCTAGTTTCGAGTACTGGAAGTCAAAGATTGCTACAAACAGTTCCTCCGATTGTTTCTATGCGCGGCACCGAAAAAAATGCAAAGTTATAGCGATTTCTCGTGCGCGCACCAACACAGGGTTCCTGTGGGTGTGCGGGACGGTCCGCAGCGAACAGGGACCGAGCAACCAGCAACCCGCAACCCGCTCACCGGCTCGACCTCGATTCACGTTTCAAGAACGTGCCTCGTCGCGTCACGACTCGGAATCGTCCCGACCTTTTCCGATCCTCTTATTCCACTGTCGGACGGTCGGGCTTCGAGCCACGGATTCCAGCCACGATCAGCCTCTAATCGATGCCGCGTTCTTTCGTTTACTCTCGATCCCCAACGAGAAAAAGAGACACAGAGAGAATACTCCACGGGCCAGAGCTTCTCTCCGTGACTTTTGGCAACGGTTCGCCAAACCGTTTCCTCGACGACCACGAAAAATCGAGTCACCTCAGCGGCACAGAGGTGGTACGCGGTTCGTGTACTCGAACGGAACCGTACGCATTTAGAATTCTGGCCACCTGCCGGACTTCAGGAACGCTGACAAGTGCACCGAGTACAAGGTGACGAACGATCGACGCCCGTACTTGACGAGTATACTTGAAAACGACAGATATATATGCAGCTCTGCGTCGACGGAATCCGCAGACTAAGTAAACGGTAGGTCTTGAGGTCTTGGCTAACTAGGCTAGCGGTGACTTCAATGGTTTTGCAGTTCTTCCAAGCCAGTTTGCAACAGCCTATTCATTATATTGTTCAGCAAGGTAGCAAACCGTTGGAATCGTAGTCGTGAGCTATGATTTATCAGACTGTTCAGAAAGGTAGAAGACACTTTGGAATTGTAATTAGGAGCTCTGGAGACTTTGTGAAAATTTACCAACGATTGTAATGTTTTATGGATTCGTGCCGTTTGAAAGAGGAACTGACTTATCAGATGGTTCAGAAAGGTAGCAAACCCCTTGGAATTGTAGTCAGAAGCTTTGGATTTTTTATGTATCAGACTATTCAGCAAGGCAGCAAACATTTTACTATAACCATAAGAAATATTGGGATGAAATTTCCACTAAAATTTAATAAAAAATTATTCCTATCTACTGTATTAGCGAAAAATGTGTTTTTTTTAAATATAGATTATTTTGCATGATATTCAATATATATGCTTTTTTAAAGTCTTAAAAATTTTCGGATTCTACTTTTAGATGCACATTCGCGACATTTTTCCAATTAAAATGATACTAAACACGATGCAGTTCGGATTTTCCATGACTGTTTAGTCCACGATTTAGTGGAAGTTCTGAATCGGCCGGGCGAGGCAAGCATTGCGATAGCGCCTTGTTTGCCGCGGCCCAGTGAGACAACATGTATTGAATACCTCGACCGCGCCCGGAAAATTTTCTCCACCAGCTCAGGCGTTTTTTGTGGCTAAAAACCTCGTCCCCGCCCCCTGGTAAGTTTCGTCCCCTCCAGGAGGGGACGCTAAGTAAAGGGAGTGTTGTTTTCCTATGTTGAATGTATGTAGAAAAAACTTGAGAAGGTCGCGAAACATCGGTATATTTGGCAATAGAAAAATCAGCCGAAATTCACTCGCGACCAAACATTTCGACCGCTGAGCGAAGAGCCGACGCGTGCCTCGAACCTGCCTCGGCCGAAGCGCGAGGGTGAGGGGACAGCGGAAGGACAAGGGGGAGAGTCTCAATCTGGCATTTTACTATAACTTTTGAACCATAACAGATATCGGGATGAAATTTCCACTAAAATTTATTAAAAAATTATTCCTACCTACTATCGTAACAAATATATTTTTATTATTAAAATAAAATTAAAAATTGTTCATTTGTTACTTATTTAGTAGTACTTCAGATAATTTAATTTACCGATATCTTTGGTTACAAATTTCTCTGTATTTCTTGGAATATTCATAATATGAAGAATAAATGTTGACTAGAAAGAAATAATTTTTTCGAGTAGATAGTCATATGTTTTCACTATGAGCTCTTAAAGACTCATTTTTCTCGATTTCCTAGTACAGCTATTATAATTTAATGGAAAAAATTTGTCGCTTTATTTTACAGGTCTGTAAAACCAACAGTTTTTAAGATTTCGAAACAGTAGTCCGGAAAGTATTCTGAAGCAGTAGGTCGACACGCTGCGATTACGCTGTCATAACACCCAAGCCTACACCCAACAATACCCACTAGCCTATCATTATCAAACGATCATCCCAGTTCCACGACGCGAGACAATTCTGCGATCGCGAGCAAAGATTGCTTCAGATGTTCGTGCGAAACATGGAACAATTCGCTATAATTCTCGGCTTTTATCCAGCGACGCGTTTACTCTTCATTGACGCTATTCCCTGACACGATCTCGCCGTTCTTCGCCGATCCCCTCGCTCTAGTCGATCCATCTAGATCCTCCGCGAGGACGACAAATCGTCTTGAATTCTTTCAGACGATGTTATTAGCGTCTCGAGCGGGTGAACGTGTGAGAGACACGTCGGTGGTCGCGCGACAGAATGAGAAACTGTCGCAACGTTACGGGCATAATAATAGCGTGGCGTAACGTGGATTTAATTAGACCCGGTCTCGTTAGAATGCGTCTGGATCGCGGGATTCCATGGGAACCTGGCTGCATCGCGGTCGAACGAAATCGTCGGCACTTGTGAACATTAAACCGATAAACCATGCACAAACGTACAGATTACACGAAAGAACCCCGCACTAATCATACGGAAAATCTATCCCGGTTAAATTAGTTGGATTTTTCATATGTTGCAGCTTATGATCTGCTGAACAAAAAATGTAATGGACAGTTGTCGAGTTATAATTAGTCAAACATGAGAAATTCGAGCTGCCGAATACTCAAGTATTTCAGATATTCGTATGTTTCATTAATTGTTTTACATGAAAACATTGTTTCTTCACACCCGAACAACGTTTCTTTCATTGTGCTGTGCAATTTGAATAAACATCTAGTATTGAAAAATACATTCAATCTCATAACCCAAGAAGCAGTTGGGATTATACTTCTTCAGTCCCTACCTTAATTTTTTACTTGATCCTATCCAAGTGCATCCCTCAGTACTTTGCCAAGCTTCTTCCATTTCCCATACCAGTAAGTAAGATGTTTGATCAGTAGAAGAATTTCTCGAGTCACCTGGCCAACAATTTCCACGAGTCGAAAGCGGCATAAAACTTCTAGCTAAATTCTTCCAGCGTGTTTACGACTTCGTATATTTCACTTAAACATTTTTGCCATAAATTGCGTGAAACCGTGTTTGTACGATTTATAAAGGAAGATGCAAACATATATTCGAACAATAAACCACACAAGTATTCTCATAATTACAGTTTCTATAGAACGAACAAGTAGGACCCGACACGACAGCTACGGTGATAATTCGAGAAATCTTAGTGCCTTTCGCGGTGCGGATTTCTCATTTCTCCGCACCTGTGTGTCGCGATCGTTGCATCGGGACGAATTTCGGGATAAGCGGATCGGCTCGCCGAAAATCCATATTCAAAGTTAGACGTCCGAAGTGGTGGCCTGAAAGCAGAAATGTACCGTTACTACCTGTTCCTCGAAGCATCTCCCGTTTTATCTCCGCGAGCCGGTGCGAGAGAAGAGGAACCCAGCTCTCTTCTCTCACACCCGCCTCTCTCTTTCTTTATCTCTCTCTCTCCTCTCTCCTCCTCGGCCACCCTATTCCACCGCGAAATTTCGGGGTCGTTAACCCCTGAAAACAAGCCGAGTTTCCAGAGAGGAATTTTTTTGCTCGCAATCGCCGCCTCTGGATCGCTTGGCTGGCAAGCTGCAAGGCGGGAGTGCTCACTCGCATGGTCCGATCGTTCTCCTTTGAAGGCGGACGCTGCCATCTTTTCTCTCCGCGTCGATAATCAGCGTCAATAATCGGCTAGCGGTCGCTGGGAGTTGGCACTATACTCGTACGAGTCGATATACGGCTTCCCCCGGACGCATCATTTGCAAACGATGCAAGCGGGTTATCGGCGATCCGTGTATGGATTCGCTGAAGTTGAAGATCAGCACGGGTGAAGTACGGGGAGTACGACTTCCTTGGGTGAACGGGTGTTTTCCACCAGCTGAAGATGTCCGAGATGACAGTAGGTCTTGCATGGATTCGCTGAAGATTGCTTATTTTGTATTCTCTGAACAATTCCTTAGCTGAGGAAAATATCTAAACCATGAGTAGAATTCAATATGATCACCTTTGCATAGCCATGAAAATTGATTTTGTATTCCTTGAAGTTGAAGTTGAAGGGACAAGTGAAGTATGAAGATTGAGTACGAGTTACTTGGGTGAAATTCGTTGAAGATTGCTCATCTTTACACAGCCATGAAAATTGAGGATTTTAGATTTTGTATTCCCTGAAGAGTACATGCTGAGGAAGATATCCGAACCACGAGTAGAATTAAACAAGATTATCTTCGCTCAGCTGTAAAAATTGAGGATTCATAGATTTTGTACTCCCTGAAGAATACTTGCTGAGGAAGATATCCGAACCGCAAATAGAAGTACATACAATGACCTTTCGTCAGCTGTGAAAATTAAAGGTTCAGAGATTTCGTATCCGATGAAGAATTCTGAAGAGTAGTGCTAGCTCAGTTGAAGTCAAAGTTGAAAGCATCTGAAGTGTACCCGCGTCAAATAAATCTAAATAGCTTTCAACGTAAAAGTTGAGGATTCCGGTATTTCGTGTTTTCATGGTGAATATTTGCGGAGGAACGTATCTGATTTATTAGAGATTTGTTGACGTTGAAAGCTGGAAGCGTTTGAAGTATGCTGAGGGGAATGGGGGATTTTCGGTGCATCGGATGAAGACAGCTCGGTTCCCAGATATTTCTAGAGAAAAGAAGCTCGGAGGAATGATACGCTGATACAATCTCGGACAAGCTGGAGATCGTTGTCCTCGATCCAACGTGAGCGCTCGCGTTCGCGCGCGCACACATCGCCTACCGGCTCCGATCGGAAAGTCACCTGCCGCATACCTTTTGCCCGGTCGCTGGAGGCGGTCGTCTCTCTTTCTCCGAAAGGGGGCGACAGCCGGAGAGAACGAGATAAAGAGAGAAAGAGGTACGGTCTGTGAAAAAAAGATTCGCTTTCACGAAAGTTCTCGCGGCCTTTTCGTTTTTCTGCGTTGACCTGCGTTTACCGGGCTTGTTGGGAAGGGGGGTGGGTGGCAAAGAATGCTGTGGTTGCTGATCGAATGCTTTCGCGAAATATCTTATTATCTGCACTGTCTCTACCACACAGATGTATATCGGTGTCAGACATTCGCAAATTCCTGTACGTGCGTCGCGAAAACATGGTGTTTGTTCGGAACTTTGGTAATCAAACAGATTCCGGTGATGAGATTTTCGAGTCAATCGACGCGTTACGTTCGACTTCTAAATATAGCACGGTATCGATTCTCGTAGCCAGGATCCTGGCAAAATTCTCGGCACGCAGCGAGGCTGCACCGTTGCTCGAGCGATCGAGGCGATCCAGGCGCCTCGTTACAGTATTCTGGGCGTAGTTCGCCAAACGGTCCTCGGAATCGACGGTAAAACCTCTTTGTCCTGGAAGCGTTCTAGATTGCTATCGAAATCACTGCTTCGGAACAAATAATGCCTGGGGACACTATCTACTTTTTTCTATACGAAGTGCCACAAAGGGGCGTGGCTGCGACTTTCCTCCTGCATAGAGTGCCCCGAACAGGCGTGGTATCGTCAGTCTCTTTACACAGAGTACCCTGGAGGCGTGGCTTCGCAGTTTCTTACATCTAGTATAAGTTACTCTTTCCATGTGTTGGACCCTGAGGGCGTGTTACGGCGACTGTCGAGAATAGATAGCCCCGGAGAGGCGTTGCCTGGCCACTCCCTTTAATGCAGACAGTCCCAAATGGGCGTGGTCTGGCTGCTCCTTCGAGGGCGTGGTGTAAACGAAGCTCGATCGTGCCGAAAGAAGGCTTGGACGACCGTCCTCGTTACCGGGGAGCCGAATCCAAGCCGCGGGAAACTGTGTCTCGCGTTCGTACCTCGCCACGGCCGACCTCAAGATCCAAACAAACGATAAACTATCCGCGTATGGGATCTCATGGAAACGAGCCAGCTGCCGCGAGCCACGCTTTCCTCGATTGTTACGTAAAGGTAGCCAGCACACACCGGCAAAACGCGTCGACGATTAGACGCGACGGGAATAACGCTGTGATTTCATCGTTTCTGCACGCTGTTGCACTGACGTGGCACACGGTGTCTATTCCTATTTTCTTTTTTTTTCTTTTTTACTGCACGCACTGTCGCGTGTCACCGAACTGGTCGGTGATGCCACGGCTTTGCTTTCCGAAAGAGGACAGTAAACGCGGTCTATTGGCCGTGATAGCTGTCCGTTCCACAGCTGTTGCTGTCAGCGGTCGGCTTTTCGGTGTGGGGTGGATGACAATTATATACTCGCGTGCGCGTGATTTCAGCTTTTCGTGTTAGCGGCACGAGTGTGTGCACTTGCCAATCTAACAGGCCAACACCTGGACAATATCAAACCTGATGGAACGTCATGAACGACCCAGTTTGCAGACGGGTGGTGAATCCTAAAGTGAGAGTTACTGCGATTACAATTGGATGAGACATGAACGTTTTTCCTACATTTGTTTAGCGCGAACGTGGAATAATTAGTAATTTGTGTTTCGAGTTATACCTCACAATTGTTTGTGTTCACTCGTCACCTGCGCTCGCTCTCTTTAAACATATGTACATGCTAATCTATCTCTTCAATGTTCCCCTTCTCTCTATATTGTTCTCGGTCGGTTAGTCAGTTAGTCATCTCGTTCTCAATGTTTGAATAAAATTAGTGAAAAGTTTACAGCAATCAAAAGTCCTGTTTTTACGGTTGCGAGACATAATTTGCATTATTTAGCAGCATGTAGTTGTCGCAGCTTTATGCTTCCGAATAATGAAAATAGCGCCTCGTAAACGTAACAATTGTTTCACTGCTGAAAAACCCCACCTTTGCATCACCGAGAAATGACAAGACGCAAACCCTTGTAATCCTGGAAACGAGACTACCCCCTTAACCTCAAGGAATCAATGATCAGCGATTCTATTTCCTTTTCCGATCAGGCTAGAAAATTATAAATTAACCATAATCTCGCTCTACAGTGTCTCAATATCGAACATCGTGCGGAGTATGTTATTTGAAGGGACCAATCTAGTGCGGTCAGAAGATCGCGTACAGAAAGTAACAGAAAATCGAAATCGGTCGACGTGCGCGAGATTGCGGGTTCCCAAGGACTTGAAAATGAAATCGCGAGGATCCCCTGCGAAAGAATCTGGCTGCATAGTCGACTGCGCGGAATAGTTGGCGTTCTCTCCGCGCACCTTGCGGCTCGAGCCGCTCGCTCCAGCAACCCAGATCTCCGCGCGATGGAAATATACCGTTAAAACGTGCCACGGGCCCGCAGCCGTTATTCCTGTTCGACGAATCGTCGGCCACCAGGAATTCTCACTCCCTCTCCACCTCCATCGAACGATCGTTCGACGCGACGTTCCACGGCGCGGATGATCGCAGGACGTCCGGACGTCTTCTCCACGGAGCTCGGGCTCGCCGGAGCAGACCTTATCGGAGAAACTTCCAAGCGAATAGATCGCGAGATCGGGTCCCGCGGAAGATCCGCGATGAACGACTCTCGATCCGATCCACCGGAGGACACCGCGATGATTTATCGACGAGGAGAAAGCTGACACAGACCGTGGACTCCTGACCGTCGACATTTTCACCGCTTTTCTTTCGGCGGCGCGATCGAAACCTTCGATCGTCAAACTTCATTCCTGTTCGGGAACCGTCGTGCTGCCCAGGACGACGAGCGTAAATTAAGCGGACGTCGCCATCCCAAGTAGCACCGTACATCCGTCGGATGTCCGTTTTATGACCAGTTTATGTCCATACGTCTGACGTCCGTTGCGTACGTCCCTAGGATGTCCGATGGACTTAAATTTCGGACATTTTTTTCTGGGACGAATCTCGGGCATATTTCGGACGTATCTCGGACATACGCACATGATTCGGACATCTCTAGGACCTAAGAAGGTCCGATACCGACGTATTTTAGACATCTATCGGACATCCGAGTGCTACCTGGGATTGTCTTCATAGATTATGAGAAGCAGGAGTTCATTGAAAATGTATTCCTCGTCTTAAATCTCTTAAACAGTACTCGTTAATTACTTTGATATTTTCACCCATTTTGGTAAACTTTCCGAAACATTATCTCCTCCCGATTTTCAAGGTCATCATTTTAAACCATTTTTTTTCTATACATGTAGTAGGCGGCCTCTTTTGGTTTTTTCGTTATTCGTGAAAATACTTTTCAAGTTTGAGTTAGGTCTTTATGCATTTGTGGCTTATAAAAATGTTCGAAATCGGATCTACAAATGCTATTACCAATGAAAATAGAATTTTATTTGGTCCCAATTTCTTAGAATTTGTCTAGAAAACTTGAAAACTGCATAAACATTCGTAGTCTAGTTACCGTATATGGTAAAAGAACTTTTCTTGTAAATGATGGTTCAGCTAAAACTAGTAAGCAGAGAGGAGGTAATATCTTAAAACGTAGTCGTCGCAATTGTTCACGCGTTTATTTCGAAACGCTTATTCTCGTCTAGGAATGCGCGACTCTCGGCAAAAAAGCCTAAATCAAGCGTCTGCCGTGGTGATTGTTCACGCGTGTAGTGTAACTGCGATTTAGCTAGCAGATCTTCTAAACGAGATAAGAAAAGTAAGGGGTGAAAAGCAACCATTAACAATAATAATAATAATAATAATAATAATTGTTGAGCGGTTGGCGACGATATTTCGCGATCGCTCTGGCTTAGGTTCGAATTAACGAAACACAAACCTCGTTGAAATGATATACAACGTTTAATACTTTATTCAAATACAAATGACTGCCGTTCGCGGCACGGTTGATGCGATAGTTCGATATTTTGCGTTTTGTACAGAGTTCGATACGATGTTCGATAGATATTTTGCGTTTGGCACAGAGTTCGATAGATTGTTCGATAGAGATAAGATCGTCAGCGTTCACTAAATGTTGAAGCGCTGAGAGTTCGATACGATTCGATAGGTATACGATGTTTCGCGTTTGCTGTTCGATGCGACTCTAAAGTATACGATATGTTCCGCGCTTGGTGTTCGTTGCGATTCTAGCTTTGACTCGACTTTTAGACTCTCGCCTGTCGTAGGATTTCCAAGATTTTTGAGCGGAGTTTCGCAAGAAAGAAAAATGCTGTTATTAGGTTGGTCGCTGAAGGCGGTGGGGGTGATGGGATTATGTTCGTTCCTGATGGTTTTTCGGAGGAAGGCCATAGCCGGCAATAAACTAAGGAAGCGCTTGGGACCTGGTAAAACATGCCTGGTAAAATGTACGAAAGTAACGATTGAAAAGAGGAAACCTGGAAAACAGATGTGCCAGTTCGGAAATGAGTAAAATAATGAAGGTGAACGGTTATGTCCCCTGGCTTCAAAAATCTATTGTCGCTATGCTGTAAATGACTGTAAACGGATTACTGGGTATTGAGGGTTCTTAGCGGACTTAGTAATGAGGGTAGGTAGCTACGTGCCTGCGTAACACGTGGTTACCAAAAACGCTTGCCTTGAGTTTTCGTTGAGCTAGGCCGTCGGAGGCAATAAAAAAATACCACGTTTTTAAAAACGGACTAAAAAGTATAAAATAATTTTTCCTAGTGCCATAAAGATTCCTAACCTCGTACAAATAGTCCTGAAAATTTGTGATTGTGAATTTTGAATAGCTGTGAAAATACTTGAGATTCCAAACTAAAAACGTGGAGCGTAAAATGCATCAATTATCTATCGCATGCGCCCCACGTTTTTCGTTTGGAATCTCACAAGTATTTTCACAGCTATTCAAAATTCACAATCACAAATTTTCAGGACTATTTGTACGAGGTTAGGAATCTTTATGGCACTAGGAAAAATTATTTTATACTTTTTAGTCCGTTTTTAAAAAGTGGTATTTTTATTTTTATTTTAATAATTATTTTCTGCTTTTTAGTCTTGTGTTAATACTTGTATCACTCTTTATTAATACTTTGTATACTCACTAAGCTTACTGTATATTTCACTTGGTAAACAAAGCGATGATGCAATACCGGTAGCGATCGTCGCGCGATGATGTACAACACTACCGATGGTTCGCGCGTCGGGGTGAAATGGGTCCGTGGAGTGGGGACGAGTCAGAGTGCGCACGCATAGTAAAGTAGAGAGGGTTGTCGAGCGAAGTGGGGATCGCTGAACGCGATGACGTAGTTCGCGGGGGGATGAAAAGGTAAATATTTAATTGTTATTTTCTCCGAAACGGTAAGACTTTTTAAAAAAAATTTTTTTGAATAATGCATTGTCATCCAGTTCTGAACCATGTGTGCAATTTCAAGTCTCTAGCTCATCAGGAAGTTAGTTTAAAATCAATTGCAAAATTTGCCACCGAACAGACAGACAAACAAGAAAGCGAGCTAATAAAAACGTGGTAAAAAGGTATGGGTCTCGAGGGCGGTTGTTCGGGGATGAAGTGTTGCAACAATAATAATACTTTGATTTATTTCAGCCTTACAGCTAAGAAATGTGACTTGGTTTCATTAACCTATCTGTACAAAACTATTTTATTTCACGCATTCAGTCCATATCTTCTCTCATTCTTTTCTATATCACACTCATTCCTACCCTATCCTACTCTTTTAGTATCCTAATCATCACTAGCCTACTTAATTCCTTACTTATTGCTTCCTTTCCCATTCCCTAACTTTTGCATTTTTGTTAGTTTGGTATGCATTTTTTATCTTAAATTTTAAGATAAGATAATTAATACTTATTATTAAATAAGTAGATAAGGTATTATTATACCTTATTCTGTCTCTTGGTGAAAAGCAATCAATTAATAAAAATACAAGCATCTCGAGTTACCTAAACGCGTAACGCTGCGCTGTCTCTTCTCTTCGTTCTCTGCATAGACTTTCTCTGTCTCTCGTTAGACACCCGGTTATATTTCTTCGCACAGGTATTTCACGATCGGTAACGATGCATCTGGCCGTTCACGTTGCACATGACGCAACAAAGTCGTTATCATTATTATCATCATCACGAACGGGAGTCCGCGATGAGTCGGTGCTTCGAAACCGTTTCGTACAGAGAGCCAGCTCCTTTTTTCCCTTTTCTTTTTCGAGCAGCGATTGCGATCGTTGAAAAGTCGGCAACCCAGGTCCGTCGTGGCGAAACGCTGTTCAATTATATCGATGAAAAACGTTACGGTTCGAGACTGCCGCGATACCAATACCATCCATTATACTCGCGAGCAGAGCCGCGATAAACGACTTCCGGCGCGACGCCCGAAGAAACAGAATTCGGTTTCTTTTCGATAGCATCGCGTATTTTGCTCCAGAGAGCACATCGTTTACTTAAAACAGACGGCTAAATGTTTAACTAACAATCTGCTAAATCAACTCGCGCAGCTTCAATTTCTCAGAATAAAATATACCCTCTACGAGGGTAGTTTTATGACAACTGGATAAGAAATTCTGAATTGAATTGTTCAGGTTCATTATCACACTGCGGATGTTTGTGCAATTTCCAATTTTTGCAGACAAATTTTAAGAAGTAGCGTAAGGATCTGAACTAAATAAAAATGGTATTAAATTCGTTCGAGTTGTGTATTTTAAGCATTTCTTGAAAATGTTAAGATGCCATAAATGAATAGATTAAATGCTAAATGTATTATTTTGAACTGACAAAGATTTTTAAGAAATTAAATAGACGTAGTTTCTGCATTTTGCAGTTAATGCAGACGATGTTTATTTTGCTAGAAAATCTGATTCTAATCTGCGCTCGAATAAAAGGAAAATTGAGAACCAGTGATTTTGATTCGTCTGCCAGTTCTAGCGGCAATAATGTATAATTTAACAGAGATATGAATTTCTCCTCGCTGCAGATTTGCATCATAATGCGTCTCGATGCGTCTTGGTGCATACTGATGCGTCGTGACGCAGTTCCACCAGCGAAAGTACTTTTGCCGGACGAATTATCGGCACGTGGTGGCCGACGCGACCATACTCGTCCTCCGAGGACGGAGGAATCATTGAGAACCGCGGTGCGCGACGGGAAATCATTAGCCCGTTAAATGGACGACTTCTTGTATCGGCGTGCTCGCATAAGCGCTATTATCGGAGGAAAAAAGATCACGTAATGTTGGGAGACAAGACACAGTTAGGTTGAAACCTCTTAGACCGGCTCTTAGTAAAATTTATTATTATTGGTCGCAGGATTTTATGGAGTCACGATAAAATTGAACAGGTGAGATACAGAACTGTCAAACCATTAAAACAGTTCAACACTATTCCTATTTCCGACCGAATAAAATTGTTGAAAAAGGAAATACATTTTTACACCATTATCGTTACTCACAGCTGACTTGTAACATCTGCAGTCTGACTATTACCTACAATTTTTTTACGATTGAACAGTTTGATGGAAAAGTTCTGAGCAGATGGCGCAGGTTTCGCCAACAAATTAAAAACGTACAGTTTACGTTGAACATTTTGATGGCTTCCTTTATGATTTCATGTATCTTCTTCTTTCGTATTTGTAAATCAGACTAACTACGAGAACTGCGCTTCTATGATCAGTTGCAACCGATTTTGCTACGATCTAGATGTTGCAAAATTTTCGTCGAACATTGTTCAAGCGTCGAGTAGACGCCGAACGGAAAACGAGCACTGGTTGTTGCTTCTGCCCGCTGAATCAACGATCCCGATAAACGCGCGCAATATTCTCACGGCCGTCGCCGCTTTCAAACTCCGCCGTCTCGCCGCATTGTTGTGGCTTTTGCATAATTCGACTTCCGGCATTCCGGCGTTTTCGCCCGCGTATCCACGGACCGGCACGATTCTGCCGGCGAAAGTGCCTTTAATGGCGAATAATCGGCAAACGGACTCGCCGTGGGTCGTCGATAGACAGGTTGCCACTGAAATTCCACAAAGAAAATAGTGAAAAACGCCTTTCCACGAGCATGTTATCTTCACACAAGTTGCTTGAAAAATCCCTAAACAAAGATCATAGAATCAAACATCATAAAACTTATTCTAAATGGTAAAAAATGGACCTTCAGTTTTCCTTGAGAAAACGAAACTTTCCAAACGACCTAATAACAATTAATTAATTGGTTATCGATCGTAATTTGTCTTAATACAAAGTTATTTTATTCGCGGCGCAAAGGTTCGATCATTTACAACAACAAATAGCTATATGTAGGATACTAAACGTTGGATTCGGATTTGAATCTCAGGTTCAAGAAACACGTTGGCTATTACAAATGTTTGTAATCAGTTTTTTTTTTTTAAAAGAGAGGAAGGTGTTTCGTCCTAGACCCGCTAGAGGATTCATCAGTATGGCTATCTAGCGGGCCCTGCCTTATACACGAGATGTTCGAAAGCAAT
>CM052323.1:1145612-1448876 GCA_028455615.1 Lasioglossum zephyrum | reverse complement strand
CTTAATACAAAGTTATTTTATTCGCGGCGCAAAGGTTCGATCATTTACAACAACAAATAGCTATATGTAGGATACTAAACGTTGGATTCGGATTTGAATCTCAGGTTCAAGAAACACGTTGGCTATTACAAATGTTTGTAATCAGTTTTTTTTTTTAAAAGAGAGGAAGGTGTTTCGTCCTAGACCCGCTAGAGGATTCATCAGTAAGGCTATCTAGCGGGCCCTGCCTTCTACACGAGATGTTCGAAAGCAATTTGAGAAACATATTTATACTGAAAGGTGACATATCAGTAACTCGCGAGAAAGTCTTTCCGACGGTCGTGTCCATCTTGGGGACGGTGTCAGAACTAATGTCTTCCTAATAACGTTTAGTATTCCTACAATATAGCTATTTGTTGTGTAGAAAAAAATGATCGGACCTTGCGCCGAGAATAAAATTCATAATATCTGAAAGATAAATTACGATCGATAAACTAATTAATTATTTAACTTAGATGGCGAAAAATTTACAGTTCGAGTAAGATATAGTTCTGACACCGTCCCCAAGGTGGACACACGTTCAGACTTTCTTGTTAGTTACTGATCTGTCACCATTCAGCATAAATACGTTTTTCAAATTGCCTTCGAACATCCCGTGTATAAGGCAGGGCCCGCTAGATAGTTTTACTGATGAGTCCTCTAGCGGGTCTAGGACGAAACATCTCCTTTCTTTTCCTCCTAGTAAACATTTTTAATAGCTAACGTGGTTCTTGAACCGGATGATTCATACCCGAATCCAGCGTTTAGTATTTCTACAATATAGATTTGTTGTGTAAAATAAACGTGAAAGATAAATTACGATCGATAAACTAATTAATTATTTGACCTAATAACACCTTAGCGATGCCGTGGAGAAGATTTTCGCAAAGGAAAAAGTTACTTCAAATAATCTCAGGAACCACTCATATTGGAGATTCATTTGTTACTTGATAAATGTCCGATAAAAACACTGTCGAATTAGCTACAGGTTTTTTGTAAATTTTTGTAATTGTTGTAAAATTGCGAATGAAAACAAGATCGACATTTCTTGCCAAAAGAGACCGCGGTCCTTACGAACCATAAAACCGAATTGAACGCTACCTAAAATAGCTTTCACTGAACCATTATTGCGGCTTACTCGGGAAACAGCCCGGCTTACCAACAGCTCGAAAGCCACTGCTGGTGATCAACATGATCCGGCACTCGTAAAATATGCTCCGGACCTGTGTTACCTCGCTGATAACGACCACGGACTCTCGAGCAGCCACTGTGCTTCAACTTATCTCGAAAAGAGTCTCGACGATTGTACCAGATTGTTTGCGCGTGTAGCCGTCATAGTTCGCGCACAACTAATTAATGAGAATATTATTGGACCGACGTAAACACGGGGCAGAGTTACGTTTTATAATCTGGACAACAGAATATTCATGCAAATCCGTCGGCTTTATCGCGGGCAATAACTAGACTCGAATATTCATTTTAATGAGACGCTCTTCTATTTCTGGCTCGGCGAACTCGTCTGTAAAAATGTGAAAATTAAATATCGTATCGGACAGAATGTAGAAACCACAAATGATCGATGCATTCTCCCGTATGCGTAATGAATTACATTTTTCACGGGCCCCGTCGAGCATTTAGAAAGCTGCACTTTTACTCTCGTTAATTGCCAGATTTGGTAGAATGCTCGAAATCGATCTTACAAGATAAGGAATCGCTGCGCGTAGGATCGTTTCGAGAAGTTCTCGATCGTGATATCTGAACCCTTAGCAGTCGAATGGTGACTCTGAGGCGCCGTTAAAAATTGCTGAACCATTATTCAGCATATTATAATAGCTAACGTGGTTCTTGAACCGGAAGATTCAAATCCGAATCCAGCGTTTAGTATTCCTACAAAATAGCTATGTGTTGTGTAGAAAAATGATCGAACCGTGGCGCCGAGAATAAAATTCATAATATCCGAAAGATAAATTACGATCGATAAACTAATTAATTATTCAGCATATTGTTTACATTACTAAATATGTCAGTATCTAATCAATTGCAGAATATTTAATGCGTTTAATGCAGTGAACATTTCCAGAGAAATAATTCGTTGTTGTCTTTGGAACGTGAAAACGAAAGGTGGGAGTCATGGGTTGAATGGGACGCAACGAGCTGCAACAGCCTCTGGTAGATCGGTAGCCGGGATGCACAGGGAAAACGCGGTGCTCGGATTACGTCGATTCGATTCGATTCTCACCGATATAGAGCTCACTACAGGTAATCCTGTCAGACGTGTCGGACATACCATTGGCCCCTTTCGCGAAACCGCAGATTCTGCGACGATGGTCACGGCGGTCTGGGAAGCTACGTTTCATGGCCGAAATCGGTAATCTATCCATTCCGCAGTTTGCCATCTCTTCAAGTTCATTATGTTCAACATTTTAACACTGCCACGTCAGTTGTATATAAATTATTTATTTGAAGTATCAATTTCTGCGTCGATATATTCGGTACATCGGTAGGATCCACAGAATGCAAGACGGTTGAACCCAACTATCTTATTATTAAATATAATAATGGGATTATCATTTAAAAAATCTATATAAATAAAAATCAAATGCTGTTCGTTGGTTAACGCATCACTTAAGAAAGGCTGGACCGATCTGGATAATTTTTTGTTAAATGTTCGTAATAGACCAAATAAGGTTTTAGGGAGGGAACAATTGGAAAAGTTGCCCGGAAAAATGGAAAATTCGGGAAAAACTAAAAGTGCTTTTTGAATCATATTTCAATACAACAAAAAACGAACGTCGCAGCTTTCAATCAATATTTCAATAAGAATTTACATTATCTACGTTTATTACAATGAACGAAATGGTGATGTTACAGCAAACCAATCGAAACAAAGCATTTCTATGTTTACACATTTCCAATAGCTTTTCATAAGTTCACAAAACGATCACAAATAAATTCATAGAAATTTGGACAGGACAACGTCTGTCGGGTCAGCTAGTTTCTAATAAAACATTTAAGAAATCTGTAATTTCGACGGGGTTGGTATTCAAATGTTAATCTTTGAAATAAAATTAAGAACTTTTGAGATACCACATATATCGGAATAGTGAAACAGCAATATCCGGCACGAAAAAATCGATTCTCTTTCGCGAAAAGATTGAAAATTCCCGCGTTAAGGAGCCCTCGCGAACGAGAAGAGTGTTTCGCCTGGGCTCCTCGAGCAGAGAGGGATAATCACGGCGGCGGAGAAGAAGAAGGTTCTCCGAGAGTACGCCTCCGGCACTTTTCTCCTGGTTTAATCGTTATGGAAAGTCCGAGGATAATATGGGACGTCGGTGTGCCGCAGAATCTCGTAGGATCGCGGCGGACCGTGTACAAACAAACGCGCGCACCACTTGGATCGCACTGTGCCATTCCAGTGAAACTCTGTTCTCGAACAGCCAAGATAAAGTTGCCTAATATGACACCTGATGCATCGGTGCACTGCTAGTCGAAAAGACACAGGTGCATCATTAGATTCCGAAGAAGTGGGACTCCAAATAAGCTACTCCACGAACAAGAGTGATCGAAAAGAACATTCCTTGAATCTAACTTTTCTTTTTGTCGATCGTATGTTTAAACAAAGTTGATGTTTTTGGCGCACTGGTTCGATCAATTTAATTTAAAGCAATTTCGCAATATATTCATTTCGACGTTTCGGTCTTGGTTTAGACCCATTCCAAGAAAATAGTGATTGCGTCTGTGTGTTTCGTTGAAAAAGTGATTCCTCGAATCTCTTATTCCAGTCTGAATTCAGAAGCTCCGAAGATGATGTGAAAATATTTTCAAATTTTTCTGAAGTCTCTTACTGTAGCAGAGGATGTCATTATAATATGTTAACCCTTCACTGCATGATTTTTTAAATTAGGATGAAAAAATTGGAAGAAGGTCAGTTTTTATGTTTTATTTAAGGGAAAAGTATTTAAAAATATTACAACAACATTTTCAGAAAAATAAACATAATTTAGAATAGTAAGAAAACACATTCTTAGTTCACTATATACCAGATTTGTTAACTGTATCAGATATGATACAGTATGCAGCGATGGCTTAATAAACGAACCATGTATTTAACAATTAATTTTGGTTCTCTTTAGTTAGCTTTGGTTCATGTATTTAACCAATTAGCTTTGGTTCATGTATTTAACGTAACAACGACTGACAAATGTTCAAACGCGTATGACGCGATCATAAAATTGTTTAATAATACTGTATATATTCATTTTACGTGGTGGTAAGTGTACAGTACATGTACGAAACACCGTGTAAAAGCACTGTACATTTACTGCCACATGAAACCGATATGTACACTGATTTTAAACAATTCTATGACCGCGTTATACGGGAGCCTACTGTACCAAATTCACGTCATACATTTTTTCCTCTCACTCATTACGTTTCTCATTCTTACCACGCGCATCCACACACTTACCTGTTAGAGAAGATGTGTCGGAAAGACGAAGGGTTAATTTTGCCTGGTAAACGAAATTGATGATTGGTGGTAGGTAATGAGCTCGATGCCATCCCTAGATAGCAGATTCGTACGAGAGCAGGGAATCGAATGGGCATCGAGAGCGGAGAGCGGAGCGAGCGGATGGGCGAAGGAGGTTGAGCGAATGGGGGACGCGGGCAGACAGAGAGCGTACAGAGTGAAAGAGAGAGAGAGAGAGAGGAAGAGTGAGAGAGGAGAAGGAAGGAGGGAGGGAGAGGCAGAGAAAGGTGGAAAGAGACAGGGCACGGTGTTTGTAATCAAAGGGGCGATCCACGGCGCGGCGTGGAAGAAAGTCAGCCTACTGGCGAGCCAGTCCGGCACGGCGCGTTGTCCCGAATGCACGTCGAACCATCGATTTCCGCGTGTGGTGGCCACGTGACCGTGCTCGATCGCCACGCACTTCGTTCCACAGTGTCGGCCGGTTCGGTTCGGTTCGTCTCTCGATCCTAGATCCTCTCGATCGTACGATTACCTCGCGCGCGAACAAACGAGTACCGCAAACTAGCGAGATATAGCTTGAGGTTCTTTCTCCATTTTTCTACGAAGACGTGTTCGATATCGCGTGATTACCATTCTCTCCGGTGGTATTAGAGAGAGGCTTTATTAACGGTACTCGTAGGTGCGCGCCGAGATCCAGCTGTGACAACTACCTGGGTGAGGACCGAGGGAGATACCGGAGATCACGTGGGTAGACCACCGCTGGGATACCTGCTCGCCTCTGCCGGGATAACACGGGACAGACCGGTCCGCGTTCGATTCTTCCGGACGATGAAAACGAGTGGCGAATGAATGGTGAGTACCGGTAATCGGCGTGGGAAGTGGCGCGGGAAGTTTCCCTCGCCGACGAGTCGCGAGAGCTATGCAAATTTTCCGAGTTTAGCGAGTTAGGATTCACTGGGCGAGACTCTCTTCTCCGATGTATCAGCTCCTCTCAGGGAAAAAAGATTCAACAACTTTCGAGCTTTTATCACGATTCACTGGTAAAACAGCTTGGTCGTTTGACTCTTCGTAGTTTGTCGTCTTCGTATATTTTTGTTTGTTCGTGCTTCGTATCCGTCCGGTTTGTTTGTTTATTCGTCTTTGTGGTTCACTTTGTGGTTCCACATTGTGGTCCCGTGATCGTTGGCTTACCTTACGTTTGTCAATAACGCTACAATTTCATGGTACGTAGGAAAACTTTAATATCACTTCATACTACGATGTCCGAAAGACATTTAACCCTTGCACGCAACTTTTATTTTGCACGAAGATCCGCAGTCTAGCGAGGGTAAATGAGTGATTCGATGAATCAGGTGAACGAGCCAGTGATGGCAGGTGGATTCTGTTCGGTGGCAGGGTGAATTAACAGGTGGAGCATGTGAATGAAGTGATTCGAGACATCTTAGAGCAGCAATTTTAGTGGCCGGGAAAGGAACAAGGGAAAATCGTGTTGACCATTATTACACGAACTGATTTTTTTATTCAAATTGTGAGTTAACGTTTACAACTTAGGTTTTTCTTTTTTCAATTAAAAATCACGAGGTTTCGGGAACATTTACCTACAAATAGCAGGAGAGTATAAATCTTCTTATTCCGAGAAAACCCTGTCAGATTGACATGAGGGACGAATGAGAGTTAATGATCGGTGCGTTGATAACCAGGCAGACATTGTAAATTAATCGGCTGAATGGTAACAAGTGGAGCAAGCTGGAGAAGGTGGATTAAGTGGATTAGGTCGGAAGCGTGTCTGAACGATGAGAAATGAGGAAGAGTTTCGGTTGTAGACAAATTGTAAATCAATTCTGAAATAGTGATAGGTAATGACGGGTTAGTACGGACGATAAAGATATTCATTGAGTAGACGAATGTTCCGACCTAACTGTGTTGTGGATAGATTAAGTAGATTAGGTCGGCTAGGTCAGACTGGCCAGATCGTAGATATTAAAGGCTGACGGATAAAGCAAATAGATCATTTGCATCACATAAATCAGGGAAATCAGATGGATCAAGTAGGTTGTTTTATTGGAAAGACTGCGTGTTAGAGAGACAAGTCACAGGTATACATAGAATTTGTGATGATTCATAGATGTTGTCTCGTGGATCGCAACGTAAACACTGTTTACTTGTCGCACGAATGTCAACCTAACAGGTGGAACAGGTTGGTCAAGTAGATTAGGTCGGGCTTTGAGATTCTGTTTTGATGCAGACATCCATGGACGCTGATACTGCGATGAATAAGGGATAATGAGTACGCTAATGATAAAAATAGAGTGTAATCTTTTTTGCTGATCGGATCGATGCGAGTATAATGATCGGAGCAGGTTGGTCAAGTACATCGGATCGGATTTTCATCCTTTCAAACCAGAGGCTGAGATACTTTAGAAAATGAGAAGCACGAAAAAACAAAGCGACACGAACAGTGTTTCACTTTCTTTAAGGAATAGCAATAAATAGAAATGATTATTTATCGTTTGAGTGCGGATATTTGTGCAAACTAGAAATTGTCCAAGACAATGATAAGAAACAGTGATATTTTACAACAATATTCTTCAATTCTTCTGATAAATGCATAAAATATCCACAGCCTATTTGGGCCCATAATTATGAGAGTGGTCCGAGTCATATATTTCTTGTTTTAAGATATTTAAAAATTATACTAAATTAATTTACTTTAAAATAATGTCATATGAAATAACTGATACTCATTTTCTTAAAAATGTCACTTAGATCCCGTTGATAAGTATGGGCATATTCGATGTATTTTTAAGTTGTTCCAATTCGATCGCTCGAGAGGCAACGCGCGAAATCGGCGTGACGCGAGGTGAACCTGTTAAACAAACACCATGTAGAAAAATTAGGGTCAAGTTGAGCCGAATCGAGCAGCACAGGGTCGTCGAATCACGCCCACGGAATCCCGTTTCTTTCAAGCAAAACGCGGGTACTATGATTATTCAACCGGACACGCAATAGCTCTCTCGCGATCTGCCACTTCGCTATCGAAGGAACATCCTTGTAATCCGTTTAACGGGACGGCCGCTCTACGGCTTCGATGAACGTCATGCTGACATTACATCAAGGGACCATTAGAAACCGTTGTTGCTAGCTCGGGAGAGCTGGATCGTTCGAACGACGTCGTCGTCGTCGTCGACGAAGAAAACCGGTCGAGATCGGAAACGTAGAATCTGTTGGGCGGGAACAGAAATTCTGAAGTTTTCTCTTCCCGAATGATTTTCCAAATTGGTCCCAGACAGCCTCCACCGACCGGTGACCACCGCACGCACAAAGTGGGAGTAAAAGGTTGCCGATTGCGAGGGACGACGACTGCGACGTTTCCTCCGATCGACAAGAAATCTCTCGCGAAACCAGTTTTCGACGTGTCGCGCGCGCGAAACACACGGGGCCTTTGAAAGCCTAGCCGATGGCATTTCGCGGTTTTTATACGAGCCGGACGCCGCGCCGTCATTTTCTAGCTCCGAGGTATTCCGAGCCGGTGCATGGATAATTATTCCCGATCCACGTGAAAGTCAACGAGCCACCTTGCTGCTCGCCTAGGAAGCGACCAATCCGCATCCTACCTGTCTAAACGCGGCAAGGAACCCCCTTTTACCGATATACATATGGAAACGCCATTTTCAACGGCTCATGACTTCAATATCCAACCTACAATGCACTAGAGATTCCTATTTCACGTGTATTTCACGTACGCGTACTTCAATACCTGTCGTTTTAACACGTGTACTATTTCACGTAGATCTAAAATATGGGTATATGAAAGAGATACAAAAATTAATTTGAAAATCAATCCTATTAAAACAATGTAATCAACTAGCCCTCTAGTTAAACAACTCGATAATCGTCAGAATATTGAAACATCAGATTCTTCTGTAATAAACGACTTCTTTTGGCATAACAACATTCTTAGCTGATGGAAAACACTATTCTGTAGCAATTACTGTTGTTGATATGCTTAAATGTTTAAATTTATTGTTATACCAACAACCGCGTTATGGAAGCACAGTCTCGATACTAATTTGTTTTCTATCTCGACGAGGTTAGGTCATATTCAAATTATTATAACTTCCTCAGAAAAGATCGTACGAGGATCTACCTGGGCTCGTTTTCAAGCGTGAATTTTCCTCTTTCGTAACACTGCGCTCATCTTTTTCATACTAATTTATAACAGATCGAGTATCGAGGATTTATCCGTCGAAGATTTAGCAACCCTTTAATTCCGAGTACAAAATAAAAACGGACAGCTACATTTCATTTAATCGATTTTAAAGATACATATCTGTAGAGTATCGAAAAATATTTGACACGTATTTTTCCGTATCCTGTTTCACATTCAAGGGGTGGAAACAACCCCACAGTTCAACTAGTTGTAACTCGTAAATATTGAAACTCGAGGCTGCTGAAGTAAAGACTTTAAGCTGTAAAGCAAGTGTTGGTACATCAGCGTACGATATTTTTCGAGGAAGTTTGAGCGAGCAATTTGAGCGACAACCTAATTTAACCGGACGTCTCGAACGTCGCATATCAGGAAATTGAATAGAGATGAAAGGAAGTGTTTAAGGCAGCGATTATTGTTACACTTTCTGTGAGAATGCAGTGATAAAAGGTAGAAGCAACATGTCCATTTTGTTCGCGTTCGGAGAGCTCCGTTACACAACGCTTCCGTGTGCACGCGGGCGTTTTCTAGAGACTCGCGCGACCGACGCGCCGTCCTTGCGAAAGCGCGTCAAATATTAATTCCGCGAGTGAAACAAAAAGTTGCTGCGGTATAATTCAACGCTCCCTATCTCGACGGACTCTTCCTTTCGCGAACTGTATCTTTAAGGTACTTTCCTGGGTCGTTGGACGTGCTCCAGAGTCCCTCGAGCGTTGCGAATTACCTGAACAACGCTCCGCAATCTTCTGTTCCTCTACAATCAATTTTGCTAAACCTGGTAACTCACTTGTTACCGCGATATTGAAATAATTAACGATCCTTCCGCCTCGCTTTATCACTGGAAATTACCAGACAAGTGTTTCCCATTTTGTAGTTATAGACTACAGCTCTTTATGTATTTATAGAACAGGTTCTTAAAATAGAAGAACACGTTCATAATGTGTTTCCACAGTAAGGAATGTGTTTTAAACAGGCAAATTAATTTTTCCGTTGCTTTCGGTTTCAGAAAATTTCCAAGAGAAGAATTTTAAAATTTTTTTTGCAAATCTGCGAACTCCACACTTACCTCAAAGATCAAACGTCGACTCGTTCACTGGCGTAATGTTTAAAACTGTTATTGTATCGTTAATAATTAATTGCAGGGAGAAAGGAGCTTAATTACCGTTTAGAATAATGAATGGAATGATACGAGGGAAATAATAATCGATCTCAGCTGTTAGCGAGGAGAGTTGAACGACATTCAGTATTGTCCGACTACAACAGACCAATTTCTACTGTGAACATTTCGTTCGCCCGGTTAATTGAATTCACAAGTTACAGCGTGAAAGGTTCCACCGCGTTCAGGCCAGGATTTTTAGGAACGCAAAAATAGAAAACGTGTTCTGTAGAGAGTATTAGAACGTGTTCGATTGAAAACAAAATTTGGAGGACGCCCGGTGTCCAGCGAGTAGATCTGGCAACGAGTTCCATTCGGACCATCGAGTTCCTTGAATATTTCCAGGAGATCGTAATCGATGAATCTTCGTCTGAAAATAGTAGAGGAAGCGTTAACCTTTGGCAGCATTTGTCTCAGAATTCATTTCTATGTCGAATATCCAAAATTTCTACAATATCTACACAACAGACATCATCAGGAATCTTCTCAAAATCTATCGAGCTATACGAACTGTTATAATTTCATGCTGTAGGCCTTTCCACAAATTATATGCTAAATATACTATAATCAAGTGTAAATCAAGTGGCCAATAAATTTCAAATAAATAAAACACTGCACCCAACGACTTACTAGATATTTCGTTTAATTTCACTCGGCACAAATTACCTAATTTCCCAATTGATATAAAAACTGTACAAGCAACGTTCAGTGTGTTATTAGAAATAGCTAAAAAGTGAAATCATTACAGTTCACGATATAAAGTCTATATCGCATTCTAGTTTCTCGCAATTAACACAGTTTTTTATTTTGCATACAGATTTGATGTTTGATTGTCTTGCAATTAGTATGATAATGGTAGAGTTAGTTAGGACGATTACGGCAGTCTTGAACAAGGAAAGGGTTAATGCTCGCATGACGTGGCACGCGCGCCAATAGAGAGCCGGGCGCCGCGAAATTTAGTGGCGTTTTTCAAGCCGAGATGAACGCGCCGAGATTGAAAATAATGAATGGAAACACGCTGTCAAAATCCGTGGAGCGTGTCGGAGAACGGCTCGGTTGCATAAGCCTGGTGCATTGTGGCGTCGCACACCGCTGGGAAAACGCTTGGATTCCAAAAGGTCCGGAGAGCCGCCACTTAGGTGAGCGTAAACATTTCCGCGCGGAACGCTCGATACTTCCGAATAAGGTCGTCCGCCTTCGTCCTCGTACCCGCCCATTAAAATACCCGCGCCACTGTCTCTTTTCCGCGTGCCTAATCGCCTAACCCCGACACAATTACGCCCCTAAACACCCCAGAGCATAGCCCTATACAATACCACTAACCATTGTTACTGAAATTTGCCGCTAAACATTGGAAACAAAAATATTGCTGCTAACAATTGCCACTAGAAACGTTCATTAAACATTGCCATTCAAAATTACCACTGGAAATAGTCGTTAAATATTGCCATAGAAGATAGTCACTAGAAATGTTCACAAAAAATATTGCCATTCAAAATTACCACTGAAAATAACCATTAAATATCGCCATTCAAAATTACCAATGAGAAGCCGTTAAATATTTTCAACAGAAATTTTCATTAAAAAAATTACCGCCAAAAATTTCCACTAGAAATGGCTATTAGAAATGTTCATTAAATATTCCCATTTAAAATTACCACTGGAAATAACTAGTGGATATTGCAATCAAAAATTGTCACTAAAAGAATTCCCACTGGAAATGTTCACTAAACATTGCCATTAAAAAGTACAACTGGAAATAACGATTATATATTGCCATGAAAAATTGTCAGTAAAAAAATTGCCATTGAAAATTGCTACGAGAGATTTCCGCTAAAAATTCCCACTAAAATACGCACTAAAAATTGTCACCGAAAAAATAGCTACTAGAAATTGCCAGAACACATTGCCGAAGAGAACAATTCCGAATTGTCGTCGGAATGTCATTGAACTATTAGCGCAGGAATACCGAGAGGATCACGCGCGCCCAGATTCTACCTCAGACCGTTTCGATCGAGAAGGTCGAGCCGAGGATCGCGATTAGGATTCTCATTCCATAGCGGCGCGCTAGTAGAATCGTAAAGATCCGCGGGACGGGTACAGTTTCCAACAAAGTAGTATTTGAAATAAGCTGTAGAACCAACCATTGAATAAAATTAAATTTTATGTTTTGCCTATATCACGTTAAAAATATTTCTTGACAAAGGAAGTTGGACTGATGAAAGGTCTGATAAATGAAGGAAAGTAGGTGAACCGCTGAAAATTATTTTAAATTCGGTTTGCTACAGTTGACTGGAAGTGTGTCGATGCAAAGTGCACTTCAAAGTTGCTTTTAAAACTGACACTGAACAGAAAGTCGAACAATTTTTAACATTATTCAACACTGTGTCGATTCTGTCTTGAATCTAAAGTTTCGATAGGTGGTATCATAATTTTTAAAGTGGTATTTTCTCATGTGGAATATTCTACCTGATCCCAGGAAAGATCCAGAGGCGATCGAACGGCACTAAAAGTAGATTACGTCGGTTCGAGTTAGACCGTGGCCAGAATGGTGAGAAGTTGTAGCCTGCGGCTCGTGTATACGTGGAGGTAGAACTTGTAGGTCAGTTTCGAGCGACTTATCGATGCGGAGCAGGTTCGGCTGTCCCGGTTGTTTGACAAACCGATTACTCGATGGTAATCGAGCCATGCATTTATTAGGATGCGGTACAGTTTTGGGTGTCAAGGCGGATAGGCAGTTAGAAGGCTCCCTTCAAGGGCAAACTATCTCCGATCGCCAGTTAATTTCCTCTCTCGAAGCCCTCGATCCTACCGACAGTCCTATCCAATGATCATCACTTTGTTCATACATGGATTCTCCATTTTTGCAGCACATAAATGGGTAGTGGTTCTCGATAATGCAAAGATGGGTTTTTTGAGTAGTCAAATGCGCTAGATGAAAGCTCAATCTAAACCGCAGTTTCCTCCATCTTTCCTATTTTCTATAAAGCTGCGCATTTAGCTATTTTCATAACGCTATGACAGATAAATGCTGCCAAATAATTGCAAATTACGCCTCGTAAAGGTAGAAATATGACTTCTGCGGGAGACAGCAGCCTAGATTGATCCTTTATCTAGCGCTTCTGACTACTGAAAACCCCATCTTTGGGGTTTCTAATCCTGGAAACGAGATTGCCGCCTTATCTGCATTCAAAAACAAAATAATACTAATTGTGTACTATTTCTTTGATGTAGCGCTTTTAACCACTGAGAAACCCCATCTTTGCACCGTTGCAATCCTGGAAACGATTCTACCTTAAACTTTCCCACAGACTAGAACTAATTTTGCCTCAATTTGACTCTTCTCAAATTCGAGGGAGTTATCAAACGTTGAATATCAAGAACCGACTGTCTCATACCACTGGAATGTGACAGACATCACATTGCTAGAGTCTCAGGCTACAATAATACAAACGGCAAGATCGCATTCGACGTATGTACACGTACTTCGCGAATGGATTGGACGAAATTTAATTACAGCGAGGACGACAGA
This sequence comes from Lasioglossum zephyrum, assembly GCA_028455615.1. Lineage (NCBI taxonomy): Eukaryota > Metazoa > Arthropoda > Insecta > Hymenoptera > Halictidae > Lasioglossum > Lasioglossum zephyrum. Next base: position 1,435,495 of record CM052323.1, on the reverse strand, counting down.
CGTATTGACGCAAACTCGACCGAGGAAATCAGGCAGAATGCTCGATTAGACGGCCGCCCGTCGATTTACAAATAAGCACGAGGAAGCGACGCACGAGCGTATTGCAGTAGAGGGATCGCGACTGGCGAAAAAACGCGAACTGTTTCTGACTGTCAGCAGTCGGGCATTCTCGATGGTAGTACTACACTGTCGTTTACGGTAACGAGACCAGACTGTAAGCGCTATTGCACGCGGAAACCAGCTATGGAACTGTCCGGCGAACTCCGTGAGAACCGACATATTGGAAACGATTGGTTTCTTTCTACTAATCCCGCGTAGAGCTTTTGGAGCGAGCAAAACACGTTTTCGCGAACGGAGCAGTTGCACGCGGACGAATATTAATTGCTCCCGTTTCGCGGAAGAATCAGATTGGTCGTGCAAGTATCTCGCGGTCCAATGACTTACTTACTTACTTACTTACTTACATACTTTAGCCGAGCAACTCGAACAATGCGCGTCGAGCAATTAGCAGACGGCTGCCTGAATTTCCAAGAAAGTGAAGCTAATTGGTGGCTCAAATTCGCCGGCGAATGTTCTCGCGGATGGAAAATTGACTAGACTGTTTTCTGTTTTGATGACTCGCGAATAGACTGCGAGTTTAATGTGTTTATGGTAAAAATTAATAGATCGAATGCTGGACAGTGAAAACATTAAAAACATTTAACGTTGGGTTTATGTTTGTAATGTTTTCAATTTATCGAGATTGTAAACCTGTATGCATGAAGAATTGTTTAACAAATTTATGTTTTTGAATATACAAATTAAACATTGTTTAAAAACCTAGTGTTCAAAGCTCTGTTGTACAATTATTAAGAATAGGAATAAACGTCACCAATAACTATAAAAATCCGGAATCTATTTATGACTTTCTCGAAGGTTTCATAGATGTGCACTCAATTGCATATTATAGAGATGTGGAGACCGTTATCGAAGCAGCTACCGGTTGCACTTGAATGCATAAAGATTCTCGGTCTGCCGATTAGAAAATGCAGAGCGAAGCGAGAAAAACGTTGACATTGCTAACGAGAGACACAAGGTGTGAGCTTCGATAAGCTGGTTCTAATCGAACGGTGTTAACGGTACTGTATTAATAACAACATAGTTGAACGCAAGCATCAGGATATTTATACATATATCTTTGCTACTTGATCTAGGCTACTGCGATAGAACAAGGACGTCGGGACGAGATTCCTGGTTTATGGTGGCAGGAAGTATGGTTTCGGGTCACGTGATATCTCGAGTGAATACTGAACAGGTTGGTGGAGTTTGATTTAATTCAGGTAGAAAGATATCGATTTAATCAAGATAGGAAAATGGGAAAATTTGCACTATTTCATGTAGAAGATAAAAATTGTCTGGCAACAATGCATAACGTAATGCACCCCCTTGGTAATTGTGAAAAAGTATACTGCACAAATCGGAGGTCTTTAGACAAATGTAGCGTTTACGGGAAAATTGCGAAACCGATGGAAATTTTAGGGCGTGGAGTATGAAAATTTGCACAACTCTGAGATTTGCCCGAAGTCGATAAATAGCATACCGCGTTCACTGAATTGTTACGAGAAAAGACGAAAGAGCGTGGGCTCTGGTGTGTTTGGAAAAATACAGCGTCTATGAGAAAATTGTACCAAGGAAGGAATCAGTTGCGCAATTGGTCAAACTTGGTGGCGTGGGAAATGAAAATCTGCACTAGGAAAATTGAAGTCGATAAAACTCCCGGTGCAGACCCTTCATAATTACAAAAAAAGAGAAGGGTTTAGAAAAATGAAGGATCTTCAGAAGAATGATAAAAATGATGTAAATTCGAGGACGTAGGAAATGAAAATTGGTATAGTCTGATAAGAGAGTCGTGAAGAAATAGCTGAAGTTGATGAAAATCTTGGTGCATCCCTTGAAGAATTAGAAGAAGGGGGATTGATTAGAATCTATAAAAAAATGAAGGGTCTCAAGAAGAATGAAAAAATTTATGTACATTCAAGGACGTGGGAAATGAAAATTGGCACAGTCTGATAAGAGAGTCGTGAGGAAATTAGCTGATTAAAAGTGGTGCACCCCCTGAAGAATTAGGAGGAGGGGCGTGTGTCGGTAGATCAGGTTGTTTTCGATCGTGCACCATTGGTTTCTGTGTCAAGTTTGAAGCGGATCGAAGTATCGAGGGCAGAGATCGAATCGATCGGGCTTGTCCCGCGAATCGGAACACGATTTCGTAATATTTTCACGAGGCTGCTGGTGTGCGGTTGTGAGCTCTCGTCCCGAGAGAGGCAGCATATCGAGGGAATGTGGCGCTCGGCCCTCCGGCTACGAATTCCGTTACGCGCACTTGTATGGTTCTTCGGCTTCCACCGACCCGCCCCGACCCGTCCCGACCCGTTCCGTCTCACCTGCCCCCATGAATACATTTTTCCCCCTCGTACACACACTGCCGCCGCCTCGGGAGCCGCAATCTTTCCTCGCAGATTTCGCGCGATTTCTTTTGCGATCGAGCTACTCTCGCAATACCATTCGAAATTGACCTCGCAAAACTGCTGCCTCGAACTCCTTTCATCTAATTTGCTGGCACTGTTGTTTGGTACGTGCTCTTGAATAGTGACTAGAGATTGTATGAATCTAATGTTCTAGAACCTAGTATGATATCGATTTTACCGCGATGCATTGGCAAATCGATCTTTGGAAACTGTTCCTATTTTTGCGAAACTGAATTGTGCTCTTCGGAAAAATAATCAAGTACAGATTCTATGTGTTTCTCATAAATTTGTCAAAGTCTCGGAAAGATATTGCAAAAAGAGATTCTCGAGTGGTTCGAACAACGGATGATGGTTACCCAGGAAGAAACGAGCGCTCTCGAACCTGTTATCTAGGTAACTTTCCGAACGAGAATGCTCGCGTGAGCACAATTACAAGCGAATAAAAACAATTCGACGCATTACGCCGACGCGAGAACCTTTAGCTGCGTAAATAGATCAAGAAATATCCACTGGGATAATCAATCACTGTCGACGAGTACGACTCGTCTTTCGCGTATAAAAAATAGTACAAACAAATCTGGGAAATTAATATACACAAGAAACAGACCGCGAAGATTTAGGTGACAAATGCTACACTGAAATTTATTTCCACACAGCTGGACAGCAGCTTCAAAAATTTTATGAAATCGAAGTGATTTATTTGGCGAAATAAAAGGTTAATTCAATGTTTCAAAAAATATTGCCCATTGCTTAGGCGTGGTAGTCAGCTCTCTTTCTCTCTCGACCAATGATAATAGTCAGGCCAGCTAATGTTAAATGCCTTTAAGCGATCTCTAATCGGAATTGCAGTAGCTCAGCAGCGCATCATTCGAGTTTGCGACTATCGCGGCTCGGCTCGCATAAAAGAGGGAAACAGGAAAGCAGTGGGCCACTCGGATAACACGTATCCAGGCCTTACGGTATTAGCAATCCGGATTAACGCTGTCCAGGATACTTGGAACGACAGTCGACGAGTCTAGCGTTCACATTAAATGCAGTTTACGGTTCGATTACGTAAAGCTTGAACAGGGAGAGACGCCCCCGCGATATCTTCGCCCGCGAATAATATCGATCTGGTGAAAGGGATCGATTGATCGAACCGCTATTTATATGTATATATCCTTGCGGAAAATCGTCCTGGCGAAAGCTAGGAAGCCAGTCACCCGAACTAGGAAAATTCGGACGCGATCGTTTGACAAAGTCACGAAAGCGTGAGACGACGATTATTGTCGGTAACGTTGGCTTCTGGTCCGGCTTCCGCTTTCCTCCTATTATGTCATGCTGAGACACATTCAGAGAAAATGAACGATGAACTCGAAGAAGCTTCGAGCTTTAAACCAAGGTCCAGGTTTATTATCGTGCGACCATTTTCTTTCCTATAAAATTCTTTTATAGGAATTGTCATTTAATGAAGAGGTCTGAATAAATATTTAAATAGCTGATATAAATTACGCAAAGTAAGAACTCGAAAATTAGTTGCCAGATGGGAGAGTCGGACGACTTTCTGGAAATCATCAGCGTTATTGATCGACGTGATTTCAGCCGAGATTTCGAGGAAGAAACTAAGGAACTACAAAACGATACGGCGGCGGCTATAAAATAATTGCCACCGCCTCGAGAGCCATTTCATCGGCCAGGAATTCCACGAAGTACTTCGAGGCAGTCTAATGCAAGACAGATAGATAGGTTAGATCGTTTTCTATCACCTTTAAGACCCTTGAAAGTCTCGTGCTGCGATAGAACATCTACCGTGTCCACGAAAAAAACACTAAGAAATGATCGCGAGACTTTCTACGGCAGAGAAAGGAACTTTGTCATGGAATCTCTCATTTAGATATGCTGAAGTCTGTTCGCGATCTTGGGAAATGCTACTTCTCGTTCTCGATCACCAAATTCTATTCACGCTAGTCCAAGGTGAACATTTTTGGTAATTATATAGAAGAGGTCTGCGTACTCCGATGTTGACGAAATTTTAATATGTTATAGATTTCGAAATTTTAAACAACTTCTTCCTTTTCCAATATAGAGTCCGTAGAAATCAGAGTACGCAGACCTTTCCTATATAATTACCACATTTTTAAACAAACCAACCACACACTGTTCAAACGAATTGAAAACTTGCTTAAAATTATTTTTCACTGGCATATATTTTTCCAATTCAAGAAACAATCGGCTACTTTTCCGTGTAAAAATCGACTTCGGACAAGAAGCGATTAAAAATTCATTGGTGAAGTCGTCGGGAAATACCTTGCGGTTACTTATGGGACCGGTTGTCGGCAGGTGGTGCGCGAGCACTTTCGATATTCAGAAAAATCGTCGACCGGCTAGTTTCGGGGGAGTCCGATGATGTTCAGCCGATGACCCGAGGTCAATCTACTTTCTACTCGCGCGTTCCATCGCGCATAATTGAGGGAGGGCGAGAGGGGACACGAAAGGACGATATCGTCCTCCCGCCCCTTGGAAACCGAGCGCACTTTCTCGCGACGAGACCAGCAATATACATATCGTTAGACGATCGCCGATGCTGATGAGTGAAAACGAACGGAGGCGGTGTATAAGCAACCGCGTCGACCCTCGAAGACTTATTGGTCGAGACAGCGGCGAGGAATCTCTCTGGAAAATGTTTCCCCGTATCGTGAGAAGAGATCTCTCCTCAGACCACTGGAGAAATGGGCGACCGATTTTTCCCTCATTTTTCCCTTTTTTCCAACCTTGCTCCTTCAGGTTTCCTTTCCCCTTTCTCTTCTTATTTTCGACGCTGTGTGCCACGATACAAATGTGAATTAACCACATTAACCTTCCCACTCCTCTTATTTCCTCGAACAATTTCTGTTAGTTTCGTCTTGGATTTTCTGGTAGCTAGTTGGAAAAAGTAGTACTTGATCATCGATTCTTGTACCAATTCGTGAATCTAATTAACGTAATATGTAGATTCTGTATCATTGGAAATCAATAAATCATAAACGTAGGAAATGATTTGCGTTGTAATTAGTTCTAACGAAGCAATCTCGTCTGCAACAATTTCAAAGATTTGCTGAATTTTATGAACAATGCAAATTCTTGGTTGCATGCTTCGTTGGTTGAAGATTAGAAGCAGAAATGCTTTGGCTGACAGTAGATGTACGACCGTAAACAATTAATAAATCGGTGTGTAATAAATCGACTCTCGATTCACGTGCGCTGGTATTTATGTTTGCTCGCGATTTGCACCTTGATCGCATTGTAGGAGAGCACGGGCAGACAGGAAAACGAGCGATCGCTGCGGGAACATGAAAGTTCCGCGTTAAGTTGGTCACGCGAGTTGCGCCGGCATGTAGTTAAGGTGCGCTTAATGACCGTCCGGGAAGATCTACGCTACGTGACACAGTTTGCCGGCATCTATTCGCTAAAGCCGCACCGGTTCGCGTCAATCCGCGAGATTTCTGCGTGGCGAATCTCTGCGCGCACGCACCACGATCCTCCGTAACAACGCGGATCCATTCTTTCAGATCCTCTCGATCTTCTTCGCCTGTAGAAAGCCGTCGATCGAAACCGACGATTCAATCATACTTTCGTTTAACACTTCGCGATCAATACTATTTTATACATCAATACTATTATAAGATCAATATCAATTTACTATTATAAGCTCAATTATAATAGTAAAACAAATAAATACAAATATTAACTATTATAAGATCAATACTATTATAACTATTTTTCTGAATCAAAGGTAAACAGTTCCGAGTTTTTTAGGACATTGTTTCACTCTCGAACTGTATTATTGGTTACATTGTTAAATATGTTGGTACGTAAACAACTACTACACATTTAACTGTTATATCAATTTTATATTCCTAAAATGAGAAAAATCATATACAATGGAATTATTCTAGGTCGGAAGAAATTTTTAATTTTCAAATTAAAACAGCTCCGACTGCAAAGAATTAATAGTAACTTGCTAAATCAAAGGCAAATGGATCAAGTCTTTAATGAATTTAATCTATCCCTGGATGGTAGGTGGTTTTTGTTAGATAATTGATTTACGATCATGCACAGCATTATTTACGAATCTTTTTTATCTCTATTGGTCGTTGCTCCTATTTCGGATAGCAACAGCAGTTTCCATTCGTTCAGCAGTTAATTGGCTTGCGTAATACGAACTAATAAGACGTTTACTGTGTCCTATTTTCAGAATACCACGAATCGGAAGATTCCCTACTTAGGTTTTCCAGTAGGCGATCGTCTCGGTTCGTCGGTTCAGTTTTTACCGGCGGTATCTCTGTTACGAGCCCGCGCCCATCGTAAAAAAGTGATCCAACGATCGCGATAACCGCTCCCTCGCGTCGTCTATATCGTTTCTTACGCCACAGCGGAAATTGCTTGTGTTATAATCGAATTAATAGAGAAAGCGGTAAACGACCTCGTCCGACGAGCCTCTCGAGGAAACGCGAAGAAAACCGTGGTACACAGTCGACCCTCCTGTAACACGAATCATTCATACTTGATTTATAAGAAACTGTAAGGGATTCGAGTGACCGTGGCCCATGCGGATCGCAGCAGGGTACCGTGTGCTGGTCAGGGGCGCAGTTTATAACCATAACGGAACTTTCTGTTTTATGGTAATTTATTAGAGATTTCGTATTTTAGGTAAAACTTTCAATAGCCGTTGACGTGCCGTAAAACATTTGCAGACCAAGTGCGGACCATTAAGGGTCTTAGATAGCCAACGAGGGCTCAAGGCGAGAATACGTCCATAAACTGGTCAGTTTCTCTCACCTTGTCGCCTCTTGGCGGGTGTACGTTAATTCTAATTAGACTTGCGACTGGTTTTCGAAAGTAACCTCCTACGATGCGGAAGCGTTTAAAAAGATAGGGCGAAGAAGAAGCAACGAGGTTGTTGTAGCGCGTACGAGGGTGCCAAAGGTTTCTGTACAAATAAACGATTTCTTAAAACCCGACACCTTGTTGTGTTTTGACCGGTTGTCCTTACAAATCTTGAAATTGGTACAAAAATCAGATCGAATTTTTGCTTTGCGTTAGGAGAGCGTTTACTGTAGACGAAGGAAAGAAGGTGGGACGAGAGAAGTTCCCTCGATCATCGAGGGAAAAACTCGTCGTCGTCGATTACGCCACTGTTCTATACAATGCGTTGGACCTGCTTTCAGGGAGTGGCCAGCATTCCGGAGTGTAAAGATCAGCGGGCTTGCGATGAATGGAACACTTTAGGATCGGCCCGGAAAATGGACGTCGCCAAGTCTGCAACCGAGGACTTCGTCACGGTGGTCAATGTCGAGAGCCAACCTCCGCCGGAGAATTTCGTCACGGTGCTGTCGATCGGACAGGGGAAAAAGGAGGACGAGCAGAAGCAAATTGTTAACTCGAAGACACAGGCGAATGGGCACGACGGACCTCTCGAGGAGGAGGTCGAAGTGTTCAGGCTGCCTGGAGAACGTTTAGGATTCGGACTCAAATTCGAGGGAGGGAATAAGACGTCGGAAAGGGTCAGGAAGCTGTTCGTTCAGAGCTGCGCCGAGCAGAGTCCTGCTAGCAGAGCCAAGTGCTCGTGGGGCACTTTGGGAGAGGGTGACGAGGTGAGCTATTCCCATTTGCTAATTTCATTTTCCCTTATTATCGTTATTCGAAGGGTTTAAGAAGATAGGGTGTTTGTTTTAATGAAACTTTATTGGGACACTAGAAATTCTTCAGAAATCTATCATTAACTATCGAACACTATCATAACACGGTCATCCACCTATGCTGTCGCGAGAGTCAATGAACCATCAGAGCTAATAGCCGGCAATGATCACGAACAAGTTCTCCTCGACGAGAAAACAGCTAAATCGATCTCACACACAAGCATTTTAATTAACCGGAAGGAAAACTGTCACGCGACGCGTCGCGCGACTGCTGTCTATAATTTTCGAGACCCACTTGCTGCGTTACGATTCTCAGGAGAGCCAATCGTGTCTGCGAATGCGACTGCAATACTGCGGCGTATAGCGAGACAGAGAGCTCATTTTTATATCATTTTATATTTTATACATTTCTATATCTTTCACCTCCAATTCCTTTTAAATCAAACATTCGAACAGGAACTTCAGGTGATCACCCAATAATGTAGTTTACATTTGCCTTTCTTCTTTAATAGTTTTAAAACAACATTATACATTTTTATATATCTTTCACCTCCAATTCCTTCTCATTGGTGTTATGATAGACGTTCTTTCATCCTTTAATAGTTTTAAAACGTTGAAAATAGTAGATTCATCATAATTGAATAAAATCTGCAGTCTAATTACAATAGTACACCCTGTATACACAGTTCCAAAAAAAAATTGAACAGGGTAGTTGAAAGCCCTTGAACAGTCGTCGATTATAAAAGCATGTGTCCGATCACCCAGTACATTTCTCTTTGGAATGGACATGTTTGGTTCCGTTCAGCTAGTAGACACTGTTCGACACGGTACGGTTTGTTTACAGCGCATTCCCTGTGCAAGAAACAATCCGGATCACGTACACCTGAGGTGCGCAACACACCGGTCACGTTACCGCGTCTCTTTTCCAGGTACTCTCGATAGACGGTGTACCAGTGACACACATGACTCGGCTGGACTGCGTGAGGCGATTGAAGGAGTCGCAGCTGGTGATCAAGCTAATGGTCAGGTGCAGAGGGGCACTGCGGCCAGAGGTGGTCAGCGCTGAGAAAAAGAGTCCTCCGGAGAAAAGCAAGGTGCCCCCGGAACTGCCATCGGCGCCGCCTCCGGTGCCCCCTCGAAAGTTGAGACAAGCTCGAGGCTTAGCCGACGGAGAAGCCAATCCCAGTCCAGTGAAAAAGTCCTGGAGCGGCTCCAGGTCTCAGACCAGCTCTCAGAACAGCTCTCAGAACAGTTCTCCTGGATCCCAGCCAGCCGTCAGCCCTCTGGACAGCAAATCCAGCATCTACGAGAGCTGCGAGTCGTCGCCGAAGAGCTGCAATGGATCTGTGCAAGACACGCCGAAAGGGTCGCCCAAGGAACGTTCGCCGGAGCTCGCGAAATCGAAACAGGTCATTATGGTTGAATTCTCTACTCGAGAAGAGAACGGTACACTCTGTAGAGTACACTATAATTTTGAAAATTGTGAATAGAGTTCAGGGAATTTGAAGATCGGTTTTTGAAGGGGGTGATTGTCTTTGAACAGCTGTCACTTTGGGAAAAAGATTGTATGTATTGTTTCGGAGTGTGCTGTTCAACAACTAAGAAAGTCAATCCGTCCTCCGCATTGTCAATCATTTTATCCAATTATCTGAACAAACACTTTCTCCGTTCACCACCCACATGTTCGTACGACGATAATAACAATGGCACAATTACAGGAGCCTCCGGAAGCGATGGTGTACCTGGACGCCCGTTCTCAGTGCGGCTCGACGCACGGCAGCACATCCGACGACACCGGAAGTTCTCTATCCACGGTGATCGACCGGTTCTCAACATCCGATCGCGTGTCAACGATCTCGACAGCTTCGACCGCGTCGACAACGTCCGAGCAGCCCGAATTCTCTCGGACCGATTCCGATCAGGTGGACAGACCCTGCGAGAGGGACTACCTGTCGAAAGCTCTCTGCTTGGAGAACCTGGAGGCGGACTACTCGTCCACGCCTCCCGACTACCTGTTGCGTAGACTGGCCAGCTCGGAGGCGGTGACCCACGTCGAATCCCGAGGGGAGATCGAGAGGATCACCGCTGTCGTGGCACCAAACACTGTTCTGATCGAGGAGACGATCACGTTCCAGCCGCCATTAAGTTTTCAGGATGCTCCTCTGAGCTACGGCCACGAAGCCAGGCCAGACCTCTTCTACACCGCAGACCTTGCTGCAGACTCCTCCACGCACTTCAAACCCATCAAGGACGACGTGGAGCTCGTGGAATGCGTCAACGGCGGACTCGATCATCCCCCTAAATCCACGCCGGAAAAGACCTCTTCTTCAAACAGAACCCCTCCGCCTCTGCCTGCTAGGAACCACGTGAACAGGATCAGCGTGAATCAATCTGTCAGCAACGACAGGGAACAGTCCCCTCAGAAGCCGAAATCAACGAACGATGCTCAGCAGGAGGCGCCTATCCTGCCACCTAAACCTCTGCCTAGAAGAGACGTCAAAGTCAGGCGAAAGAGACCACCTCCACCTCCACCACCACCCACGGTGGCTCCTCGGTCTGAGACCAAGACTGGGCCTCCTTTGGCTGAAGCCAGGCAAGCTAGTCTTGAAGAGAAAGAAAGAATTGAAGAACCTATTTCTTCAAACGCCGACCTTTCTACTTCGAGTAATGATGAATGCGTTAAGAGAAGATCCGAAGAGAAGACAGTAGAGGAGTCTAAGAGCTTCGAAGAGAGAGAGGACACAGAGTCAACTGATAGCTTTGACACTCTAGAAGACGATAGCCTTAGGACGAATAAAGTGCTCGAGATCATTGAGATCAGGAAAGCAAAATCGTTCTCCCCTCAGAGATGCATTGATCTTGAGAAAAAGGATAGAATCGTTGAAAAGGAGGACGAGGAGAGGTCTAACTGTGCGAAGGACTCTGGGAGTATAGATTGTAAGAGAATCAAAGCATGTGAAAGGCCTAAACCTGAATTGAGGACTATGGTCACGCTATCAACGGACGTGGAAGACTCCGAGGAAGACAGTGACGAAGCTACCACGAGGTTCAATGAACCTGTTGATAAACTGGGTGATAGACAGTCGGTTGGAGATGATAGTTCGGATACAGGAGATTCAGGTTCGCCTGTTAAGGAGAACGGGTTCAGAACCTGTGAGAATGATCAGGATGATTCGTATAGGGTGTTGAATGAGGTTAATCGTAATGTACGCAGTTTGAGAGAGGACAGAGGGAGGAACGAGAAGGACAGCGTCGACGATGATGATACTACTAGCGACGAGAGTGATGATGACTACTACTGGCAGAGCAATTTGGCGACCATTGGGGAGGAGGAGGAAACGAACTCGCTCGAGTATACTACTGCGTAAGTTTCCCTTGTGGTTTGCGAGTGTCGGTAAACGATCGTAGATGGGGTTTGAGAGGCGTTTAGGGGACTGAGAGTGGATTATTTCGTCTGTTGATTGGTGGTTGAGAGGAGTTGAAGTAGATGAATTTCGCGGAGATTGAAGGACTTCCTGATTGGTGGGAGCGTGTTCTGTTCTAGTCAGTGCAATGATGTATTTTCTAGTCGGCGCGAGGATCTAATTAATCTTGCGGCTAATTTCTCGTTCTTCGTACATTGTTTTATAGAGATTAGTATACGAGAATATTTTGTTTCGACCAAGAAATTCTACGTTGTATACGTGATATGATATCGATCTTTGTGAATGCGCATGGTCTTGTGTTTTATAAATTTATCATGGAGATGAAGATCTGCAGTAAATTTATTGGCAATAATGCAGAAGCTGTGCAATTAGATATATTTATACGAAGATTTTCAAACAACTGGTATTGAATGAAGTTGAGCTTTTTTCATGAGTATGAATAATTTCAGTGCATCGAAATTCTGGCTGAACGGTAGACTAATCACGTTACATATAATTTCGTCGAACACTGTCACTGCAGTCACTGCAAGTATTTCTACAAAATCGTGAAACGTTAAAAATGTATTTGTCACTAACGATACAAACAAATGTTGCAATCCGTTCAATCTCAGATTCAACAAGGAAAATCTGGAATCGTAGATAAGAGGGATTATGATCGAGACGATCGGGATTACGATTAATAGCGGATGACGCGTCGTTTGCACGATTTGTTTTTCCTTTGCTCAGAAGACCATGACTCTGAAATGTTAAAAGATCTAAGGTCCCAGAACCTTATTTTGTCTCCTTCATTTCTGCTTGAATCCTTAACTAACCAGTGTCACCAGTAAAATTGCTTCCTTGTCAGGTATCGTAATAAAATTTGCATCTGTTACAGAATCGTTACAAGATTTATTGATTATCTAACTTCTGAAAAGAGAGCTATTAAAAATTAAGTGCTGTACTTAGAAATTTCTCGGGAAAAGAACAGTCTACTCAAAAGAAACTGACTAGAACATTTTCATATTATGCAGATGAGATTCTTCGATCGATTAAATTTTTGACCAGTTTCTCGAACGCATACAAATTTAGTACTGCAAAACTGGTTCCGATAATTCTGGTTGGCGCCCCGTAGTCGCCGCACGACCGCAAAGGTCTAAAATAAATGTTTTCCGATGTACGAAACGGACCCAAACAGTGCGCGAAGGCTAAAGAAAGATCAATAGCCCCGTTATAGCAACTGGCCGCGTAAAAATCGAAACAGACATAGCATTAAGCGAGCGACTATGGGGTCTCGGAGTTGGGTCGGCGGCCTTAGTATTTTTTAATTGTAAGCAAATCGCGTTTTCCGAGGAATTCGCGGCGTCCCGACGCGACTCGGATGCCTGTGAACGATTTACGGTTGCAAAACGGTCTCTTATACATGTATTTATAGCATGGCCGAGCCACGCCTGCTCGATTCTCCACTGCAGATTCGTTGTAGCCAAACGTTTGGACGCCGCTAGCCAAGAATGTGTGTATGTTTTTTGCAATAATTCGAAGCGCACGCTCTGCACCCATGGAAATTATGCTCGAAACACGCACCACCGCTTGCGCTCAGCTTGAACAAAAAAAAAAAAGAAAAAATCGAAAGCAAGGCGATTAGCATTCCGGAACATCCTCGCGAATCCGAACGCGAGTCGCTTAAGTGAAAGAGTGAAATTTCCTGAGGAGAGGGCTGTGGTTAAAGCCAGGCTAATGGTACGGCTACGGCACGCCGCGCCGCGCTGTTTCGAAAATTTCAATCGATCTCCAACGCGCGTGGATGTGGGTCATCCCGCGAGGGCAAAAAGTTAATTGACCACTTAGCCACTCGATCCGCGAAAATCGAGTAACGCGACCCACCAGAGATCCTGATGCCACCCCCTTTTTCTTGCCACTCGCTTAATCCACTTTTATACCCGCCGAATGATGGATCCTTTCCACGATTATACGATTCGCGGCGCTTCAGACTGCTTGTACGCTCATTTATTAAGCTATTTTTAAACGTTACTTTGAGGGAACTCTCTCCGGACAAGTCAGGCTGTCTATTGTTTCCATCGGAACTGCTGCTAATTTTGATTAATGCTTTGAGAGCCACGTCTCCCAGAAATGAAGGACGGAATTATTTGTTGACACTGAAGAATCTAATTTTGATTTTTACCGAGTACTTCTATCGCAATATTGATACTCATATTCCTTAAATAATCCTAGAATCGGTAGTTCTAGCGTTAAGAGAGTGTTTTTCAGAAAATGTTAACTCTGTCATTTATTATATTACGTAGGAACGCCGAAATCAGCAACGATAACACGCCCACGGAAGAATGCAAAAGTATGGACTCGCCGACCGACAGAAAAGAGACTTTCATCGCAAACGGTAAGTCCTTTGTCATTTTTAGAACATTGCTGTACTAGCACAATGTCCATAATAAGCGAAGAAAACAATCCGCGGTCTAATTATACGCCTTCATTTTTCCAATTAATTCGAGAAAATGTCTCTGAGAGTTGAAATAAAATTGAAAGGACGAGGATGAAGGATGATTCGAAGGATGCTAGAGGATAATAGTGTCTGAATTGACACGCTCGCTCGCTGCGCACCGCAATTATTCTGTTCCTCGACTGGAACTATTACTCTTATCTTAATTCGACTGTCTAAACTGTCGCGGTAAGTTCGCGCTCGCCGGGACAAATTAAAACGCGTCGTTCGAGGTTAATAGAAAACAATTACCGTCTGCCTGGGGGGCCAATTAAAAGGCCCGCGAATCACTCGTTCGCCGTCCATTAGGCACGCGCAACTGCGCAAAAATGTTAGCGCCGTGAAGCGGCGTTGATCCGCGCGACCTTGAATCCTCGTTAATTTCCACGAGAAGAAGCCGTGGTTCATTTGCTCATTGCTCGTCAGGTTTCTCGGCACTTGGCTGTCTCGCGAGCAAGGCCTCGGCTCTAGATCGATCATCGAGGTTAAACCGCTGGAACTGACCGATCCGGGAACCTCGTTCCTAGTAAATCACTGTTCGCTAGAAATTGTTAAGTGTTCTCTCTATTCCCTCGCCTCTGCAACCGTATTTTTATCGGGCAGACCAATTAAAATTCTCGGATGTTTGTCTTGTTAAACTATGACACGCGAAATCTTCTTCCAGTCTTCTCTCGTTTCGAAAATTCCCAGCAATCTTCCATTACGCGATTTTAAATTCTCTTCTATTTATCTTGTTAAGCTCCGTCAGAGTTCAAATGCAAATTCGCTCTTTGCGAACGACCCTTTTATCGGATCTGCTAGTTAACCTGCTCACATGTTTCTCTTGTTACATATTGACACGGTTCAAATGCAAATTGTCTTCTATTTCTCTCTCGCTTGGAAAATGCACATTTTTTTGCACACTTTGACTTTTTAAATTGCACCTTTAAGCTGAAACTGAAATCCGCTTCTTAGAAACGATGTGTTTATCGGATCCACCAATTAAGATCCTCTGTTATTTGTCTGGTTTATCTTTAAATAATTTTAAGCCTTCGCAAAAAATTTCTTCCGACCTCCAATAATTCCATTGTATACGATTAATAAACGTTGTATGTTAGGTGTGACGATGTTCTAAAGAGCATAATGAATACAGTGAAGTGTTCAGCAAAGAATTTCTTTGGCCAATTTCGCATAAACAAATCGTTTCGGTATGACGCAGAGCTTTAACGCAGTATATCTTCAATTAACATAAATATTAGTACTCGCATGGTTCGATTTCACTCCAGATCAACGCTTTATCCCGGAGCAGAGATCTAAGTGACTCGCCGGGGAGCATTATTTATGAGATGTAATCAGCATTAACCCCTTCCCCCGCAATTTATTTGCTGGCAATCGCGCACAGGCATACAATTTAATCTTAGTGAAATATGTTTCCTATATGTTAATTTGCACGTCAATGTAACACCTTAATATTTTACTGTCCGTGCAACCTGTTGCATTATTACCTCGCATTCTTATGGGCCGTGTAATTCTACAGTAAACTCTGCTCTGCATATATTGCAGCACAATTCTCGCACGATTTACAACTATTCGACACACATCGATACACGGTGAATCAAACGTTTAAATATTTTATGAAACCTTTATTCGTCAACATTCATTCTTCATATTATGAATACATCAAGAGATACAGAGAAATTTATAACCAAAGACATCGGTGATTTAAATTATCTGAAGCACCACTAAATAAGTAACAAATGAACAATTTTTAATTTTATTTTAAGACAACAAAATTTAAAGAATTAATTAAAAAATAAATATATTTATTCCGATAGTTATCAGTAGGTAGGAATAATTTTTTAATAAATTTTAGTGGAAATTCCATCCCGATATCTGTTATGGTTCAAAAGTTATAGTAAAATGCCAGATTGAGACTCTCCCTCCTTGCCCTTCCGTGACGCTGTCCCCTCACCCTCGCGCTTCGGCCGAGGCAGGGTCGAGGCACGCGTCGGCTCTTTGCTCAGCGGTCGAAATGTTCTGTCGTGAGTAAATTTCGGCTGATTTTGCTATTACCAAATATACCGATGTTTCGCGACCTTTTCACGTTTTTTCTACATGCATTCAACATAGGAAAACAACACTCCCCTTACTTGGCGTTCCCTCCTGGAGGGGACAAAACTTACCAGGGGACGGGGACAACTGGGGAGGCAAACAATACATGTTGCGTCATTGGGCCGCGGCAAACAACGCGTTATCGCATTGCTTGCCTCACCCGACCAATCCAGACCGCGGATTTGTTCATATTTAATTAACGGTTCATTTTACAGGATTTTTTAATAAGACCTAAACCTTGAGAAAGTGACGTCCAAAATTTTTAAGACTTCAAAAAAGCATAAATATATGGAATATCCTGAAAAATAATCTACAATTAAAAAGAAATAAGTTCTGCAAATTTACAAAAATGTTCCTATTTTACGGGATTTGCGTCACTCGGTACACGCTTGCTTAAACGCGGATACGCCTGTGTCGGTAAATTGCAACATTTGGGAAGCCACGATTGACAGGAACATTCTAGAAAATTTCTCGAAAGGATAATGCGATATTGTTTATTGGCGTGAACGCATTCATTCATCCACTGTTTCTTTTAATGGGTACACACGATTTTGATGTCACCTAAAAATCCTGAAACCTCGTTATTCAAAGACACGAGGAATGAATTCTTTTTGTAATAATTTTCCAAATTACAAGGAATTGGATCGAGGGGTGGTTAAGGGGTCGAAAGGCGAAAAAATTCGGCACAGTTAACCAATCGTTCAAGCGGAAGAATCCCTAAGGATTCCACAGACGAGGCGATTCCATTGAACCCGGTGCAAGGGTTCAATTGTAGCGGCACGCGGCTCGATGCAATTCTCGTTGCACGCGGTGCACGCACGCCCACGCATGGCTCGCGTCGCGCTTCATAAAGGTTACGCATTAATCTCGGTGCGTTACGCGCCGCTAAGGTTCTCCGGTTTCGCGCGTGCACGCCACCGAGCATTCAAAACGGAGGCAGTCACCCGGCGTCGTCGAGGGCAGTTCAACGCAATGCAGCGCAGCGCGGTGCAGCGCGGTGCAGAGCACTGCAGCCCGCAGAACACGAAAGACAAAGGCGTTGTTCGCTCGCGGCGCACCTTCCTGCACAGGAATTCCTGTTCGCCCCAATACACACGCCGAATGGATCTACGATCATTGTCCGCCAAAGATGGATCGCGACTTACGTGGGAAATCTGAATAATAGCGCGATCGCCGCCCGACTAAGCGAAAATATCCTCGCCGTTGGTGGTCGAAAGTTGCGACGCAAAAATCCCTTTGTGTCCGCGCCGAGAATATTTTGTACAATGTCATTCGAATTTCCGAACGATCTGAAAGTGTTCGTGAAGCAATCCGCCTGATAAGAATGATGTACCTCTGCAATTAAATTACTTCGTTCTTGTGGAATTTTCGGAAGACGAATGTTCGGAGACAATTGAATGAAGACATTCCAAATGAACCATGTTCCCCGAACACCAATTCGAAAGAAGTGCGAAATGGCTGCACTCTATGTGGCCCCATAGGTGGTCGTCTCGCCGCATGCAGCCGAACGATGCGGTCCGGCTCGCGTTCCTATTAATTTCATTATCTGGGATTGATTCACTAGCGTTCGACGCTTCCGTATGAACGGGGCACGCGATGCGCCTAATTGCCGGCCACAAATAGCAGCGCGGCGCGCGGCGAATCGAAGGCGAGAGAATCGAGTCGGACGTGGACCGATTCGCGGTCCGTTTCGGCCTAAACAAGGCTCATTTGTTTACGTAAGCGAGATAAGCGGTGGCATTACTCGCAACGTGACCCGATAGAAAAGACGCGGCGGTAATTGCCCGGCTGGATGTACCGGATGTCGATTATCGTGGGCGTTCGCGAACGTGAACACACGTTGCCCTACTCGCTTGTTCGTTCGTTCGCTTGCTCGCTTGTTGGCTCGCTCGACTCGGATCATTTACACTGGCAGCCCTATTACGAGCGGCGCGTCGTGATCCAGTAAATGTACGACCGGGAGTTTTCGCGCCTCGCGATTTCCAGCCCCGTCGAACGAGCGCCTCGTATTTCAGCGGTAAGAGGACGCTCTCCGCGAGAGGAGAGCTTGCAACGAGCCACGCTTCGAAACCCACGGTGTGGACTTTCATTTATTAGGCGCGAGGCGAGAGGGAGGCTCGTTAAACGCGCCGTGCGGGTATGCGAACCTTCGCGAGATCCGCGACTAGAGAATTTTGATGATGGCGATGTAAAAAAATTTTAAGGTCTAGCTTGAATACGTGGGAACGTGTGCGCAATGTTTCGTAGAGGCATCATCTATTCCGGTTCTGTAGAAAAACAATTAACAGAAAATGAATTTATCGAGAAGACAGTTTGTAAAAATTCATATACGTAGTCTGATCCTATGTAAACAAGTCTACCGAGTTTCATAAATATTCATCGGTCGGTTTCGAAGAAAAAATTTGTAAAGTGCATCCTGGAAAAGGGAGCATGACCCGGGTAGTTCCAGTGACCTCGAGACGCAGCGAGAGAAAGTTTCGCGTTTTCGTTCCTCGAAGACCTTGCCTCTCGAACCATAAACTCGTAAAATTCTGGGAAAGCGGTCTTCGGGAGAGCCGATGCTCCCCATCGATAGTAGAAGCGATCACCGACAGAGTTAGCCGCCTTTCGTTTCGAAACTGTTAAAAGCAAAAGATCAGCGATGGAAATAAGGAAACTCCTTTCGATCGGTGATCAAGCGCACCACTCCTCAAGAAAGTGGATGCTCGTTGAGGTTCGCGGCCGGTGGGTGTGAGAACGGAACCGTTAAGTATCATTGAACGAGGAGCGGAGGCTGCCTGCCCCCGCCCAAGTAGCTCCGGGTTTACACGCGGCGCAAGAGAGGATCCAATTAAACGCGAGACTTTACAGGCTGGCTGTCTTCGCGGGGGGATAAAGGTTCGTTGGGTCGCCTTGAGACGGGCTGGCGTTAACTTTTCGCCAGCGAATCGTTGACATTCCTCCCTTCACTGCCGATCGTCTCGCGACCTCGATGTCTGACCGAACCGAGCCACCGTCCACTCGCGAGACTATGCTGTCTCGATGCGGGACGCGTGGAAATTCGTTCACTATCTGTTTCGATAATCTCTAATCAGTAGACTGCGGGTCTTCACGCATTTATATCAAAATTGAGTAGATGAAATTCAAAATTGTTGGAAAATATTAAAATCGAACACGTCAATATATGATTTCACCTCTATTTAAATCATTAAAAGAACAAACAAAAGTTAATCAAAAATTGCTAATCAGTGTTCAATTTAAATTACGAAAAAATATTCGCATGCATTCTTCCTGGACGTAGTTGTTTATCTTTCATCCCAACAGGAGCACGATTGAAAGGTAAGGGGTAGGGTTCAATTTATTTTTCTGAGCTTTGCTGTGGGAGTTTCTGATCCTCTCAGGGGTTGAACGAAAGCTGGAAGAACGCTCTTCGTGATTAAGAAACAATAGCAATCCTAGAGGTCCTATATGAAAACTGGAAGAACGTTCTTCACTACAAAAGTCGACGAGAGGATAAGGGTTAGGGTTGAACTGTTTATTTTGTGAATTTTTATACGTTGCAAAAACGATTGATCTGATAGATCATGGGCTGACAGCGAGGAAAATGATCGCCGACGATACCGGATCCATGGAAGTCGGTGGGTTTAGGCTTCCGGGAGTGGGCGAGGTAGGAGTTTCGAGGCCGTGAAACAGCGTTCGAAAAGTCTTACGACGGCGATGTGGCCGGTTACGCAAGCCTTTGGATAATCGGACGGGATGATAAATGGTTCCGAAGGGGCAGAAGGCAGAGAGATATTCGCAGGCAGTCGTGTCGCCGCGTTCCATCAGGTGAGGCCACGAGAAGGCAAGGGAACTGGCGGAGCCAAAGCTAAAGGCAGCGAACAACGTCGTCGTCGCCAGGCTCGTTGGCTGTGAGTGTGGGTGGCTGGTCAGGGTCTGTCAGGGCATGGTAGTCACAACAATATGGCGGTCGAGAGCGCATACCCGTCTCCATCGTGTTCTGGCCGAGTCTGCCGCGCCGGATCGAGCCCTCTCGCAGTGGCTGACCGCGCTCAAGGTCCCATTCCCCCTTAATCGCCTTCCTTTTCGAGATCTTTCACTCGGTTCGCTCCCAATCGAACAGACACCGCAATCGAACAGCGAGCCGCAGCCGAGTATAGCGTACTATAGCCGCGACTATGACGTTCGGGGAGACTGCATTCCTCAACGGCGCGCCACGGTGCGGCGGTGCAGTGCAGTGCAGCACCCGCAGATGCAGAGTATACTGACCCAATGATAACCGGCTTACCCTATAATCGGCCGTCCTGTCATTGCTCGATTAGGGTCGATTTATACACGTCCGTCCGGAACTCGCGTCGATCCAATATCGGAACGTACTCGCTTCTCGAACATAACATAAACAGGATAGCCAAATTCTGCTGGGGGTCTTCGACTGTCGCTCTGTTATTCGACTATCGACACCTCTCGTCGATCTCTTTCGAAATCTAATTGCTACAGTTGGGGATTTGCCTTGGCGCTTCAGGCAGCGAGGACGTTGACGGAAATCGGAAAATCGAGAGTGACAGCCAAGAGAAACATGATTTCACGGTAAGGGGATGTTTTAAACTGATCTCTCTGGACCGCAAACTAGAGGTACTATCTGTCATCCATTCTTGACTGAATCTCCCAAGAACACATCTTCCCAATAATTCTCCCCAGATTTCACTGAATCATTGCGCAGCGCATTCATCACCGGTACTCTCCCATTTCTAAATCGGAATGGATCGCGGCACAAAGTCGAAACCTGTGTAAACAGAAGCCCAGAGGCGACCCGAGAAATCATGCAGACATCCTTGACAAGTTGATGATCGGAGGCTGGCCGAAAGCTACATGCCCCGGCGTCGAAAAATCAATATTGATCTGCTTGGGTATGAAGAACCGGGCATCGAGTCGGTCCGCTCGCAATTACCGATAATACCGTTTCTCAGCGAGCGATTGGTCCCGGGAGAAAAAGAATACGAAGGAGAGAGATAGAGAGAAAGAGCGAGATAACCGTTCTCCAAACAGGAGAGCAACAGTCGGACTCTCATCGGAGCAATAACGATCGTCGACTTTCTCTCAGGCCCGTTTTAATATTCATGCGCGTAATGGACGGAAAGCTTGCGTCTCTTAGCCGCAGAGACAGGGACGCTATGATGTATCGAGGCTCTGCCTTTGCTCTGCTTTGCTCAGCTTGGTCCAGGCTTAGCTAGGCACCGGTGCATTCACCCGGCCTGGCAATGATAACTTCCACGGAATCGGCCGTTGTCTATTCAGTTCCACGGAACCGGTCACGAGCGATGATTAGTCGAATCAATCATTCGGAGAAACTATTGGCGGCGGGAATCGCTCCGAGCTCGGAACTGAGCGCTTCGATCGCGAAACGGATCGTTGACGCTCTTAAATCCTTAGGGCAAGAGAAGAAGAGGGAAAGACTGGTAAGGAGAACAGGGAGACTTGGAGGAAACCAAGAGAGAAGACAGATCGAAACTGGAGTGGAAAAGAGAAAAATTGAAAAACGGAAAAAAGTGAGAGAGTTTGAGAGAATAAATCGAAGGATGGTTGAGAGCGATGAGGAAAAGAGGGCGAGAGAGATCGGAGCGCAGTGAAAATGGAAAATAAGAATGAGGATTTGAAACAGAGGGAGTGGGGTAGAAGAATTTTCAGAATTTGAGAATTTGACGCAGAGGGAGTGGGGTAGAGGAGTCTTGAGTCTTTGAGAATTTGAGACTGAGAAATTGAAACAGAATCTTGAGAAGTCGAGACAGAGGAAATAGGGTAGAGGAATTTTCAAAATTTGAGAATTTGACGCAGAGGGAGTGGGCTAGAGGAATCTTGAGAATTTGAGTAGGTATTTGAGACCAAGGAATTGAGACAGGAATCTTGGAAATTTGAGACGGAGGAAGCGGGGCTAGAGGGATCTTGAAAATTTGGGAGTTTGAGACAGAGAAAATAAGCGCCAGAGGAATCTTGAAGATTTGAGAATTTGAGGCGGAGAATTTTCAAGCAGCAGAAGAGAGACTTTGTGCCGGAGAATAAATTAGGCGAGACGTAAGAAAAGGAATAAGAGAGAGAGCAAGGAGATAGGTGGTCAATTATAAAGTTACGGTCAAACAGCGAGGCATGATCGATGCGCGCCAGTAGATCGCGGAAACTGAAATTAGATCGTTCGGTCTTATTTATTAAGCGATGCTCGAGTAACTCACTCGCGACGTTGGATCCTCTTTGAACGGGAACCGGTTGACCATCGGCTTCAGAAACCGTTTAGTCGAAGGATCGTTCGTATCGCAAACTCACCATAAGTAATGACGCATTATGAGAAGATCTTGGAATTTCTTCGGTCGAGCAGGAAGCCACCGAACGAAGCACGCGAGGAAGAAATCAAAGAAATCACTTTACTATTTAAATATATTTGCTCAACGATTACTTGAACGTTGAACTAAACCAGTGGAACCGTTTGATATAGGAAATTGACGTGTAGATGCAGTCGTAATCTGGCTCGAGAGTGTTAAACTCGAATGACTCTTGCAAATGCAAATTTCGATGCAAATGCGTATAATGGATGAATCGAGTTCAATAAAATTTTTATCAAAATCCAACTGTGTACAATATATTTTGAATGCATACAGTAGGCTTCAGCAGTGGATCTTTACGCTAGATAAAAATTTTAACTTCCAAATTGCACGAAATTCAAGTGAATCCGATTCAAAGATCCAAGCTCCTTGAGACCGTCGAAATTTTCAGATTCTATTTTCCACGGGACTTTACTAAAGTATGATCACGGGATATAGCGCGAGCGCGGACAGAACATAAATCGCGAGGGACGAAGATCAAACGTCGCGCGTCCTCTCGGACACTGTTATTCGAATCGGCGACGGAGATATTCATTTAATAAATCCAACGGGACGGGTTGTAGCTTGTCGCGGCGGGTCCGGTGACGGCCGCAATAAACCCGGCGAAGAATCACGATCCCGCATTGATCAAAACGGGAATCGCTCGATCCCGGAAACACCGAGCCGGTCTTCGATCGGGCCCGCTCCAACGTATCGCGAATAGATAAGCAGCCAGTCATCGACAACGGTGACGACACACTGCGTGTTTTGAACGGTACACACAGCCTGAAGTGCTTGGCTGAAACCCAAAATTTCAATTGCGAACAAATATGTTAATGGTCGTATTCCCTCTCGACCAAGCGATTAAAAATAGCTGATTGTGCTTCCTTCACGATAAAATGATTTTCGGAATGAAATGTCGATCTCCTTTGATGATAACGTCTTCATTTAACCACCTCTACTCTTTGAAAACCTTTTTTGAAGAGCGTCTTTCGCTTGTACCGATTCGGAGATGCAAAATAGTGGCCGAGGACCCCAACGCGACGTTGCGAAATCGGTATTGAATCTTATGGGAGGAGGAAGGGTAGAACACCGTGATTATCTCGGTGGAGAACGAGGAATTCAGCCGCGTCTGAAAGGATCTGCTCTCCGCGCCTACGTGCGGCCAATACGTCCGATCGAAGCGACAGCATTCCAACGCGGCAACCCGGAAGGTGGGTGCACCGACATCGATTCGATTTGCTCCGATAAGTCATATATCCGTGTGCTGTCCCATGCCAGTCCCCATGCAAACGGGCGCGTGCCCCGTGCCCCCATGCCATGAAATGCCAAGGATTGTTCGTCTGAACGACCGACTCAAAACTATTTCGCTGCAACGATCCGCGCCCCGTAATCCGATTAACCTGTTAACCAGCCATGATTTTTCAAAACGCGAACCGATCGCCCGAACCACCGTTCGAATGATGCCGAGTGCCGATATGCAATCGATACCGGCCGAGAGATCCTCTCGCTGAGGAATCTCGCTGGGGATCGTTATGCAAATTCGATGTTTTAAACGAGGAGGAGCTTCCAAAGGTCGACGTCCGGCGAACTGGGTTTTCTTGACGGGCTACGCCGGAATACAATACCGTCTCGGTAGTAGATGAATTTTCGATTCGATTGCATTCTTCGCCAGCTTTCTGCAAACTGTTTTCGGCAGGGGGGTCTCGCGGCGATTGAAATTCTTCGATTCACAGTCTCCGAGAACGAAAATTGAAACAATTCAATCTTTCAACCCTCTGATATAATGAAAATCACCAAATTGATTTCACGTCTGTCATTCTTCCGAGAAGGAATACCAATGAAGTGGCTCCTTTAATCGACAAAAAATCCCGAAAAATCTCAGTGAATTCATTTCTGTTATATCTATCTTCAGCTGAAAACCCGAAATTCCTTGATCACAGAACTTCGTAATAAATAATACATATTATGGTTTCTTACGTGGCTATCCAGCGAGGGAATAGCTTCCTGTTTCGATACAGAGGCCGCTTAAATGGGACGGTGACAAACACAATCTTTCAGCATGAACGAATTTGACAAACGCGAGAGAACCGTGCGCACTGATACGTACGTATCCGGCTATTCGGCTGGAATTTATCGGATCCAGTGTAGAAATAGATTCATCTATCGAAAAATTCGTGCAACAGTAAAAGCCCTAACCAGCTTGGAAGTTGCCAACCGTGATAAAAATCCTGGGAACATGAACTCAAACACGACCGGTGAGTCAACTTGTCTCGTGCAACAGGTTAAAGGACACGTCTTCAACGGTGAACGACGGCTGTAATAAAGGATAAATTAGCACCTGGCGTGGGTCTGCGCGGCGTATTGATTAGGTTTCCGTGATTGCTCACGATTGTTTACAAACACAGTAATTAGTATGGATGAACAGGGAAAAGCGAGTCTGATCGAAACGAACGCGTAATCGGCGTGGTGCACACGGGCGGTCCTGGCACAGGTGTGCAGGTGTGCATCGGAACTTCTTGCGTGCATACTGATCCTCCCGTCGCGAAACATCGCGCGTGTTCGCACGGAAACTTAAAGCGTAGTATGTATTTCTGAGTTTTCATTCAGGTTATTTCACGAAACACCTTGCTGTTCGCGATCGTTCCAGGACGGAAAATATTTTTCAGGAAAATGCGGTTCCAAGTGATGAAAGTAGAGGCTACACGCTGCAAAATGAGCCTGAGTATGTCACACTACGATTTTTCTTCCCGAAGTAACAAGACGATCGGTGTTGAATTGATTTTGTGGATCATTTTGGAAAATAATCGAATGTTTTTTCGCGTTCTGGCTACATTGGTCGAGCTGTACGTCGACGAGGATCGTGATCGAGAACGCGAGCACGCCGGGCAATCAGCGAGCATTTTTACCCGAGAGGAATGTCCCCGGCAGCATTGCGCGAGCGCCGCATAGACACTGGTAGAGGATCGGTTTCTTTCGATCCAGCTCGCGAGGACGACGAGTTATCGATGTAACCTTCGACTTGGCCGTCCGGAATGCTTTATCGCTCAGAACCCGTCCCCCGTATTCGCTGGCGCTTAGGCTGCGTCTCGGGATTAAGTCGCCAGGACGAGGTCCTGATCCAAATCGTCCTTCTAAATATTTTGTCCATCAAGACGTACCGGCCACTTTTAGACTGTTTATTTTCTCATTGTCGAAGCCAATTAATTTGATGTAACGCGAGTCAATCATTTTTAGCGGCCGATGGGTTTAGTGTGAATAAATAACATCAGTGATGGACCAATAGATTTTCTAACCAACTGTCGCGAAAATTCCTCGACACGGACCACCGCGCGCCGTAGATAGCGAATGATATTCATTTCTCGCGTAGAATTCGATCGAAAGATAACGAGATGGGGAGATCCCGTTGGCCTCTCTTTCTCTCTCCGTAGCTCGGCTCTAATTGGAGGGTCCGGTCCCTGGACGCAGGAGGAATTCGTGCAAGCTGCAGATTCTCGCATTCCAGCGATGCGCGCGGTCCGGCTTCTCTCCCTCTCTTTCTGCATTTATAGAGCTGCTCGCGCCAAGTTTGAACTCGCGAGAGCCTCACTGCTCCGCTCTGCTCCGCTTCGCTCGCGAAACGGAAGAAGCTCGACCGGTTTCTTTTTTGTCGCGCGGCTCTTAGAACGCGACCATCGCCGCGTCTCCTCTTCTCTTCTTCTCTTCTCTTCTGGACTCTCGCGGAGAGGATTCCGAAGACCGATTCCGAGTCACTTCAAGTCCGGCCATACAGTTCTCCCTTGTTAACACAATTTCAGCGAGACGCTATGAGAGATAGTGATAGCTTTTCTTTTGAATGCGTCCGCGACGTCTCGCTGCAAGACATGGAATGTGGTTTGGGGAATCATGAGACGCTATGGAGTTAGACAACAATTTCTATTGCCTCGCCATTTGGTAAGGTCTCGTTTAGAATGGGTTAACTATGCTAATCTTTTGGCACCTATGCCTCTCTATCATGGAGTACCATCTTCCACATTTAATTTCAGTCTTCAAATGTTGAAACATTCTCACGGGAATTCATCCTAAAATCGACTCGATCCTGTGCCAATAGACTGTCGCAAACAACGTCAAACCGATTCTTATTAGACGTGCTATAGAACGATAGCTCTAACAAGGGAAGTGATTTGAATTGGCCCAGACTTTCGTTTTCAGCGTGTTCACCATTATCGATCCCGTTCCGTCGCTCGTCCGAGACGAACAATGGCGGATCACGATTTTTCCATCGACTCCTCTTCTTCTTTTCTTCCGCAGTTGCGATTTCCCACGCGCGCCGGCGCGCACAGCTTTGCACAGTCGACATTCTTGCGCTAACTAATCAACGGCGCGTGACTTTCCTTTGAGCCGCCGCTCGACCGGCACCGAGTTTTCTTCTGCCTCCTCCTCTTAGGGGCTCTTCGTCAGAAATTCTGCCCAAAGAATTCGCTCGGTTCTTCGTTCGATCATGCCTGGGAGCGCTTTGGATTTGCCCTAGGGGGCAAACGTCGTCGGTGGGCGTGATTTCTCGGTTCACTTAATCGACAAAACTATTAATGTTGAAAAACACTAATGAAATACGTAAAAAAATATAGCTACACCTAAGAATCAATTTGATCCAGTTCCGGCTGGCAAAGAAATGTCGAAACGATTTATTCAAACGCGAATTCCGAACGAGGAATCGATGTTTGCCAATTAGGAAGCGGACGAGTTTCGGGCCGTGCCGTAACATATCGAAAGGAACGCGACAAGCTTACGTTATCGGCGATGCAGGAGCGACACCTCGTTCCCGAAATCAACTAGCCAATTCGTATTCGCGAGCCCGTTAACCCGCGTTCCGATTGGGCAGCCACCCAGCCGACGACCCGCGGCGATCGACGAAATCCTGGATACACGTTGAAACCGTCGGTCCACGCGTTGCGTGACAATGAGCCGGAGAGTCGGCCTTTACAAGTATGCATCCGCCATTTACATCACGTTCGTCATTGTCAGGGATATCGGAGGTGATTGCGCGGCGTGCATGTAAACGCAACACCGAGAGAGGATAGCGGTAATTCGTGCAGGTTGCGTGTCACCGAGTCACGTGAAAACGCTCGAGCCTTGTTACGAGAAGCCCCGCTCGCACTTGTTGCGCTGAGCGAGCTTCGCCTGATCAATTTCACCCTCGATCGAGCGGTTTTCCGTGCACTGTGCCAAACAATTGCTCTTGGAACCGATCTTGGTAAACTTGTAGAGCAACAGTTTTTTCAAGGTACTCGTTCATTCAATAATTTTGTACAATCTTCAAATAAATCCAAACATAAACAATAACTGTGCTCTCTCGATCGAGCGGTTTTTCGTACACTATGCCAAACAATTGCTCTTGGAACCGTTCTTGGTCAACTTGTAGAGCGACAATTTTTTCATGGTACTCGTTCATTCAATAATTTTGTACGATGTGCAAATAAATCCAAACGTGAACAATAACTGTGCACTCTCGATCGAGCGGTTTTGCGTGCACTGTGCCAAACAATTGCTCATGGAACCGATCTTGGTAAACTTGTAGAGCGACAATTTTTTCAAGGTATTCGTTCATTCAATAATTTTGTACAATCTTCAAATAAATCCAAACGTGAACAATAACTGTGCACTCTCGATCGAGCGGTTTTGCGTGCACTGTGCCAAACAATTGCTCATGGAACCGATCTTGGTAAACTTGTAGAGCGACAATTTTTTCAAGGTATTCGTTCATTCAATAATTTTGTACAATCTTCAAATAAATCCAAACGTGAACAATAACTTTGCACTCTCGATCGAGCGGTTTTTCGTACACTATGCCAAATAGTGGATCTTGGAACGATCTCGATTTACTCAGAGGTGCGTCGATCATCTTGGTAAACTCAATTACACATTCATTCAGTACTCTTGTGAGATATTCAAATAAATCCAAATGTGAACAACGAACAATACGTCTGTACGTTTTTATTCAAAGTTTTCGATGGGTTTTTTTAGAACTAATTCTGTAAGAGTCACACGTGGCTAAGCTCGTCGAGAATTTTGTCCTATGATGCAACCATTTCTCTGTCACACATCCAATATTTCGAATGGATCCGTCCCGTCTGATAAATTGCCACCAATAAGGATAATAAATTGGAGTGGCAAGTCGTGCGCAAAACCGACTGTTTAACGAGGTGTTCGTGTTGGTCTCGCGTATCCCGGTCCCAACCACGACCCGAATCGCACACTCGAACTCGAGGAAATTCGAGCCCTCAAAGGCCGGCTAACTTCTTTTTTACCGGCCACTCGACTCCGGTCGCCTTATGGCGAAACACTCGACAGTGACGCTCAATTCCTTGCGAGGGTTCTTGCGAATCCTTCCCATTCGAGTCCTGAGGATCCTTCCTTCAAGGCGATCACAGTCTCATCGTAAGTTGTTACACTATTAAAATTATTATAGAAGGAATAGACTTACAGAGGCTCAGATTCAGACAATTTTTATTTGCAACAATCTGAGGGTAAAAGAAATATATTAGGTCGTCCGAAAAGTAATTTCGTTTTTCGTGTAGATATGGCATTGCTTCCATTTATTATTACTTAACCACATTTTAAATCGTAAAATCGTGGTTTATCTTGACACCTGACATTTCGAATGTCATTTCCTGCCTTGTAGTGCTTTCTAACCTTTCAAGCATTCAAAGTTCTCATTTCCATCACCATTTGCTGTTTTATTACCGCAAGGATCAAATACAGTGCACAAAAAAATGTCTAGTAATATTTGTCACCTGCAGCATCCGGCCTATTAACATAAGCGTTAATGGCGCAGATTAGCGGAGAACTCGGTTCTTCATCCGTCGAAAAAATTGATTAGACTTCGCGGAATTTTTATGGGCCGGAGAGTGGCGGCGAGTGTGTAAAACAACTCTGAAACAACTCGAACGAACACACTGGCAAGAAACAAGGGTAATTGCTCGGGGCGTAAAGGGTTAAGCGTAACATTTTCCGCGGCGTTTCATCGCGTAACACCGTTCCGCAGATTTTCCAGGAACACCGAAGAATTCCTCCGGCAAAAACGTCCGCGTTTCCGCTTGCCGAGAATGCCGAAGGGAGCGACTTTACAACAACGTAACTTTCATCGAAGCGTCTCGGTGTAATTAGCGGCCAAGAACAGGCGACCTTGCCCGGCGAGATCTCGATCCCATCGATCGTCTCGTCGCGATCATCCTGCGCGAGTTGCTGGTACGCCTATTCGATTATTCCTTCTACCTCGTTATTCATTTATTCTTCTTTATTCTACTTGTATCAAGTAGGAAAGTTTGTTTCGACAACACTTTGATTACCAAAGTAGCGAATATAATAAAAATTTAAAAGGTAAGATATTTTCTAAATCTTAACCACATCTGGTGCCACGAATATATTAGTATAAAAGTGATTTCGGATCAAAGTCCTCCAAATTTTCTACAGCCCAATTCGCGACTCCGTCACTCAAGATCGCCGATTACGTGTCCGCGAGCATACTCCGTCAATTCGCAACGCGGCGACGTTATGCTAATCGACGCACATAAATATACGCGTGACTTTCGAAAACGCAGGACTATCCTATTGAATCCTAGCGGGCATGAAATATTTATGAACCGTGCGCGGTGGATCGACGAACGAAAAATCATATCGCGGGACACGCCGCCGTGAGGCTTCAAGGATCGTACTCACCGCGGTATCCGCCTCGCTGTGCCAGCTGCTCGACAATGTTGCTCGCCGGTTGCACCTCTGAATTTCGAACGGATCGAGCGCACGTTGAATAATACATCCTCGATATCCATCGAAGTTGAGTCGATTTTTATTAAGGAAAACCCGCGGCCGGATCATTGTTTTGAATCAGGTTATAGGTGACATACATTCTTTGCTTTAGGGTGCGCGCAGGATTGCCAAATGGCAACTTTGTGTCCCCAGGGGGGCGTGGATTCGATGTTCCATCTCTGCAAAGTGCCTGAAGGGGTGTAGATTCCTTGATTCTTTTATGTAGGACAATTTTCGAAGGTGTGGCTTCGTCAATCATTCTGTGTGGAGTACTCGGAGGGCGTGGTTTTCGTTGTCATTCTGGGTAGAGAGCCCCCAGGAGAGTGGATTGGAACCTCCATCTATATAAAGTGTCTTGAGGGGTGTGGTTTCGTTACTTCATTTCTGCGAAGTATCTCAAGTATTTTGGTTTCAGAGCGTTTTTTATGTAGAGTGTCCTAGGAGGCGTGGCTTTGTTCTTATCGGGGCGTAGAGTGCTTTGATGGGCGTGGCTCTCCTAGAGTTCTTTCAATAGGAGTTGCTTCATTGCTCTTTCGACATGGAAGTATTACTTTATATTACTTTACATTTGTCGATGATAATTATTTAAGTAGGTGTGGTCTAATAGCTGTATACTCGTACAACATCCTAGGGGCGTGGTCTTGTGGCTCCAACGACACTTTCATCCGTGAATTCCGAGTCCCAATAGAAAACTAGGACCACAAACAGAAGTCCATCGTTGCCAAAGGTGTACTATGATCACATTGCCACTGGCAATACACTGTCTGTCGTGAGGTGAACGTTCCCCCGAAATCGCGAGGGGCAGATGAACCTTTCGATAGGCGGGGCCGCGTTCCATCCGCGAAAAGAAAGACGCGACGGGTCACGTGTGATCGAACGAAGGAGGAAGGTCGGTCGTGTTGCGTGTAACTCCGGAGCGTACGGATTCTCTTTTCTTTTTGTTTGTCCTCGCGTCGGATGGAGGAGCATTGTGCGTGCCCGACGCCCCGCGGCCATCGTAATGGATTATCGAGGTTCGATCTCGCGTGGCTACGAGAGCTCGCGGACAATAACATCGTCGTTCGAGAGACGCTTCTTTTGTCCGATAGAACTCGCGTCGAAAAAGATCCACGGTTCTAAATCGATCCGATACACTTCTGACCCGTGACAAAGATTGCAGAACCGGGGTTCTGCCCAGCAATAATTGTTTCGCGCGCGATCGATATAAATCTGTTAGGAGGCCTTTTCTGCCCTCTTGCTTGCGGTCTAGCATCTTAGCGGTCACCCGATATACACAGGGACACCATCGATCACCTTGAGAATTTCATATTACACGGTGCTGGACAAAGCTGTACACATTTTTCGCGTCGTAAACTTTGCAACTTTTTACGCGAAATCGGCCCGCATATTTACGATGTGCTCGTGGCACTTTCATCTTACCACTGTATATCTTTATTACTGTGTCCGCAGAACCCTTTAAGAGTTAAAAGGTCTGTAGCCATTCTTCGGGTATTCAGAGACACCTCGAAGTATCATAAAGTCCTTGAGAGGCTTTCTGGGAAGCCCAGAGGTTCTCCAGGATATATGCAGGACTACCGTGGCTCTTCGAAGACCTTGAAAAACCATACAAGGACACCAATTTCTCCGGAAAACTGTTGGAAGGTCTCAATTTGGAAGCTAGGAGGTTAAAGGCTGTTGAAAAACAGATAGAGACGATCGAGGATGAATAGGGAACGTTAGTGCGGACTGAGATGACTATCGAAAAAGTGACATGATCATACGTGATCATATATGACCAGTTTTAGAGAAAATCAGTTGAAATTCTTGCACATGTGATTCAGTATTTGAGGTTGGACAGCTATTACTAGCGGCGTTCTTAGTATTTACCGATTCCGTATAGATATTAATTTTTATCGAACATAACTGAATCATAGCAATGTTCCTCATGACTCAACGTTGACGCAAACTTCGGCTACATTTTACGTAAAGCAGTTGATTCATTAATAAACAACAATTTCAAGCCATTTCAAATGCACACGACTCTTTTCAATTTACAAAAGAGTACTTCACACTCATAGTCATCACTCGCACGTGCTCCAATGCTAATTGAATTGGAACAATGATCACAAGAATTTGCAAACGCGATATTACAAAAAAGGGCCGAGTCAGCGATCGATCAGGACGAATTTCAACGGTATACTGGCTCGATCGTCTGGTTCGATCTCGGATCGAAGTGCTCCCCACCTCCTCGGGTTTATCAGCAAGTGTCCGAAAATCCTCGCGATTTTCGAGAGATCGGAACAGTGATTTATATGCACACGCACGTTTACGATCCTATCGAGTTAACTCGAAGGTAACCTATCAAGAGTAAAGGTACCTCGGTCTCTCCGTGAGACCAGTAAGGAAGCCTCGTCATTGGTGGAAAGGGATGCCCAGCGATGTCCCAGGCAGAGGCAGAAAGGCGTTCGCCAGTCTCCTCTCGACGCTCCGAGTCAAAACGTCCCGAGGTCCCTCGCCAGCTCCGCCTCGCGCGTTCTCTGCGATTGTCAAACGATTTTTCATACCTATTCGCGTACCATCATCTTCAGCACTCTTGCCTCATCGACGAAATTTAATCTTGAGTAAAAAAGAATTGTGCTCCAAAAAGATCGATCCAAAGACATTGAGTATTCATTAATTCTGGGGACAGAGCGAGAAGCAATGTGTAATCAGTTGACTGTGTGATATACTTGTGACTTTCGATTTCGAAATTTCTGCGTCTCGTCAGAGATCGACCTATCTGCTCCAGAAGATCGCGACCGATTGTGGAGATATTAAAAGCGACCGGAGGGGATCGTGTTACCGTTCCACGCAGCTACCGAATGTTCATAGGGGAAACGCTCGATTCGTGACACCGAAAGGTATTTCAATATTTACTTCCACCTAGGCTAGGCGATGTTTGCTCAACTGGCGCTTCGAGTACGCCTCGAAACTCGCGTGACCGATTCGTCGGTTATTCGATTGAGACGATCGGTGCTCTAAACGAAAATATTCAACCCTTTCTTTGGAATATCCAATCAGGCTACGTAATAAATATATTTCTTCTAATAACAATGCAGAGGGTTTACTGAAATTTTTCTCTCCTTTCAACGCCCAACAGTTAGTATACTTTTCAAAGATTTGCTAAGGAATTGTTTTACCAATGTATCAGGGTCAGTCGGCTCGAAAGCGATGATCGATCCGTGGATCACGCGACTCGTCCCGATGAGTTGCAAAAATTCGGATCATCGAGCAAGTCGACCGGCGCGGCGAATTAGAATGTCAGAAGGTTGCCGGACGTGATTCGCTCGATCCATAGTGAATCATGGCCGTGATCGGTGACCTGAGTCACGAATTAACGGCCCCGACGAAAATACGATCGAAAGTAAAACTGCTTTCGGACGCGGTGCCAACGACCGATTGCTAGCCTCGAAATTGCGATCCGGTGTTATCAGAGACTCGAGTCTCATGCAGTTCTTACTGTTGAAGCATTCCGGTGCGAGCTGTGTCCTTTTCGAATTCGTTTCCCATCGTTTCTGACTTCATCGATACACCCACTGATGCTAACTTACAAAATAAATACTGGATGGGTCAGAACTGCTCCTTTCCAAGTCGAGTTTTACCGAATCTATTGAATTGAAGTTAACTTACTTTTCACGACTAATTCTTTCACAGTTCTAAGCTTTCAAAAAATCTAGAAAAAATCTGGAGCGCGTAATTTAAAGCATTCATGAGAAATAAGTAAATATCGAACAGAAAGAAGGAAATTCTAAATAAGATATTGCAATGTATTAGTGTCTCGGCGTGTCTGCGAATTCCCGTTCAAGCTGCAAGGCTCGACGAAAATAATTGTTATTAATTGGTGAGGGCTCCCGAAAAAACATTACCATTTAGAATAGCATTATCCGGCGTTATTATGCGGCGCGAGAACGCTTTCAGGGAGCAGGATGTGAGACATTAAAGTACAGTGTGCAGCTTCGCGGGTAAAAAAAGAATCTCCCCCGGATCGAGCGCTTCCCGTCCGGATCGTCGAAAAAGCTCCCGGCTCCGGGACGGAAAAAGGCTCGCCGGAGTCTAACGACGCGCTTAGGCTCGCTGGTTTTTGTACGACCGGTCGGACATCCTCGTATGATCCCTATAATCCGATCAGAAGCGCGAGCGAACCTAGAAACTGCCTCGCCGCGTCGGGGAAAAACGTTACTGGTGGGAAGCTTCGCTTTACCGATTGATAACCGATGAATTAGTGCAATTATTTGTAGTCAATCGGTGCTTTGAATCTCTCCAGCAATTGCTAATCGATCAACTAATGTTTCCAGCATACCCTTTATTTCCCTTTCATGCTCTTCTTCCATTTGCTTCTTAGAGCTTGAAATCGCTCTGTCAATCGAAGGATAGACTAATGGAATTGGTTGATCGTTTTGTAGGTAAAAAAACGAATTTGTAGTTCCTCTGAGAGTTGCTCATTTTCTATTCATTTCTTCGTATTCTTCATTTGTCTGCTTGATGAAAATTGAATTGAAAAGCAGAAAAACTTTTGTTACCAGTAGCACTCGATGGCGGATCCCCTCCGGTCGCTATCATTCCCATTGGTCAGCTTCTGGCAGAGACCTCGAGGTGCTACCGCGAATTGTTGCGGGTTCGGAGGGCCAGGAAGGTTCGAGCCAGTAATTGGAACGGCGAGCAGGAAAGTGGGCTAACAACTTCTGGCGGATCCTCGTCGGTCGGATTTAGCCGCAGGATGCTGTTATAAAAAAAATTCAATTTGTCGCCGGGCCCGACCTCGAAGCTGCACTTTCACTCGCCACCCACAGAAAAGCACAGCAAACAGCTGCCCCGGTCGCTCGATTCGACGTTCGTTTTGTTTGGTCGTTCGGCCAAGATATTTTTCGAATCTCAAGGGTAGAGAGCACGCCAAGGGCTTCGACACGCCGGCAGCTGACAGTGCAGATGGGCTACACCTGCCTATGCGGTGTTTGCTGTTCGCCGTCCCATTCCGCCTGTTGTTTCTGCGAGAAATCAGGCGCACGCTTGATTGCTCTCGCCTCGCGTCCTCTCCTCTGATTGATTCCTTTCGTTCGCCGCAGAAACTTATTCCGCTCGAGACGCATCCTCCACTGCGAGCCACCGACGATGCACTTGTTACGCACCTGCGACGCACCCGTCGTTAACCCCTCGCAATTTTCTCCGTGGTCGCCACGATCGCGATTCCTTTCGCTCTAATCGCTTCTTAGAAGGAAAAGGAATACGTGTCTCGTGCACACGGGAATCGCTTAATTGATCGGATACGTTAACTTCAAGATGAAACCTTCTTTGCTTGGTAAATTACATTGTTAGATTACAAGATATAGATTCTTTTACTTCGCGATGTGTGAAGAAAATTTTGAAAAAATTGTCTGTCCTCGCGATGATAGTATGTTTTGCAGTCCGAAGCTACCGAAACGCTAAAAGACAAATCCGAGACGCAATGGATTGTGATTTAATTATTTTTGAAAAATAATAACTAATAACACAGGAACCTATTTTTAGCTCTGATTATAACAATAGCAATGAAGATATTCGCAGCGTTATGATTGACATTATCTTGCTATTGTGGTTGAATTACGATGAAACACGTCGCCAATGAAAAATAGTACGAACATAATTCTTCAATTCAATTGATACAGCCGTCGACTAACTTTAGACGATAGCGACATAATTCAACAAGTACTGTGAATGGTCTGATGCGTCACTTTTTCCCCTAAACATCGATGGTCAAACAAAACCCGTACCGATCGTAAAGCACAAAGCCGAACATTCCTCCACGACAATCTTTATCGTCGCATTAACGGATGCTTACGCAATTGCAGACACTCTGCGCCAAATATACGCGAGTGCAAGGAAAAATGTGTCATCTCTATTTAAACTTTATCGAACTCCGAACGAAAGAAATATGCGATACCAATATCAAGAGACTTGCTCCAGTTCGATCGAACAAGTTCCTTAAATATTATTAAATGTAAATAAGTCTTTATGCGTGCATGCTGGAACGCGTATCGATGGAAAATAAATTAATTTAAATGTGAAACAAGTATTGATCATTGTAGCTGCGAAGAAACTGATACGGGAAGGGGTTAAATGTTCTGGCTCCGGAGCTGTCCTAATTCCGCTCGCGCGTGATTATCGACTCGGTCTTTCAAATCGAAATAAAAGTGATAGGCTCGCGGCATGGTAGGCACAATTAGCTCATTCATCGGACGCATCGCCGCGTGGCGTACCAGCGTGTACATATTAAATTCCTGCACGACACGCGCCGATGTGTTCGTCGGAGAAACGGAGGCCTGGTGTTATCTGGCAGGCGCCAACCGTTCGAGATACACGCCGTGTTTAGTACAGTTCGCGCGACCGACCGAGGCCGTTTGTATTTATTTCGCGGTGTCAGTACCTGACGTTCGGTTATCACCTTGTGTGACAAAAATTCGTTCCACCGAGGAATTTTGAGTACGTGGCGAGGGGGACACGAAGGTAGGGTTACCTAAAACGCTCTTATAGAAAGGTGTCATGTTTTTATACATGAACAGGGATTTTTAAGGATATAGGTGTGTTACCTGATTCTGGAGTGTGGAAGTAGGGCTGCCACTTTAGGTCCAGTGGTGGGAAGAATAGTAGGGAATTCTATAGGAATCCAGAAAGGAATTAGACTTATCGAAGAACGATTTAACCTAAGTAGTATATAGTCATAAGTAAAAACTGTAAGGTAGAAATAAGTTTTTTCGAATGATAATTTATGATCACGTAGGATTGCCAATTTAAGTCCAGCAAACTAGAAAGCAATTGTACAAAGACAATTTACAAGTGAACTAGTCTGGACGGAGCAGGGTCAAGATTCGCGATCTCATAAAGGGAATTTTTCCGCGCGGCGATCGGCGAACGCACATTATCGAAAGTAGAGTGCCCGTAATCGGTTGTAACGCAACCGCGATCATGCAAATGCGGGCGAGCGTTGTTCGCCGATTTTTCCAGCCGGTGTACGGCTCGATGCCCGGGGGCGCGATCATCGACAGTGATCGAGATTTCAATAACGGGAAGGATGCAGAAGGATGCAGGGGTGAACGACTCTCCAGGCCGGGTACCATTTGCCGATCACGCGATGGCCTCGACCCAGTGACGTCTTTGTTCTGCTTCGAGATTGTCGGTCAGAGATTTCGATCCTGATTTTCTCGAATCCGGTAGTCGAGCTGTTATGCAGAAGAATCGAATCTTTTCGACGACGACTTTCGTCGGGGATGTCGCGCGTCTTTTTACGAGACAGACTTTTACCGTGGAACACTTACCTCGTCGTAAACGGGTTTACGATTGAACAGTCCCACGCGTCGTCCGCGGCGCAACGAGCTGGAAAGTAATGTCGCGAGATCGAAAAAAGGAAGAGGACAGGTGGGCAGGTACTCCTTCGTCCTTAATTGCGAATCGTAACCGTGAGAGACCACGCGCGGCTATTATCGGCCCTGTTCGCAGCGCGTCGTCGTCCGAGGACTTCCGGTCGGCCGCGCCTCTCTTTCGCTGACCAATTTTGACCGAGATTCCCCAGCTAGCCTTTGGAAACTTTGACGCTCGTAAAACGTCCTCGGTTTGCCGATCACCCCAAATCCGTAATTGCTCGCTCATTTTATAACCTCCAGTCGTTACTATGTTCAACAAGTATAATTCTCTATCTATTCCTAGTAATTCTTCCTGCTCGACTGCTGGTCAATTCTGTAGCTTCTAGTCACTGACAGTAGCTTCAAATAGTTTAATTGTCTCAGGGATCGAGATCGGTATTACAACAGTTTCGAGTCCACGTTACAGACGTCCGTTGAACACCTCCGACCGCAAGGTTTCTCCTCTCGCATTTTTCAATGAGACCGCGTCTGGTCGATCGACAGAACTCGCCGGTTGAATGCCATTGACAGGCCGATGGTTCGATTTAATTGAACGGGGCTGTAAGGGGCGCGTCGGAGATCCAGCTCTCTCGCCTCGGCCGGGCCGTTTTCAAGCGGCAGCCCCGCAATTTCTCGTAATTATTATGTTTATCTTTCTCATTCACTTAGGCCGAATGCAGCGGCGGCCGATCGGCAGCGGATTTCACCGAAACGAATCTCGCCTGCGCGGCCACGCGTCGGCCATTACGTCGTTCGGGGGGGCGTTACGGCCGATCCACTTTGTCAAACTCGATTTGCGTGATTCCCGTTCCGGCCCTGTTCCCGTTCGCGTTCCCGTTCTCGGTCGGAGGGATCCTGCTCGCGCAATTAGTCGAATTATCGTGTCGCCGGGACGGGAACCGGCGGGTTTCAACGCCTTCAGCATCGCGTTACCTTTCAAAACGACGAATTCGCGTGATTTCGGAAGCGTGACGATAAACGAAGTTCTCTGTGTGGTTGAGTGTCTTGTTAGCAGAAACCCTTACTCGTCCTCGTTATTCAAGAATTATTGCAGTAAGAAATTACAATAACTACCCTATCGGGAAGTTAAAAATCAGCGCATGTCTTCATGTAGGATTTAGCATCCTGAGAGACAAATAAGTTTGATTGACGTTGCAAAGGGTTAAAAAATCCTCGTTCCCAAGGGGTTAAAATCAAGTTTCGAGTAAAACTATCGACGAAGCGGTGGACGAGGGTAAGCTTTCGGGTTTGGCGAAGGTAGCAGGCGCAGTTCGAAACTCTACGCGACACGGGGAATTCCTTTCTCCCGCTGGTTCTCGGTACCAGGAGTAGAGACGTGGTCCCTTGGTGTATCCGTTTGGTCTCCACGGAGTTAGCTCGGACGGATTGTTCGCTGCACGGTGGAGGTCCGTTGGAAAAGTGTAAAGAGCGTGTGTGCGGGGTGAGACAGAGAAAAGGGAGAGAAACAGCGAGAGAAATAGAGAAAGAGATAGAGGGAGACGATGAAGAAAGGTTGAAGGGAGACAAAGAGGGCAGGGAAGAGACCGGCGAGAGCGAAGGAGCAAGTAGAGGCAAGCATACGGAGGTTGGCGAAGAGGAGCTGACCGGAGGAGAAGAAGAAGAGGGTAAGAAGAGGAAGAGGAGAACGAAGAAGAAGAAGTTAAGATGGTCCAGCGCGCGGGCAGCATCAGCACCGCAGCCGGAGGTGATGACCTGCTCAAGGCCACCCGCTCCCAACCTCTTCGACCGGAGAGGAGAACCACTCTTCTTATTTCTCGTTGCTCTCTTTTCTCTCTTTTCTCTCTTTCCACCTCCTCCGGCTCTCCCTCCTCTTCCTTCCGACTGGCTCTCTCCGCTCGTACCCTGTCCCGGACTCGCCTGTCCTCTTCCTGTTCGCCATCCCTGCGACTGGTTCTCTCAATCTCTCGTTCTAGCCTAAGCCCTTCGCCGGTGGCTCTCTTTCTGGCATCCTGCCCTCGGAACCCCGCTAATGTCAACTTCCCGACCACGGTCCTTTCTACGGCTGCTTCCCGGTCCCTCGAAACACCCGCCGAAATACCTCGATCCTTCTTCATTCTTGCAAGCTAGAATCTGCTAGAACGATCGTCAGAAGAGATCCAGAAAATTTTTAACGTAACATAAAGAATGAATCTCGTTGCAAAATTTCTTCCAACTCCAACTGAAAGTATTCTGGTCTTGGATCGCGAGAAAAAGGATTGGCGAGGCGAGGCGCGGAGAAACAGTCGTAGTTTTCGCTGATACGGTGGGAGGACGGGTTGGTTGGCGCATTCTTCGGTGCTCGGAACGCTTTCGCGTTCGCAAGCAGATTAAAGCGGCCGATATCAGGGCCGCTTTACGAGTTCTTGCGGTGCGTCGTAAAGGCCCGGGACCGCGACGCACACTTAAACTCGCGATGATCGACGCGAACGCGTAGCTTAATCGACCGTTAAAATTCCATGTCCGTTTCAATTTTACGGACCGTTTAGTCGGGAACGACGAGCACCCGACAGGGACCCGCGTGAATCCGCTAAAGTCGGCACACGGCTCGCGCCAAACCGCGGAAACGCGTCCCCGGAACTCGCGAGAACCTCAATCTTGCTCGATCGTATAACATATTTCACGTACAAGCCTCTAGCGGATCGAAGGTAATTGGAAAACAGAGTTATTTCACCTTTGAAAATATGTGTAGAAACAATTCTGAAAAATTGTTCTTCTATTAACTGCAGCATCTATTCTAAGCATCGTGAGTCGTAAAAGTTATTCTCGCCTTCGCAGGCTCAAACAAGTAAAACATACTCGCGCCATTAAAACGGTGTACACAGTCCACGCGTAGAAACAAATGATCGGCGCTGCAATTACAGAGGCTCTTCCAGTATTTACAACAGTTTTGATTATCGCGAGAATAAAACGAACTCGACAGAAGATGAATCCTCATTGGTCGAGAGCACGAAGCACCATCGATATCGTGCTGGAAAGTATCGTTGGGAGGAAGAGTCCTTCATCTTGATCCTCGGATCGGAAGATTGTCGATCGATCAGTCGCGCCGTAATTTCCAGCATCTATTTGCAGAGCACGGTCGCAAATTACAGCAATCAAAATCACTTTCCCCCCGTCGGCGTCTGGGGGCCGTTCGCAAAACAAGGGAGGCCACCGTCGAGATTAATTAATATCGATCGGGGTTCAAAGGTTTGTTAGCGTTGCCGGGGGAGCACGCTCGACGTGCCGTGTCTCGAGATATGGATCTGCGCTGGGCAACGTTCATTAAGCGATCAAGGTCGCTGGCAACGAGACAGCGGAAAAGAGAAATAGAGAGAAACAGAGATAGGGAACGAGAAGAAGGTTGAGGTGGATAGAGAAAGAGAGAGAGAGACGGATAGAGAAAGACACTACTGTTCACACTTCCGCGTATTCTGCTGATTGCTGAATGAGTCGGATGTTGTCCTCCATGCGGAAATGGGCTACGACGATGGCAGCTTCGTCCTGAGATGAGCAATTAAATCGTGGTATTTATGCAATCCAGCTTTTAGAGTTGATTTTCCGAAATTGAATTTAGGGGAAAATGAGGCAAGCGGAACTAAGAGTACTTCATAAATTAGCAAGTGCCATTTTCAAAGTCGCTCGTTAATTTCCTTCTGCAATTGCACGGGGTGAACAAAGGGTTTCTGTACTTGACTGTTTCGCGGAACCCCCGGATTGTTGAATGGACGGTGTCCTGGACACGGAAACGAGCCGTGGTTGCAGGAGGAAATGGGAAGCTGGTACACGCGGGTACACGCACAGCCCACAAACGCGTACACGACGCGTGTTCCCTTAGCTACCCTCCTCGTACACGACGTTCAATAAGCGGCGGGTCAACTGGAGTCAACCGTGCAGCTGTGTCCACTAGCCAGCGGCTATTACCTCGACTCATTATCACTGGGCCTCTCTCTCCTTTGTGCCGCGAGGCTGTTCCACGTTTCGCGACCGCCGAGCCGTATCCTCCGACCGTAATTTTTCTTAATTGAAACGTCAGCGAGAGACGCGTATCCTCTCTACGTCACACTGCTCGCGGGAAAACTCGTGGAAAATTCAAATTGAAAATCTAGTCGCGCTGCACATAGGCTACAGCACCGCGGTTTCGACGATGACATCCGACGATCTCTTCCGATGTTTTAATTGCGTTCGTTCGAGTCTACTTTTATCTGAACTCGTCTGTTTTTGTTGCAGCACGGAATGACGAGGTAGACGACGCCGAACCAGCCGAGAACAACGACGGACCGGAGCCTGAACATCTCAACGCAGGTGAGCATGTTGCAAAAATCTTGTTAAAGGTCGTGCAAAAATTGCTGACTACCCAAACGTGCATTTGTCATCTACTTATGATAAAATGGGTAGACTGAACACAAAACTGAAGGTATTTGAAGCGTCCAAATATACTGTTGTCCCTGTATCTTGCAATTAATTCAGATAATTTTAATTTCACATAACTACAGTCAAAATTCTCGACGTTACTCAGCAAGCAGCTGAAATTGTTGAAATATGGTTTTTGTATTAGCCCTTCGCTGCACAGTGCATCATATCTGACAGAGTTAACAAATCTGGTATATAGTAAACTAATAATGTGTTATCTTACTATGTTTATTTATGTTTATTTTTTCTGAAAATGATGTTTTAATTCTTTTCAATATTTCTTCCTTAAATAAAACACGAAAACTGACCTTCTTTCAATTTTTTCATCCCAATTAAGAAAATCATGCAGTGAAGGGTTAAAAGAGCGTAATAGGCTGGTGCGGAGCGAATGGCAGAATGCAGACGTCATTTCGCGGCAGATCGCGAAGCACACAAGGGAGAACGTTTAAAGACGAAGTGTTCGAGATCATGGTTATCGAGTCGGGGGCAAACTCGCTGGTTCAAGGTGCCGGTCGACCATAAATCGCGTGGTCTAAAACTTTCGAGGCACTCTCGCGCGGCATTCCGTTCTCGGAACCGCGTCCTCCCGCAAAGAAACCGATCGGAATGGATTTTTCCGGCGCGAGGCAGGCGAGAATGTCGGATCGGCGTGACCGGGAATCGTTTCGCCTCGCAACAATGCTGCTCGAAGATCTCCCTGCGGCCACATACGACCGTCCACAATCCTCCCCACGGAACATATCAACTGACCAAACCCTAAAAAGTTAGGAAAAATAACTAGCACCGGACGTTCAATTCTTTTTGGAGATAGTTCACAGATATTGTAGAATTGTATCAAATTATTTTTTATTATTATTATTATTTATTGTAGACAGACTGAAGCCCTTTTACATAAATGTTTACAAAAAAAGAGAAAGATATAAAACTACTCGACTTATAAGAAAGAAGGGACATGCAAAAAAAGAGAGAAAAAGAAATATAATAATATAATACTGGTGCAATCGATAGGTATTATCGTATAATCCTGCGTAGTTGCATTTTAAAATTTTGCGAAGATTCAATGAAATAATAAATACGATTGTAAATAGTGCATGATTTTGCAATAATTCGGTTCATTGCATTAACTAATACATAAGTAGATTTCGCTTTAAGTGTTTGAAAACCCGCTCTTATTCTCAGTTGACTTTCCGGCACATAAAAATTGATTTGCGCAAGTAGAGAAGAACAATCAATCTGATTATTAATTAAAT
Organism: Lasioglossum zephyrum; assembly: GCA_028455615.1. NCBI lineage: Eukaryota > Metazoa > Arthropoda > Insecta > Hymenoptera > Halictidae > Lasioglossum > Lasioglossum zephyrum. The sequence goes on along the minus strand of CM052323.1, from coordinate 1,392,204 downwards.
TAAAAATAACCCCCCCCCCCTCTAGTCGGATACTATTCTTCGAGCAGATAATGGTTCCTAGGTTCATTGTAGTTATTATTGCGGAGTACTCATGATCAAAGAATGACATTAATCAAATTCCATGACATTTTTCAAATTCCATGAATTACTATTAGATATTTACGACGTCGCTCTCGTGTAACATGTAACGAATAATTAATAAATATTGCTACACGTAGTTGACGTGAGAAAATGCAGATTTGTCCAGCGAATTTCTTTCGGAAGAGCGTCCGATGGCTCCTCGTCCTTCGAGCGGAGCCGAGCGGTGAAAGTCCGCAAGAATTCGCCCTCGATCGTGTTGCGAACTTCACATTGAGATACTCGTGACGTGTCACGAACCCGTTCGGGATCGGTAATGAACGCCCCGGCTCTCCGTGTCGGCTCCGGGGACGAAAACGAATGAACAAGCTGCTCCGCCAGGCGAACTATCTTTCAGATGTCGGGAGTCACGATTCTCATTCCAGGCATACTTCTCCGGTGAGATCTCGTTCCGCGGGAACGCGCGAACGTTTCCGCTCCGAACAATCAGAAAAATCATCCTTCCGCCACGATCCTGTAACCGGGAAGCGGATACCGTTTCGAATCGTACGAGCTAAATCGGGGGCAGATTCCATTGCGAACGGAGATTAAACGATTCGATCGATCCGAGACTCAGAGGTCGTTAACTCGTAATCGTTGGAAAAATTCTCTCCTCGACCGTTTTCGAGACTTTCGAATTATAAACGAAATTTCATGCTTGCTTCTTGTTTCTTGCAATTGCTGAATAAAGATCCGCGGTCTAGCGATCATCGAGGAAATCGTCCTCAAAATAATTTGTTTATGTTAAGACGTTTACAAGCTTGTTCCTCGAATGAACGCAAATAAGATTGAATTCTGGAGACAAGAAGCTCCAGTTCGAGGATCTGCCGACCTCCCAAGAATAAGTAGGTTTCCGCCATCTTACCGGTGGGTTTCGCAGAGTTATCTAACTCGTACGCGGATTAGTCAGAACAATATCTGCACCGGAGAAGTGCAAACATTCGAAGTAGCGTTGACATAATCTGCCTGTGACCCTCTTAGTGTCTTCGTCTAGCCTTTATTCACTCCGGTTATGCAATCCGAAGAACTTCTGACGGGCACGGCGTCACTCCAGCTTGATAGTTCTCGTTGCTCGTTAGGTGCTTCGTCACGTTATTTTACTCATTTTACGTGGCCTCTTGGTTCGCATTTTTTCGTTCGGCGTTCTCGCTTCGTTTCTTATCGGCCGCCGAAAATTATCGATAAAGTTGGCAATTTCGAAGATAGAATCGTTGGCTGACATCTGCGGCAGTGATGTCATCGATCGAGATCGTCATTGGAGTGTCGGCTGAGGTGACTGTGGGTGAAAATGCAAATGTACGGTTCTCGAAAGTTGACAGTGTGTGCTGGCACACGTTTGCATCATAATCAATAACCTGGATTAAAAAGTAGTCTTCCGTTTCCGCGTTTGTGAATCTGATTACAGAAGTGAGGTAATCGTAAGTGGAAGTTCTTTTCTTCTTGATCGATTTTAAAGGAAGGGATTTTCAAGGAATCGGTATAGTAAATTTTCTGAAGAAGAAGCAAATTGAAGGATGCGGTAAATTTTCCGACGAAGAAGCAAATGGTCAAACGCAAGAACAAATCCGAGAGCGTTTCACATTAAAGGAAAAGGGCTTAAACAGAATCGATGCAGTAAATTCGCTCAAGAAGAAGCAAAGGCTCAACCAGAAAACGCTACATCGTCGTAGGTTGATGGAAAGCTTCGATTTTCCAAGAAATCCCAGCATTTCCTTCGTTCCACGGATCTGCGAAGGGTGCCGCAGACGAGGAAGGCGTCTTGTCGCTCATCGGGGCGGATAAAAACTGCGCTTGTCTCCATGCGACCGGCCGTCGAACCTCTCGAGGAATCGATATCGGGACGCGTTTGCCCGCGTACCATATTATTTCCAGCGGCGCTTCTTTTCTCGGGAGAGCCCGCGGCGGACGCGAGTCCCTCGTAAAAACATTAATTGGATAAGATTCTCGAGGTGTGATTCGCTTCCTACTGGTTTTCGCGAGCCGCTCCCACGAGAGGCTCGAGCAGAGCCGAGCGGAGCGAAGTCATCGTCATCGGCGTCCCGAGGCACGTACGACGCGCGCCGACGTTCAATGCCAATGTTTCCGCATTCTGGAATCTTATTTCTGACTGCGAAATATTCGCCTAGCCGCCTTGCCGACCGAGCATCCGGCAAAAATTCCCGATAACCCTACGCGTTCCACGTTTCAAACTTCCCGCGCCGCGGCGCCGTAGATCAGCGCGATTTCCTCTTCCTCTGGCGTTTTTTAAAGAAAAACTGGAGCACCATAATGGTTAGTAGACAGCGAATTGTATGTATTTGTGAAAAATCGAGAAGATGTAATCTAAAACAGTGAAAGCATTAGAAGAATTTAAAAACACTGTTGAGGTGGGATCTCCTTTGTATTATTATTAATTAAAAAATGATTACAAAAAATATATCTATTACGACAGTAATCGGTAGGTAGGAATAATTTTTTTTAAATGAATTTTAGTGGAAATTTCATCCCGATATCTGATATGGTTCAAAAGTTATAGTAAAATGCCAGATTGAGACTCTCCTCCTTTGCCCATCCGTGACGCTGTCCCCTCACCCTCGCGCTTTGGCCGAGGCAAACAAAGGCAAGCTCGAGGCACGCGTCGGCTCCTCGCTCAGTGCCAAATATACAGATATTTCGCGACCTTTTCGTGGGACGAGGTTTTACTCACAGAAAACGCCTGAGCTAGAGGAGAAAATTTTCCGTGTGCGGTCGAGGCAAACAATACATGTTACCTCGCCGGGCCGCGGCAAACAGCGCGTTATGGTATTGCTTGCCTCGCCTAACCGACTCAGATTTACTTCCACTAAAGTGTGGATTAAACAATCATGGAGAATCCGAACTGTATCGTGGTTGGTATCATTTTAATCGGAAAAATGTCGCGAATGTGCATCTAAAAGTGGAATACGAAAATTTTTAAGACCTATAAAAAAGCACATATGTGGAAGATCCTGCAAATTATGCATAATTAAAAAATAAATAAATATCGCAAGTTTAAAGGAACACATGTTTCGTTAATAGAATAGAAAAGAGTAATTTTTTAATGAAATTTAGCGGAAATTTTGTCCCGGTATATGTTATGGTTGAAGAGTAATAGTGATTATCGGGGTGATTCTCGGAGATGATGGATGTTCTTGAAATTTTCTGTGATGCAAACCTGGATCTTACACTTGATCGCACCGCTATCGATCGAAACAGACTCAATCCGAGTTACTGACGTCTGGCAGGCGATTCCCGGCGCGAGGATCGATTAGCATAGGTCGGGTGTCGAAACCGGGACCGATTCGGTGATGAATCGGAAAGGTTGATTCCGTGGCAGCGTTCGAGGCTGCCGCTGTTACTCGCCGTTTCTGCATATAGAACCAACTCCGTCGAGCCGAGCGATCGCTCTGTTCCCACATTATTTCCTTCCCTCGCGGCTCGGCGAGAGCGCGTTGACACGCGGGTTAGAGTGGCAATGAGTTGACCTTTCTCGAGGCGCGATATTTTTGGGCCGAGGGACGCGCCTCCTCTTCAAACGAACCCATTTCCTGGCCGCTCCGGACGACCACGACGGAAGCTCCACCAGCGGACTTGCGCTCTCGGCACCGCTCGTAAATCAACAAGCAAGCTCGCGATAAAGTTCAACCCCGGTAAAAGTATCCGCGAAGCGAGGTGTTCTAGGCTCAAACAAGCTCTGACAAGAGAAAGAGAGACCGTGGTAGCGCGTTCATGCTCTCGGCGAAAGCACGGTTCAACGAGGTCATCGTTGGGCCCCGCACGCGAATCTTTTTCAGTGACAACATGCCCCAATCAGCTGTGAAGAGTTTCGACGATTTGCGACGACCCCGACCGTTGTATGCACGCAATTGCTGATCAAGACTCTCTTGATCTCGATCTAAACATGATGATTGGATAGCCGGGAATCCAAGATCGAAATCAATTTCTTTTAATCCTGAACTCTATGACTTTCTTCAAGGTTACGATTAGAGATTTATATATCGAGATTTCGGTTTCACAGCTTCCACGGTTGTTGGTGCAACAATAATTTTAAATATCATTTTTAATAATGGGATTGAATGGTATTTAAATATACATCAATTAGTACACGTGTATTTAAATACACGTGAAATAGGAATTTTAGAACGAGGATCTTGTTGAATCTTCCAAGTGGTGGACTCTTAGCTGTCGTGGAAATTTCGGAATACAAAGGGCACCCATTTTGAGAGCCGTTGTTAAATTGCAATCGACAATAGTGAACATAGCGAACACTATATTTTCAACGAAAGTAAAAATGTTCAGCTTCGCGAAGGGCCGAGTATATCCCTGACGTCAGAGTCGAAATCGTGTCTCGGGTAATCCTCGGATAATTGGAAATCGCTGTTCGGTCGATTTCGGCGTGTTCCAGGTTGGTAAAGATCAGCGATAGGGAGCATTATCTGATAAGATACTCGCGGTTAGGCACGCGGAGTTCCTGATTGCCGGCTAAAACCTTCTAAAGAGGAAAGGTAAATGCACGGTTCCGCGGCGGAGAAGAAATCCGCGAAATCGTTCCGTTTCGCGGAAACCGCTCGTAAACGGAGACGAGGTTCCATCGGCGAAGAAACTCGCTCGTCCGAGGCCGGCAGGCGCTATAAAATTAAACGCACTAAGGAAATCCTCCCGGATGATCTACGGCCGGACAACAGGCGGAAGTTGAACGTGACGAATGGTCGTTCGAGCCGGATCAGGCTGAGAGCGATTTCCGACCACGAATCCCGGTGTTTTAGTCGAGTGTTACAAGTATGGGCCATAAAGTTTAAACGAGTTGGATTGCTTAGGAGCAGGGTAGTACAGGCGAAAATCTCGAAAAAGATTGATCGTAAGAGAAATCTTTAGAAACGTACTTTCGGAGTTTATTTGGCTTGCAAATAATGGGAGAGAAAATCTCTGGCCAGATTAAAGTATCATTTCATCAGTTTCATTAAAATAAGGAGAATGTATTTATTCGGAATAAATTCCTTGTGAATTTCTATGATCTTGAGAATTTTAAATCAACTAATCAATAACTATTTATTCTAGTGAGAGGAATTTAGAAAGGCTTTTGCGAATAAGAGTTGCACTAAAAGTTAGTTTAATGTGGTTGCAATAATTCGTGGGTATTCGGACTTTTCTGTCAACCATTCATTCCGAACTGATTGCCTCTGCTCTACATCTTCGACGATAAAACTTCTCAAGGAAACCCTTTACAGAATTGCAAAGGGCGACGCACAAGGCTGCGAAAATAAAGGGAGAACATAGGAATACAAAGAAAACATTATCAACTTTCCAAGAATCACAGAGGATTGCAAAGGGCCACGATTGCAAGACCACCGCTCATAAAACAGAGATAAGAGCCGCCATAAAGAACGGACAATCCAGTTACACAGCAAACATCCACATTATCGCACAACGGAATATATTTCTTCGGTCCTCCAAAAAACTGGATTATGCTCTGACGCCTCGCGGTGAGCACAGGTGCAAAACCCTGCCCCACGACAACACTACCGTGCCACGAATCAGAATAACCTAGGGATCCCGCGAGCTTCCATGATGTAACCGGCGAATTAGAGTGTGAGATTGCTTGGGTAAAAAGCGATTTCGCAAGGCGCGCGCGCGCGCGACTAACGAGAATCGGTCTGTGCTGTTGCCTCCCTTATCGAATATTCCGCGGCGGTGCCCGGACGTGAAGAACGGGACAGGAACGGGTGTTTACACGTCGCATTACGCGCAAATAACATAACCACAGGTTGGAATGAGTTTCCGCGCAAGGTTCTTACGTACACACCGAAGGCGAAACGAGCGGGAGAGAGCCCCCGAGAGGGATCGATCAATGAAACGAGAGTTGTTGTGCCTGGTGTCTGCTGCCGTGTGTGTTTCGTGTTCGATCGAATACCCACGGTTCATCAGTGGTTCTGTGTAGTCTCTCTCTCTCTCGCTCTTTCTCAGCCGATGCCGCGGATCCAATTAGAACGCACGGGTATTAAAATCCACGGTGGTTTAACCGACAGAAACGGCCAGTTGCCACGCGAGCAACAACCGACAGACTCGCGCGAGAGAGCACTTACATAAACGTGCACGCGCGTGCACCAGCGCCGAGGTCACTCGCGCGCAGATCTATGCAACGTGATATTAACCCTTCAACGCGGTTCGACGTATTAAGTTGCGTCCCACTTTTCTAGGCCTAAGTACCCGGCGAAGACAATCGGTTTTTCGATGTGCAAATCGCCGGATCGAGAATGCATAATGCCACGGCTTCGTGTTTTGCGAAATCGCGCGACTAGCCGCTCGGAAAATTACCGAATTCACCCTACCCCTCTACGCCGAGATTTCAATCGAGATCGAGCCGATTGTTGGTTGCAAACATTGGGCAAGTACAGATTCGGAAAATTGTTTCACTCATTCAGCGTCAATCACAATAACTAATTCATTTACGAGTCTAGATCCCCCTATAGATCTCTCGGAGATTCCTCTGAATCTCTGGAAGTACAGATTTCGGAGATTGTTTTATTCCAACACCAACCACAATAACTAAATCATTCACAAATCTAGATCCCCTTATAGATACCTCGAAGATTCCTCCGAATCTCGGAAAGAATTTTGCGAAATTTGAGAAGTTGCTGTTCCGCGTACACACCGAAAAGAAACGCGATCTTTTCGAATGAGTCAGCGCCAACTACGGAATAAAACGATACATATCATGCAAATCGCCTGGTCGGTGGACCGATCCAGTAACCAATAAATTTCGAGAACGACAATGGGCTTCGACCAGAGCCCGGTTCGAGAACGACCAATCATTCCCAACCGGTGACGCGACGTCTCGCAACTTGCCAGAGATAAAAATAACAATTAATAATCCCACGTACAAGGTTCCACACTTTCGAGACACGGCGCGAGGTGTACGTACGTACATATGTATTGTATATCGAGCGATTCGAATCTTCCCGCTTCAAGGACGGCTTTTAGGCGAAACCGCTGTTACTTCGGGAAGAAAGCGTTTGCGAAAGAAACGGATCTTGTACTCGGATTAGCACGGTGACGCAATACACTGCAATTCGAGTAACCGTGTACTATCGAACAGAGAACCGAAGAACCTGGGTAAATATTGGAAAAAATCCTGCGGTCTGTTTCATTAGACAAGCCGAAGGATACTTCACGTTGTTCTACTAACCATCTTAGCAGTGCTAGAGTTTCTCAATTTTCTTGATGAGAATCTGCTCGAAGAAATTCTTTCAACAATGTCCAATAAGAACAACTTAACCATTTCCACGATCGTGGAACGAAAGGTCTGGAATCGTTCGAACGTGAACGGTTTAGGCGATTTCCGTTGAAACGAATTCCTCGCGATAAAACAGGATCGGTGGGAACACACGAAGGATCGGTGAAAAATCGTCTATCAATTCGTCGTAAATTCCTCCTACGCGTCCTCGTGTCAGTTTCCGTGGAAACGCCGACGACGTTGGCCTTCGATTCCAATTCGATCGTTAATAAATCCCGCGTATTGCGAGCCGGTGCCATAAATTCGACCGCGGAATCCAATCAGAGTTATCTCTGCGAGCCGATCGGTCGGATAACGCATCGCGTCGGGCCGAAAGATCAAACAGATATTAATGCGGGAGTAACAATGGAATGGAGAGTACTTCCTGTTCGCGTCTTCGTGGGACGCGCACGGCTTGACTCACAGTCATAGCCAACACGCGCTTATGCCACCATTGACACACGCCGGCTGATTAATCGCCGGCCAGCATGTTCGTCGATAGCAAGCGTCATACCGCGATTAATAGTTCGCGACCTTCGAGTGACGGAGCTCTTTTTCATACTTCACGGATTCCGTCTCGCGAGCGTGTATCATTGTTCTCGGAACGGCTCTGCCTATTGGTGCCTCGCGAATCGATGGCCTTTCGGAAATTACTTTCATGCCGGAAAAAAAATATGATCGAACGACCACCCAGTCACATTCAGACACGCTTGGCTCTATTTTTCCATGGTTCTTCTGAACACATTTTACTTCGGTTTACATTTACTTTAGGCACATTCTGCACGGTTTCTTTTGGCATACTTCATTTAACTTTACATGGATTTTTAAGGTCCCCTTTATGTCATATTGTACGGGTTTTTAGATGAACTTAATTTCTCCGTCCTCTGTAACGATAAAAAAATCTCGGAACACATAATCCTTAGAAAGCTGAAATTTAAGTGTTAAAAATAAATTCGTGGCATATATCTTCAGAAATAATAACGGGAATTGTGCTGGTTTTGTTATAAAGAAAATTTTATGATAGAATGATAGTGCCGCGCACGAATTAGCACAGTTGCATTAAAATTATCGTGTCGGTCTTTGATCTAGTTAGGTACGGTATTCTGCAGTGCAGAATAGATTAGGCGAATTCTGAAATTGATGCAACTGGAAGACGTAGCTGCTCGACGCGTCGTTTGCTTCCCTGATGGACTGGATAGATTGTTCTATTGGACAGATAGGTTCCAAGTATTTGGCGCCATGGCCTCTGGAATCATAACGCTCTCCTTAGTCGAGCTATTCCGCAACTTACGATGCACCGTCGGGATGATTAGCATTCGACACAGCGAGCAAACAAGAAATGAGTCGATTGCAATTCTAAAAAATTTTCGTTGAGACGTGACTCAACCTCGTGACGTGATGTACTATAAAATGAGGTAATTTTTAATTGATAGATCCAGCGTTAGATTGTATAAGTATTTTATCGAGAGCATTTTATAAAGAATGCAAACAGCGTCTTTGCGAGTCTTAGATTGCGTATAAATTTTGCAATACGCATTAGTATGCTTTAATACGGCTCAGCATGCTTTAAGACACCTTTTAAAGTGGACGTTTTTATCTCGCCAGATACGACTACGTTATCTGTATGAAATCTGTTATACCGCGGTGCTATCCCCTAATGTCCAGATTTTTTCGCTCGATGAGATCGCAGCTTGACTCATCGATAGAAATTTTAAGCAAACAAAAGAGCACACCTAAATATCTCAGGATCGATAAAGAACCAGGGTCCAAAAGGAAACAGCGAAGCTGAGAAAACAGCTGCCAGTGATTCGAGTAGCATAGCTGGACACAGCAACCTAAATCAAACTATATTAAATCCAAGACACGCAAAGCGAAGTAGACTGGAGAAAAGCAGAATCCAAAGAAAAGAGTGTGCCTCGCAGAAAATCCAGCATCGATGAAGAGCATAGGATGCAAAAGGAAACAACGAAGCTAAGACAACAGCTTCCAGTGAATCACGCAGCAGGCCTCCTCGTCCAGCCAACATCTTCATCATGACCCCGAAGATCCGTGAAAGAAGGACTCGGTTCCCCGAATAGACGACGAGAGAGTTCGGCGACCGGCTCGACGAACCCGATTCGCCGAAAGGAGGGCCTCGAACTTCTCTTCACCGGGTCTCACGGGCAGTTTCACGGTCCGGGACGTGTTAATGCGATCCGCACACGACCTCCTCGTCGGCAATGCAGCCGGCCGTGGTCGTCAGGGTCGAGAGGAGACACTCGAGCTGTTCGGAATTGCCCATAAAACCGACCCCCCAACCTACTTTTCTCGGCTCCGAAATTTTTCTAGCCGGTTTCGGTGTTTCGTCAGAGGCGTGCGCGCCGTGGAAAATACATCTCGGATCCGTGGGTCCCGAGGGACCGAAAACGTGTAACCTCGGAGACACTTCTCCTCGCGGTCGTCGTTCAGATCCGCTCGGTTCAGCTCCGGGAGTCGTTTTATCCCTTCCCCGAAGCGGACGCGTAACGCTCGGTGTCGACTGTAACCGCGGAAGCTGGCCCCGACGAGCAATGTCGTCCAGTCTTACGAGAGCCCTCTTGCCGGCAAGAACGGGTCCTCTCTCCCTCCCGTGATACCCCTCGCCAACACACACCGCTCGTTGCTTCTTCCTCTCTGGAGCTGTCCCAAGAATCTTCGCGCAGGTGTGGCCCAAAGTGGTCCTTTTCGGCGCGCGAGAGTCGTGGACCTGCTGCCGTTGCCTTCGCGAACGAATCCTTCGGTCGCAGGATCGTTTAAACAGGATACAGAGGCTGGAAAACTGTTTTCTGCACGAAAATTATTGGAGCTACCCAATAGAGGATCAGGCAAAGACACATCCAGGACATAAGGTGTTACACAATTAATCCTGCAGTTGGAGGATACTTGAAAAAGACGGGGACAGTTGAGGACAATCCTCTGAAGCTTGAAGACCATTACAAAAGACCATCAAGAATTAAATGATCGAAGAGGATTCTCAAGTTGGAGGATCATTGTGGAAGACACTTCCAGAAGAAGAGTTCTCAAATATTCTCAAGCTCGAGGACCATTGGAAAAGACAAAAAATTAAAATAGTCAGTGACTACTGAAGCTGTGGAATCATTCAAGGAGACATTCAACAGTTTACCAGAGGCTACTTCTTATCAGTGAAGCATTTGAACCAAAGATCCTCTTCGCACCTCGACCGATCTTCCAGATAGATCACTAAAGCCATCAGGGGCTAAAATAGAAGAAGGGCCAGGCTTGAATCCAATGTGGGTCTAGTGTGGATCAAGTGTGGATCAAGTCCGAAACCGTTGCATCAACACATCGAAACTGGAAGTGCCTTTAGAACTACAAGCTAGTGAAGTCGTACGCGATGAAGCCAGACGAAGACAGCTGCTCTCGCGAAGCCCGGTTCTTCGACGAAGTCGAGGTCAGTACTATTTCTCCATTCGACGATCCAGGATCGATGTCGAAGCACTCGTTTGAACAGTTCGGAACGGTGCCTCGAAGCAGGAATGCCTCGCGCGCGGTCTGTCGAAGAGCGAGGTGATTATAATACGCGTGGAATAGGCACATCTGTTTTGAAGTGTGATTACTCTATGGACGTGGACTGATAGCGCCAATTCGATTAGTATCGCATGATAGAATCCAGGAGCGCCACGGGAATAGTCGTCCACGCGTGATCGCGTTTGTTTGGGTATTTATTCTAACGACGTTAGCGGCCACTGGTTAATTGATGCCCGACGGTTAATTGGTACGAGATCATTAGGCGTTGCTGCATGCATTTGCGCAATTTCCACGGCGACTTGCACGGCGATTAGAGAAATTCGATCGTAAACTGATGCGACAGACACGTGTGATTTTCGCGGCTTTCGTCCTATAACTGTAATCTTCGCGATCATTAACGCTTTGCATTCGGTGCTATTTTAAACCGAAAATTAAACATGAGACCTAGAATATTTTCATGTAATAAATGTTTAGGTATGCAGGCAACTTTTACTTTCTTCAGGTTTTCTCGAGAATTTTATGAGAAAGAGTCATTTTGCACGTGATCTGAGTACGCTAATCCCTCCAGTTTCGCGAAGAGACTCAATTCGCCGTGTCCAATTTTAAACAACTTATCAGAAGCAGTAGTAATCTGCTAATCTGAAGCTGTAATTCAATCAGGCGAATTACTGCGAGTCTCATTTGTTCCACGCTGGACAAGGAACTTTTGCTCGCGGTGCATTGGCAGGAAGTCTCTCGGGAACGAGATTCCAAGATCTCGAAATCCGGTTGACAGTGTCCACCCACTCGTCTCGGTGGAACGCACTCGTTCGCTACGAAACGCGCGACCCGGTACGCTCGATTAACATTCCTAGCCGAGTTGCCGGCAGATGCAACTAATCGGCGATATACGCTCGTGTCGGAGAGCAGGCGAGCGGGATCCGAGAGTGCGAGAGAGCAAGCGAGCGCGTGTCCCAGCGATCGCACCATATTTGTACCGATATCGGGGATACCGAGCGTCGGAGTGTGCGTTCGTTGCACATTGCAAACGCGTCGACGGTTTGCCCGTTGCACTGTCGACGATGGAATGCGAGACCGTCCTCGGATTAAAACGTCTCGGAACGCGCGAAACGCGTGTTAAAAACTTCACCGGACGGCTAATAAGAACGTTATCCTCCAACGGTTCTGGGCTAAGGCCGTGCACCATCACTGGCTCTCAGGGAACTCGCGAACCGAAGCCTCTTTACACCTCGATGCAACCTTTTGCAATTTTTCATACTTTTACCAACACTTTGATTTGACTTAGAAAGTTTTCTAAGCTCATTATAATAATTGCATTTATGACAAAAATGGATTGGTCAATCACATGACTGAAAAATTTTATCTTCGTCACTTGAAACCTTTTCGAAAGAAGGTCAAATTTCTCGATTCACAACGTTGCGAGCGGAAGTTGAAGAGGAACTTGAGGAATCCTCTTCTCAGCAAACTGCAACTTGAGGACTCTCGCGGCACGCTGATGTCGCGGAATGTCATCGTCTCCGTTCGTCTCGCTTGGAAAAGAGCGAATTCCAGAAGTGACTTGCATCGAAGACGTCGATGCTGGTTTCATTGACGGTTATGATTAATATCCTGCCTCACGTAATCGATCGTACGCAACAGAAGAAAGTGCATTCCGCGTATTTTCAATCTGGGAGGAATGTAAAGTTCGCGAAGGTGTATTACAAAATTCGTTTGGGTATCTTCGATATCATAAATTAACACATCACTGGCCGGGATTCGAGTAACAATCTCTAGATTTGCAATTAAGCTGCAGCTACACCCAAATCGTTGAAATTAGAATCGACTTGTAACCAGAGGACCTAAACCCAGAGGTGGCTTTGCGTCTCCTACGGAAAGCAAAGCCAAGGGAACTCTGCGAACGGGGTCTGCGAGTCAGGGTTGCGAAACTACTGGCAAAGCGGATACGAGAAAGCCATTAGCAGGTCAGCGTACGAATCAGCTGGTACACGGGCGGAGGCTAATTGTCGGCTAAAGCGACACGGATGGTTTCAATGGTCTCAGGCTCTGTTTCTGTTAAATGGCCGGAACACGCCGGTCGGAAGAAACAGGAAGCTCGTAGGCGATGTTCGTCTACGAATTGCATAATACGGTCGTCGAGCGTTCTCCGACAGCATGTCCGCGCTCTGTGTGCCAGTCAATGGAATTTCCGATGGCACGTGGTGCATCGTGCTACGTGGAAACGGCACACAGCACGCAGCTAGCTGGCTACTAGTATACTACACGCCGCTTCTCGCACGTGTATCGCCGATTAGTTCCATCGAACGGCAGCAGCCGGCCTGGAATGTTGATCAGAAGCTAGCGGGACAAGCGTTTTATTAGCGAGCGGAGACGGCACGCGAGATCGATCCTCGATCGAGGAAATCTAACGGCCATCCCTTCTGGCTAGGATCGAGAGAGTTATCAAGCTGATGCCACCTCGTTGACTTTGTACAGGCTTGCAAAGATTTCAAAGATCATCGGACCATTTTTTCGAAAATGAAATTAACGTTCAAAGCTGTCAACGATTAATCTCCGGAATGTTTCCAGACCGAATTTGTCGGAATGCGTGGCGTGACAGACACTTTGCAGCGAAATCGTATCCTAAGGCCGCGCGGCAGCCTCTCTCGTGCACTGTGAAAACACAGTTGAATCGCACGAAACAGGTCTTCGTTAAATGAAACCGTGCACCAAGACGACGCATGGATTATATTCTACACCGTGGATGCTGCGTGCCTTGAGCCATGGCTTGATTATATTCTACGTCCCTCGGTAGAACCCTCCCGTCAGCTACGTCTTCATCGTTAGACGCAGCGCGCGCGCATGTTTATGCAAAGTTGCGGTTTTCTATATACCTAGACGATCGCGAAAAAATCGAGATTAAGTAGTCACTTATTTTAATTCCAGCTCTTGCTCGCGCTCTCCGACTCGTTTTCTTCCTTGGCTCGCGTCTACCCGTAAGTGCATAATATCCGCAGCCCATCGATCATACACCATGCTTCGCATTAGCCCGCGTAGAAAGGTAGCGATTACACCGTTCTACAACGTACATATACATATAGAACGTTACAGCTCGTGTTAGACGGCTCCTCGTGTTCTTGAATTCCTCGGATTTTTTTTTGTCAGGACTCTTTGCGTTTCAGTGGCAGCGATTGTGTTCCGCCGTGTAGAACTAATCTGTTTTAGGCAATCTCGAGATAATGCGGTCTCACAGCATCGTTGCATGTTTGCGCAAGCTTCCAGGCTCCTTAGATCGAGCTCTTGTAAAATGAAGATCGACCGGGTTGAACTTGTTCCAGTCGAGCTATCTAGCTTGTTTTACAGGTCTTGTTTATCATGGATTTATACAATCAATTAATTATACGCTAAGTAACGTGCTGCGCGTGGAGAACGATGCCGCCTGATTACATGCTCCACATTGTAAAACCTGCTTGTTTGCCGTATCTGCTCGATATCGCGTTGCTGCACGAAAATGGATTGACAATATCTCATCCCGATGTCCGTTCTACCTCTTTAAGTTACGTGCGCTGGCTGCAGAATTTTCAATTTTTCTTCATTCGTCGTTGATCATGCATCTGTGGCTGGAAAAGTGGGATCTCCTTCGCGCGTCTGGACGCAGCGTTTTGTTATCCGTACTCCATTTGTCGCAGCTCTTTCCTGTACCTCTGGACGCACAAGTTTACATGCCTATGATGTGATTTGGAATGGCTTTTCTTGTTTTTCACTTGCGAAGAAAAACCAATGAGCATCTACCAAACTCAAACACGTGCGTCGATCGATGTACGATATGTGTTCAAGGTCCACGTTTGCGTTTGTATTTTTGCTTCGAGAAACGATGAAAACATAAAAAGTATCTACTGAAAACATTTATTCATTTGTAATCAAAACTTATTCTTCATATCATGAATATTTTAAGAACTGCAGAGTTTATTATAACCAAAGACATCTGTGATTTGAATTATCTAAAGAACTACTAAATAAGTAGCAAATGAATGCATTTATGATGAAACTGGTTGGGTGAAATATAGAGCACTGCAATGTTAGAAAAATTTCAGAGTACTGTAATATTTTTAATATAACGAAGTCATCAAGGGGTGATATCAATTTTATTCCTGGTTTCCATCAATCGGTAAAAATTCGAGATTCCTCGGCAGGGTTCTGAGTGAAACGCGGAAGAACGACGAAGAAAGGGGGGGAGGCGATTGCGAAAGGCATTTGAAAATATTATTGCGAGTTTTCCTGGATTCCGAGCGGAATCGCGGGCCGACACGCCCGGCCGTTGCGAGCCGAGCGCTCGGTTCGCGCCGATAACAGCGTTCGGCTTTATCAGTGGGTGCGCGCGTTAGAATGTAGAAATCCTTGGATCCCGAGCGATCAGGTTGTGATCAGGCGCGGATCCGCGAGAGGTTTTCTCGAGCGAGCGATTCCCGCGCGGACACGCGGCGAAACTGGACTCGCGCGAGATCAGGACGCGTGAAAGTAACGCGATTGCGTAAACCAGCTAAAATAACCTAAGCGGCTTTTCTCCAGCGGTGTCCTTGGCTTTCGGGCGGATCGCGAATGATGGGACCATCAGGTGAGAATCGTAATCTCGAACAGGCGCCTACGATGCAATCAGTAGTCTAGACTTCGATATTAATTACTATGTTTGTGTAAAATCAATCAGACATTCTTTCGATTTCGTGAAATTTTTATGTTCACTCGACAGTCGCAGTGTTAAACTAAACACTCTCTTAATTAGTTGATTGCGGCGCCTTGGAATCGTAATTCGTCGCTCAGACTAAAAGTCGATTAGCAAACTGTATAATTGCGTCGGAATGAATCGCAAATTAGTTCAGAATCTGGTAGATGCAAAAAGATCGAAAGTATAATCGCTGCGACATACCTTGTCATTCCAGTTTTTGTCTTAGCCTTTCCATAAGAATGAGTTCCACGAGAATACATCGGCAGACTGCAAATTTCATGCAATTTAAATCGAAATGAGTAAAACGGAAGAACATTAATTAGTCAATTATTAAAATGATCGAAGTAAGAATAATGCGGGTATCTGACTCCTGTCTCTTGAAATAGATGCAGACACTATGTCTAAGCACATATGTATATGCACCATATCGAATCGACAAAATCTATCGGTGTTCAGTGTCCTGTTTGAAGCCGGTGAATTCTGTTTTATTTCGAGACAGCACGTAGCCGATCCGAATCGGTATCGCCCAGAGCGGATTCGCAGCTCGTGCGTAAAAGCTCGTGCGTGTAGAACCGATCGGTTCACGCTCGCGTGCGCTCGATGTTGCAACGCGACTGATCCGCTCGAGCATTTCGATCCGCGGGATTCCAGCGGGCAGGAAAAGCTGAAATAAACTAGCGGCAGAACGCGCGGGTCGATCCCGATAACGCCGAGACTAGTTTTTAAAAAAGACGAACGCGTTCGTCGAATATGTTTCTCGGCCGACTGATTCCGCGTTTATCGAGAAAGAGAAAGAGCTCGGGCTCAACGCGGTGGAATTTTAATCTCGGCGAGACCGGCAATTGAGATATTCGCATTTAGCGCGGCTACATCTTTACGATTCGCAATTGCGATTCGCGATGTTTCTTCGCCGAAGGTCGCCGATCGCCGAACGTGCACTGAATCTTCGAGCAGAGGAAAAAATACCACGACCCAGTTCCCATTCTGCTCCGCCGATACCGCGGCGGGACGTGTACTATCCTGCCGTTTACAGATCAAAGGATCGATGTTAATTGCCGACATTGTGGAGAACAAGCGGCTGTCACGTTTCGCTCGGTCTGACGCTCGTAAAAATTCCTTGAAACCGAAACAATTCGTCCGACGGAACGGAGAACGAGTACGGAGGAATCTTGTTGAGGTCACGACCCTGTCGCTGGTTGTGGATTCTAAGAGCACGCTTGATATATCGAACGATGATTTTTATACGGAAAATCAGGTGTGTCCGCTTTGGTAATCGCTAGAAGCGTATTTTTTGCTGGGAATGCGGCGATATGTGGGATTATTGACTTTCTAATGAGTAATAGCCGTCTTTTAGATAGGAACAAATATATCTACGTCGATTTTCTGATTCTATTAATAGTTGGACACGTTCGACCGATCGCTCTTTTAACATTGTAACTAGACTGCGGGTTTTACGCGTTTCCAGAGAAAACGATAAAATATATTCGATTAACTAATCACTGTCACCATTAAAATTGTTTACTTGTCGAGTATCGTAATAAATTTTCTGCGGATTTTATGCATATATGACAAAAATGGCCACGTACAATTTAAACCAGTGGTCACGTTAAAAATATTTAAAGACATCAATGCGCTTATTTTCTACTTAATATGATGACTAAAAGAAGAATACAATTTTCATTTGGCTCCTGTGTCCTGCAATCAACACGAACATTTTTTATTTTGCGTAAAGATCAGCAGGCTAGTAATAAAATTTGTTATAGTATCAGTACAAAAATAATTCTAAGCTTTATTAATTACCTAGCTTCCGAAAAGAACGACCAAAAAATCACATTTAATGTTAAGTTTATTCGCTTAAAAAATGTACGCAGAGGTTGATCGGCACCTCGCAACGAATGGCATGCAGCGGTTTGAAATGATGATGGGTTTTGTCGGATTTCAGGGACGGTAAATGGTAGGATGGACAACTGCGGAGGCGGTCAACGCCTGCCCCCAGACGGGGACGAGTTCCCAGCGGCGTATCAGGAGTTTGGCAGCGGCGGTCAACAGTACCGATTCGTGACAGCGAGCGCGACCACGAGGGCGTCGACGATGACGGCGAACGGTGGCCTCGTGTGCGCCGACAGTGAAACAACGTTCATCGGCGCCGAGAGTTTCAAGCTGATCGACGGGAACGTGGTCACCACCGCGAGCATAATCCTGCCGGACAACAGGGTCGTCGAGAACGGACGGCAGGATGCCGGCAAGCTGAACGAGATCAACGGGAAAACAGGCGTCGACAAGGTCTGTCAGGACACCTTGGACGGCACTGTCTTGGACAGCTTCCCGAAGAAAGCGGTGTCCAACTATGCTACTTATGGAAACCAGGGTAACGGGAACGTGATGGTGTCCGAGAAGAAGGTTGAGATCACAGGATACTATCATAAAGATGCGCCGGTTATCGAGGAGACGCAGAATCACGTGGAGAAAGAGGCGGTGGACACGCCGCCACCTTTGCCTTTGACTGGTGAGGATACTGTTCTTCTTCATATGAACTCTTTTTGTTAATTTTAACGATACAAAACTGATTTTATGCATGTATGAAAAGAATGAATAGACTGTCTAATATATGTAACCCTTGCAGCTTGAAAAATTGATATAATATTTATTTTACATGAAAATCCGCAATCTATTCGTTAGAGGTTAAGGGAGTTTGCAAGTTCCTTGAAAATCTTAACAGAAGCGCTCTACCGTCTCGCTAAACAGCATCTATTACATCTTCTTCAGGTCCTCCAAAGATAGAGGCCGCCAGTGTTTACTCCAGGAAAGCCCCAGCTCTGGAACCACCGCAGAGGAAGTTTTCCTTAAACGGGGAGCTATGGCGGCAGGATGACAAGTCTGAGAGATCCGTCAGGGACAAGATTGCCATGTTCTCGTCGCAGAGCAGCCTCGACGGACCTCTGTTCCCAAACTCGGTCACTGTAGCAACAGCCACTACGAACGGCAGGAGGCTCTCCAAGTATAAATCAACGGAAGACGTGTGCAGCGATGAGAAGACTCCAGGACCGAAAGAGAGAGCGTCCTTCTTCGCTGATAGAACTCAAAGCTCCTTCGATCTGACGGACTCGGGACGGAACGTGGGACCAGAGACAAACAAAAAGTATGGTCAAAGGTCTCCCAGTCTGTCGCAGAATCCGTCGTTCATTCCGCCAACGATTCACATCTCGAAGACGTTCCCAGTAGTCCCGCCCAAGCCTGTCGCTTCAATTCCATTGATTGGCTCTTTCGAGAAGACCCAGAAGAAGAGCTATACACCTCCCGGTGCTCAACAGAGTAATGTCCTGCAGTCTAATCTCGGCAATCATCAGCATTCAACAGGTGTGGCATTGAAAGCGGTCGCTTCGAATGCGTTGACTCGAGCAACCAGCTTTTCTGGTTCGACACCTTACCTGCAGGACCGCGGATCCACCTGCAATGACCTCCTCGCTAGCTCCCAGATCAACAGGACTACCTCTTTGGCGTCCACCATCCGCAGACCTAGCGAAGACATCAGGAGAACCAGTCTCAATCAGTTGATCGAGCAGAGGAGGAGATCCATCTCCAAGCTAAGGGGATTGGTCATTCCTGAGAAGGAGGCGATACCCATCGAAGCCCCTATTGTTGATCTGCCTGAAATCAAGTCCCGAGATTCCATACTGCACCAGGTTAGCGAACAGAAGTTGAGCTTTCTTTTTAAAGTGAGGGAAATCCTTGACATTACTGTGTGGTGGTCCACCTAAATGTAGCCATCTAAATATCTAGTTTATTTTTGATAACATAACAAATGTTCTTAAGGTAAGGGCCCGCCTCTCGGAGGGGTGCATTCCGCACATCCCCGGGACCAAACCCCCTTCCCGTGTAAAACAGAAGTTGATCTCTCTCTCTCTCTCTCTCTCTCTCTCTCTCTCTCTCTCTCTCCAGTTGAAGCCACAGAGAATAACGCAAACATCTATTGTTTCAGATTCCAAAAGCCAACATCCAGGACAAGTGGGGTTCCCAGAGCTCCATAGCGAGCAACGCGAGCACGGCGAGCGTGCCGCTGAAGGCGACAACATCCTTCAAGATGCCAGCGCCTCAGATCCACTCGAAGTACTCGCCAGCATTCAAAGGAAGAGCCTGGCCGTCTACGGCACGTCTTCGAACAATTCTCCCGTAAACGGGACCACGAAGACCGCCTCCCAAGCCACGCCAACTTCAACTTCAACGATATCAGAACCGCCCAAGAGTCTAGAGAGCATCTGCAGCCCGACTCGTAGCGACTACAGCTTCGAGTTCGCTTCAACAGCTAGTTCGCCCGAGGGTTTGCGCAGCAGACCGAAAACGACGCAGAGGAAGACTAGGATGGACTACGATGACTCGGATAATGATTCAGCGGTGAGCAGCTCGCAGAGCAGTATCTCGAGAGGATTCAGCCCACCCATGTCGCCGGTTCCTTCGGAAAGATCTACAGTCTCTTCGGAGAGGTCCTACGTGTCCACGGAGACCAGCTACAGACATCGTGCCCTAATCATGGACAGTCCAACGAGAACTTACGCTAAGGAATCCAGCACTGATTATTCTCGCACGAGCATCGTCAATGAAAGGACTTTCGTTTCCGAAAGATCATCTTCGAGCAGCAGTAGCTCGGACCCTAGGTCCCCTCAACCTGTGGACTCAAACCTACCCAGGACCTCGCAGATTCCTCAAAGACAATTGAAACGATCGAACAGCACCGACACCAACTGCAGCACTTCCTCGACTCTGACATCAGGGTCCCAGGCAAGTGCAGAATCGTTGTCTAGGCGAGTCCTGAAGCCGCAAAGTGTCGAGGCCATCAACCGGAAAAACATCCTAGCCAGTGCAAGGTGTCGGAGTGGGAGAGACTTGAATGGATCGCCTTTGATACAGAGAAAGTTCCCGGAAGCGGATCATCTTGGTGAAAATGGAGATGATCGTCCGAAAGGTAGAGTGAAGAGCACCGTTTCTAGCCCTCAGGATGTGAAGATTGCTTACATCGAGGTGACTGACAATTCGTTCGCGGAGAATGAGTCCTTCCCTAAGGAGGAAGAGCCGAAGCTGCCTCCGAAGAGGAGCGTCCCGCCTCCAATAGCTAGACCGCCCAAGTCTGAGCTGTTGGAGCCTTCGAATGACTTGAAGATGTGGGTGCGCACGGAGGCGAAGGCTCTGGCTAGGTCTGCGGAGCTGAAGTCGGTGAAGAAGATCGAGAAGAAGCTGGAGCCAGCGGTGGAGGTAATAAAAACTGGCAAAGTGGTCGAAAATGAGCAAATACCATCAGGTAATCGCAATCACGATGCTGATACTGCTTCTGTGGAGATCACGAAGCAGAGGAGCAGAATTAGCGAAACTCCGAAGAAGATTCCCGAAGACCAGAACGATTTGTTAACGATCCTGACCACGAAGAGCAGGTCTAGATCGGCGATCCACGTGGACGATGGCAGCTTCGGTCGGTCTAAGAGCCAGATGAGTTTGGAGGATATCCTGAGCGCGAAGAACGAGGCGAAATTATCGAGGACGCAAAGCGTGGAAGGTAGAGCTGAGAGGAATACTGTTGGCCAGAGTAAATCGATGTGGGAGTCGAAGGAGAATCGATATGGGAGAAGAAGCTCGGCGACTTCGAACGATTCTTGGAACGATGATAAGCCGTTTGTGTCAAAGATACCGACGCTAGGCAAGCCGCGCAACGCAGATAACGTCGAGGAAACAGTGGAAGTGGACAAGTCGAAGATGACGTCGAAGATCCCGACTACGAGGAACCTGAGTCGCAGGAGCGCGAGCGTTACGGACATGAAGAAGGCTTTAGAGAAGATCGAGGCTCCTACCAGTCCTCTTCAACCGCCTACAAATGCTCACAATCGATTCCCGAGTCTCGACAGCAGTGTAGATGAGAACCTGTCGTCGGCAGGCACGGACGTTGACACTGACAGGTGCTGCAGCGAGCAATTTGGCAGTATCAGCTCGCTTGCAAGTAGCACCAGTTTGATCTCGCAGCAGGAGCTGGCGCAGCTAGTTGAGGAAGCTAGTTTGGAGGAGGCTAGAGGTGCTCACGACGTGATAGTCGTGTTGTTGCACAAGGAGAACCCTGCTGGCAGCGTCGGCATCACGCTGGCCGGAGGAGCAGATTGCGAAGTCAAGGAGATCACGGTGCACAGAGTGCTCGCCCATTCGATCGCTGACAGGGACGGACGGGTGCAGAGGGGAGACAGGATCCTCAGCATCAATGGAAGAAGCACGCGAGGTCTTACGCATAGGGAGAGCCTGGCCGTGCTGAAGCAGCCCAGGTCCGAGGTGGTTCTCGTCGTCTCCAGAGCCAAGACCGAGGAGGGGTGCAGACTAAGGTCACGGACCGCCAGTGTCGAAACTATCATCGAAGGTGAGCATGAACACCGTGTTGCTTTGCGTTAGAGATACCTTAAAACTTGAAGCAACAGGCTTGAAGCTTGCAGATTGAAGACTGACGTTTGATGCTTGGCAACCTCATTGGCTGCGGTTGTCAAGTGTTCCTAGTCAGTCGCTCCAGAAAAATTAGCCATTTCGCAAGCGTTGCTAACGATGATATTGATACTGTATCGAGACACGCCTTAAAATGCACGTTCAGTTAACAGTAAAATTTATCAGTGTACATAGTAATGATTGTACTAGTGGAAAACTGTTTGCAAAGCTCTCGAACAGCGCATTGAAAATCATAAGTGTACACAATCAAATTTTTAAACTGTTGCCTGTGCAAACTGGATTCGTGTAACTTATTTGCACTGTGTCACAGTATCAATAAAGGAATGTTTATAGCATAGAATTGCGAATGACAAAAGTTAGTAACGATGGTATTAAATTCTCTTTTCCAAAGGATTCGAGGTGAACGGTGTCGCAGATGATACTGCTTGGGGACCGCCCTCGGTGGTAGCAGTGTATAAAGATGGGGCTGGTTTAGGATTCAGCTTAGAGGGTGGCAGAGACAGTCCTCTTGGGGACAGACCGCTGGTGATCAAGAAAATATTTACCGGTGAGTTTCAAGAGTCTCTCGATTATCAATTTAATTTGTAAGTTCTGTCGCTTATGCAAACACTCCTTTCCACTTCAAATTCTCCTCCTCGTTGCATTCTTATTTATAAATGAACCTCCCTCACTGAAAGTCCCGACACGTCTCGGAGAGAATGCTTCTTTCGACCATCATCGCGTCTTATCGAGCCTCAGCCGTATAATACCGATGACGATAATCATTATAGGAGGTGCTGCCGAGAAAACAGGTGCCTTGAACGCAGGGGACCAATTGTTGGAAGTGAATGGGAACGATGTGACACGAATGTCGAGGATCGAGGCGTGGTCGCTGATGAAGAAACTACACGACGGCGAAGTGAACCTCCTAGTCAGGCATCCTGCCACCAAATCGTCGTGAATGATAGTCAATTAGATGGGGGACGCGCCCTGCGAGGAATGCCGATCGAAAGGGCAGAACCCTCGCGATCGTTGAATTGAAGATTGCGAGGCGAGACGAGATTCAAGCTCGACGAATCGAACGATACAATGCGAACGATAGATTGTATCTCTGAAATGTCTTGTGTTGGAAGTTCTTTTTCATTTTGGTTTTAAGCGTAACGAATGAATTTTGTTCATTCGTAAGGAGTGTTACTTAGAATCGTCGGTATCGTGCTTATTCTGCCGAGGTATTATTGTTACGTGATTGTTTGGATACCTCCGTTCTTCAGGGAGATCATTCTTCTTTGTCCTGTTCGTTTTGTTTTCTGGTATCCGTCGAACTATAATTTATACGTGTTACCGTTGTTTCAAACACGGATGAATAGGAAGGAACGCTTTTCCTACTTAGCTAGTACCTAGATCGTAACGAGATCGTAATGAGGTCGTAAAGAGAGGGCGAGAGAGGGGAAGAGAGAGAGAGAGAGAGACACGCTTCCGTCCTCGCAATCTCGCGAAATGCGAATTTGCTAGGAGCAACACGAAGAGAAGGAATTTGTAAATAGGAAATTCGCAAGAATTCGAGATGTAACACGGGTGTCTAGAAAAAAATTGTCGTACATAATTAAAGAAGGGAAAAAAAGGGAACCGACAGAGGGGAAAAGATGTTAATATAACACGTTTACGTTTACTGGTTTATTTAATTGTAGACTGACATTCGTTTCTAGATTTGCGTTTGTTAAAAATCGTGCTGTGATATGTATGTGTGTTAATATTAAAAACTAACAAACGCTAACGAGAGCAGAAAACCACTCGCAATAACAATATATTTTAGCCTAACAAATATTTACGAGATATTTGATTAATCGCTTTGATTCTTTAATGTTTACTTATGCTTTTTCGTTCCCCCCTAACCCCTTCGTACATATTTTCTATACAAGATTCATGAATAGGAAGCGCCGCAATGTAACTTTTGTCGATAATAAACAATACGATCGAATTGCAAATGTCTCAATGTATCATTCCTTCTCGCCCTTCTCCATGTTTTAGATGCAGCGATATCCCGGCGCAAGGATTTGCAAGGGGTGATCAAATAAAATGTACACAAGTTTGAAAACAAAATTAACATACCTAGTTCTATTAATTATTATTAAAGTTCCATTTCGTTTGTACATTAATACCAAAAGTATTTCTTTGGCACGCGGTCATCTTTGATGCCCAGCTTGTCCATCAAGTCCATCTCGAACGTTTTCAAGGGAGCCTGAATCAAGAGAACATTGAAATAACAAACTTCTAATGCGATTACTGATACAGATCGATACAATCAAATCGATTACGTACATCGAATGTCACTTCCAATACATTTTCCGAAACTGTGTCTTTTTCTTTCTCTTGGTATACCTCAGGGCTCTTATAATCTACAGTTTCTTTGCTCGATTCTGGCATCGGGATGATTCTACCAGTTCGAGTGGACACTCGTACATGCTCACCTTCTTCTGTGTACCTCCATTCAATGGAAGTGGCTTTCCTGAAATGC
Source organism: Lasioglossum zephyrum (assembly GCA_028455615.1). Lineage (NCBI taxonomy): Eukaryota > Metazoa > Arthropoda > Insecta > Hymenoptera > Halictidae > Lasioglossum > Lasioglossum zephyrum. Next base: position 1,367,649 of record CM052323.1, on the reverse strand, counting down.
GTGAATGTATACAAGTGTATTAAAGTAAAGTAAAGTAAAGTAAGGATACTTGGTCCCCGCAGGGTTTCAAGTCCATACACCATCTCTCCTTCTCTTTCCAAATCCAGTGGGACCTACTTTTTATGGTGGGTTCCGAACCACCTTTTTGCCAACAACCCGTGGACAGTACTCAAATAAGCCACCGCCCGGCGTATACATACATGTATACCCACGCGGTCACCCATCTAAGCCTGTACCATGCCCTGCGCTGTTTAACTTCGGTGATCGGAGGGGAACCGGTGCTTGCAGCGAGGCCATGGTCGTTGACTTATACAAGTGTATTAGATATTGCAATTCTAATTTGCATCTCTGTGGTACTCACAGATCGGCAGGATCGACCAATTGGACTTGCGTTGTGACCAACAGAGGCTGTTCAATGCGGGCATAAATTCCAGGGAAATCTTTAGTTTTTCCCAGACATTCCAATTTCGTGTTCAATCCTTCCACGATAATCCAATTTCTCTCCTGATAAATATCCTTCACGTACCCCTGTTTTCCTTTGTCGGCACCACATAATATTTCCACCTGAAACCAAAACATGACAACAAATACTAGGCGAATACTAACTGATTCAACGATTTGGACTTGAAGCAATTTTAATTCCAAATCAATACATTTCTTAAAATTTGTAATCCATAGAACACAGATGAATTTAAGAATATTAAAACTGTTTTGAATAATTCTATGGTCATTTTTACTGGTGCTTCGGAGTCACCAGTCGAATGCAAAGAGCTAATTTAACCCTTCGATGGCAGGAGCTGAGTTTATTTTCATCTGGAGTATCAATTGCTATTTAAGGGGATAGTCTCGTTTCCAGGATTATAACGGTGCGGAATATTAACGTTACCTACACGATCTCCGCGGAAGAAGCTCCAATTCTTTATAGGTTCAACGTGAATGAAATTGTTGTTCCTGCCAGGAGTATTTTCTAGCTGGAAACCATTCGTCCATGGTCGATGAACGGAGAAGTAAATATTCTTGCGTTTGTGCGTCCGTGGTAGGTACTGTGGTTTGCCACGCGGTGTTTTCCAATAAATCTACACAAAGATTTTGTTGTAAATAAAGAAACGCATACAGGCAATTGCGATAAGTACTAATTAACTCATTACTTGTTCGGTGACTCGTTCTATGTAGCGATCCGGTAAATTCGAATACGCTTTCGACCATTTCTTCATTCGCGTAAATAAACCATTCGTGAGTCTCATTGTAGAAAATTATCACTTAAAATTCAACTGTTCACCAGTTCCAAATTGTAAATAAACAGAACCAACAATCGAGTCTTCGCACGTGAAACGAGGATGTACTTGTAGAAATAGGTGGCACTGTATTTACATTCTAGATGGCAGTGCAGTTTGGTTTTTCAGGTAATCTTCATAAAAAGGTGACTTACAATAAATTAATAGCAATGTTTCGCAAATAATTGATGCGCTAACAATCACTAAACATAGGTGAATCAAAGATACAAAAGATAAGATGTTTTAAACGCAGTTTCTTTGCTTATACTAAAAATCAATTTGAACTTACCGCCATAGATACTAGCGACACTTGTAGTAGAAGTTCGAAACTCAGTACAAGGGTCCTTACAGCGCCAATTCACGTAGCGGCTAAACGCTCAAACTGTTAGCTAAATATTACTAACAGATGATACTTTTCAATGCAAATTGTCCACGCTAGGTGGCGCCCCTGTCTTCTAAATTCGTGGTTTAGTCTAAATTTCAAAAGCGGCAGAATATGATTTACAGTAAAACAAAAAGTAAAATTTCTATGCTCTCCCGGCGAAATTTTGTAACTTATGAAAGTTCAAATTAAAGCTGGAAGAATTCTGTTTACGATATACAGTTGCGACATCGGACTTCTAATTTAAAAATGAATATCGCACCACAGGTTGTCGTATGTCGGACTGTTCAAACGAAAGGGTATCAAGAATATTACTTTTTTATACTTTGGCGTGAACATTCAACAACATCTGAGATGTCAAATTAAACTTCAAAGAACATAGTTTATATTAATCGATTAATTAGGTACACCGTTAAATATAAACTGGAACGATATGGGATCGAGGGAATCTAAAGCAATGAGAAGGGAGCATCGTGTAGAGTAAATTATGCCGTCGTTATTTGAACATGATCGGTTATTATTTATCGTCGAAAAATTGCACGTATCTTGCAACTCGTGATACAGTAATTATAGTACAAAAGGTACTAACGATAATCGCAGGATGATGATACTATAATAGTAACTAAGAATGAAAGGAGATGCTTTGAACGTCGAGCGATGACTAAAACGTGTGTATGCTGTTGTATATCTGTGTGTACAAGGATTTCCGTGAAACGGAAGAAAAATAAAAAAGAAAAATATCGAAAAATTTCAGAGGTTCAGTCTGAGTGACGAGTGAGTTACATTTCACGCCCCTGAACAACGTTGTATGTGTATGTTTGTGTGTACCATTCTGACATGGTAGTGAACGCGCGTATAACAGCGATTCAAGGGAGACTGGGACGGGTTTTGTAGCTCGTTTCGAAAATAAATAAACTGGAAAAGAAAAAAAAAGAGAAAACGAAAAATAAACATTCGTTCCACACGACAACGTAGAATCCGTTAAAATGTGTTCGCAACGTGTTCGGTGTATCTGGATAACGAATGGTTTCTTTTTATTCAAAGCTATCCGTCGTGTAACTTTATAAACTTCACTCTCGGTTCTGTCCGGTACTTGAAAAATCTTCTACATTCTGCCGTCGCGAACGTATCACGCATAGCGCCCTCGTTCCGGAAGAAATCATTAAATTGCAGGTGCAGCTACAAGAAACTTTTCTTTTGGAGCCAGCTATATGGTATAAAACATTCTACTATCTCGTCTTGTCCGAGACAAACGTTCCACGGCCGCAAAATCGGACTATACGTCGAACAATGCTGCGAAGTCATTGAAATTCGCGCGATACAGGGCGTTTCAAAGCACACGAGCCAACTATCCAACAAACAATAGTGCTATTTCAGCATTAAACTACTCGCACTCGATTTTCTACATAACTGGTTACATGGAACTTCACATCGCTCCGACATAAATAAATTTTTACTCAATGAAATAACAACTTCAATGCAAAAGAAATACTTGCTGGTGTGGTCGACTCCTTTGTTTATGCTTGAAACACTAAATTTCAAGTTTCGACATAGTAAACACCATATGCGAGCAATGAAAAGTTCAATGCCAACTCGACACTGTCCAATAGACTTTCTGTTTTCAGCCTGGCAGCAGTATCTTGTAGATTTCAAAGTCTACAAGACTTATAGGCTACTCGGACGCAAAGTATCTGTTGGACAGTGCTTTCTTTCACATGTAATTCGTCTGGTATCGTGTGATTTGGGTCGCCCTGTAGATCGGTCAGATTTTCCAGTGCTCAGTGAAGCGTCGGGGAAGAAATAGATTTCAAGATCGAGAGATCGGATGCGTCTCGGAGCGTGTACAGAAACGGTTTTTTTTCTGAAACGCGTGCATCGCCGGCTGTCGCAACAATTTTGATACATTAATACGCTACTATAATTACTTTTGGCAGGAATGTAGTTAACTATAGGTATCGTCGTTCGTTTTCCTCCTGGTTCGCATTTGAAACGGTACTGTGCTCGATCCTGTGCACAGTGTGTGTGTATGTGTGTGTATGTGTGTCGAAAAACGCACGACAATCTGTCACGGAAAAACGTGCACGCGTAAATCAACAACAAACCGGTGACAATCCAAGAGAGAAAGAGTGAGAGAAAGAGAGAGAAAGAGAGAGACCGTTCGTCAAGATCGCAAACAAAGATAGAATTCTATTCTGAAACGGTTTATTATTACACGAGCCGTATGTAATGCGTACAATATTGCTTTACTGACCCGAATCAACCAGTCGATCATCAAAGTTCTCTTTCTTCGTCGTCCTCTTCGCGCATCGCGTTCGCTTCATCTTCATCGTCGTCTTCGTTTTCCACTGTTGTTATATTCTTCTTTTCCTTCTTTCTTACTTTGAAAACCGATATACACACGCGTCGGCGGCGTCGATCCTCCGCGTTCTATCGATCGTAAAACAAACAATAAAATATCTAAGGAACATTCAATACTTATCTTTATATGATTCCCTTCGACTCGGAAACTGTTCGCTTCGATCGCGACCCCTTTTTAATGAGTGGCGACCGCGGCGTCGCGTTAATTATATCGTTACTTCGCTGTGTCTGTATATGAATATGCGTTCTTATCATCTTCTTCCGTCATCTTTCTTTCTTTTCTATTTTTTTCTCCTTTTTTTGTTGTTGTTGTTCTTGTTTGTCTGCTTTGTTCTTCTTTTTTCTTCTTCTTTAAACTTGAAAAGGCATAGAAACAATAATCAGGAAGGACTTCGTGTTCTTTTTTCTCTCGTTCACTTTTGCTTCTCGTACTTAACGGATGAATTCGCTTAGAATCTATGTTCGCGGTGATCGTAAATGTGTGATGACGACAGCAATCGTTCCCGTCGTTTACAGATTAGTCAAATACATAGCAATGTTGTGTCCGGTATATACAGTATGTAGCACTGTCGCCGAGAGCCGCGAGACCGTTCCTCGTCGTTCGATCAACCGTCGACGTGTTCTTCGAATTTTTTTCGGATGCGTCGTGGCGACGAATCGTACACTATATACAAAATCAATCAAAATCAACACGGTTACCGGCTGTGAGTTGCGGGGCAGGGAACGAATTCTGTTAATTCTCTTCTCGTTTCACGCGGAGCGCGAATTTCGCGTGCGAACGAACGCGGGATACACGCTGCTTTACTGATACAGAGTCGATCGCGGTAATTATTAGACCGGGAGAGTCGCTAATTAGTCCGGCGTTCGTTCGCGAAAATCACGCGGCCCGTTTGTCTCGCGGCTCCCGGGAGCCCGATTCTCGAAATGGAAGGAATACGATTTCTATCTTACAAGCTGAATAATGTTGGTGCGTTAACGTAGTAGTACAGTGCGTCCTCTATTAACGCGATTACGAGCTTACTGATAAATTCATACTCGTCGTTGCGCTATTTACTCGTTATTACAAACTAGAAACAATCTCTAATGACTTTGCGAGTAGAACTTTGTAATTAGGCTCTTGAGCAGTGTCTAGACACGAGAGATAGAGATAGAGGTAGGGAGAGGAAGAGGGAAAGAAAAAGAGAGAGAGAGAGAGAAAGAGAGAGGGACAGAGAAACGGAATCGAACAGAACCACGCGCGTTTTATTTTTTGCTGGCTAATTGAAACCGATCGGCACCTTCGAGTCGCATCGAATCGCTCTGCCGAAATACCAAATCGTTCGGAAAACAATTCAACTTCTTTAGCCCCGTTAAAAGAAAAATGTGTCTATGTGTGAAAGCATTTTGGCAAATCTTGGAATCGCGTTGTAAACAGTTGGTCGTTCGAACGCGATCTGGTATCTCGATGCGCGCATCGGAGACGTCGGGAAATTAGTATAGCTATGCTTGAACCGCTGCAGGAAACTCTTCTGATGGTTTCTCGGGATGGTGGAAGGATCGTTACGTGTAAAAGTATTAAACACGCGTCGGTATCTCGATAGAAACATGAAAAAACAAACCCGATACGCGCTACACACTCGCTCGCCGGTATTCCCGGCTACACGCACAAGAACATCGTACTTTCACACCTGTTCTCTCTAATTACGATCTACGGCGCGCCGCTTTTTGGATCGCCCTCCCGATCAACCCCTTAGGCCAATCTGCGAAACGGCTAACGGGAGGCTCCCTTCTTCGACTAATCGCGCTTTGCGGCCTCCTGCGGTTCGTATTCTACTACGGTTTACGGTAAAAACTCGCTGAATTCCACTGTCCAACACTATTTTCACAGTCCGGAAACCAACGGGCGATTCTTCGCGATTTTCGTCCACCTCTGGCAAACCTGGAGATCGATTTCCTCTATATTGTTTGAACATATTCGATTGGTCATAATTGAATTTGAAAAAATACTGTCATATTCGAGAGATTCTACAGAATCGTTCTTGTAGCTTTTACGGTTCGACCCCGGAAAAATTGTAAACGTGAAAATCGATCTGGCAAAAGTATCCCTTTGGAAATTAAACGTCGCGACATCACTCACTTGGGATACTGTATAATAGTATTTGGTTGCTTATAAATGAATTTTAAAAAATATTGCCATATTCGAGAGACTCTACAAAATCGTTCGTGTAGCTTTTACGGTTCGAGCTCAAAAAATTCGTGATGATGAAAATCGATCTGGCGTACTGGATCGAGCAAAAATCGTCCGCTGATTATCAGAGCGCAAAAGGAAAGTTCAAATTTGCTAGACAGCGTTAATTATGCTCCACTATCGTGGACTCGCGACCGAACGACAGAAACATTCGGCCGGTCGTTCCGCACGCGGATAAATCGCACGCTTAAACGCGCCTTACAAAACACCTCCGGCGCGGCGGCGGGAACGCTTCATCGTTTGATTCGGTGAAAAATTTATTGCAAAAATCGTGTGTCTGTACGCGTGTCTGTCTACGTATGCGCGTGTCCATGAGTGTGCGTGCGTGTGTGTATGTGTGTACGTGTGGGTGCGCGCAGAGTGCATTAAAAGATCTCCTAGACTGAAGTTATTTTTCTAAATGGCTGGTCTAATTCATGTGAACCTTCTTCCATCTCCTGTACCAACCCTTGGAGAACGGTCCAATAGTAAGTGTAGAGATAGCGACACGAATATATTAAGGCAGCTGGTCGTTAAAAGACTGTGCATTTGTTGCATGTACACCAAAAATGAATAGATGCCTTCTATAAAAAAATTTAAGAAAATTCTAGTATGCTCTTCAAATTATCTAGAAATTTTGCATGATACCATAAAGACAGTCAGTCTTTTCATCAACGTGTTCCTCAACATAGTTTCAAAAGTACTTTGAATATAGACTCGATCAAACAGGCTCCAACTGAGAGGCAATCTAATGTCACCGAATCCCTGGGTCAAATTAGACCCGTGATCCAAGGGTTGACGCACTAAATACTGTGAAGCGGTCCACACACTTAACACGTTCAAATGTAGCAAGTTCCTGACTAAAAAGGCTGTCACGATTTGTTACACTGCGAAGAGTCGCCATTAAACTCGATCGTTGTTAATTGGAGCTCTTCCAAATGCACTATGCACGCGTGCAACGCGTTCCCGTCGTGGGGCACGATCAATGTCCGACCGCGACCAATGCTTAGGGGACACGGCTGGAATCCGGATCGCGCGTCTCACCCCGGATGGAGGGACGATTAGGTTAAATACGAAGAGATTAAATTGACTCTGGCGATCGTGGCGCACGATCACGTGCCTCGACGACGGTCGGGATCATCGTTCACTGGTTGTGCAACCGTCCGCCGGAAGCCTTCACCTGGCTGTTGGTAACTTTCGGTATCGCGCCGATGATCTTGACCCGGTTCTGCTGTTGCTGAGACGGTTGGCCAGACTGTTGCTTGTTGTCGCAGAACTGTGGCGGCGGTGCGAACACGATCTCATCAGCGTTTCCGGCGGAGGTGCCTGCGTTGAACTCTGGCGGCGGCGGTACGAAAAGATCGTTGCTTTGTTCTTCAGCATCGGCTTCTATGGGAGGTGGTAGTTGAGCTAGACTGACCGCGTGTCTGGTCAGCAGTCCGCTACCGCCGTAACTGGTCCTCTTCGGGTTCGGTTCCTTGTCGGAGACCGTGAGCACGGTTGCCGAATGCTGTTGATTAGCCTCGTTCGCCAAGTTCCTCGCTGCGGTGTCATCGAAGCCAGTCGGTGGACCCACAGGAACATCCTGATCAGAACTGACCCCACTCGAACTGTTATCGCCATCCTCGGCCAGCGAGCCAGTCTGCTGCAGCAGGAAATCGTTCGGATGACTCTTGGACGACTTCAGTTGCGTTCGCACCTTCTGGATCTCGTCGACGCTGAACGAATGCGGCAGCGAGCTGCTGCCCGACGAGCTCGAGCCCGAAGTGTTCGAGTTACCCGACGTTTCCCTAGTTGACTCCAACTTCTCCCTCGCGGCTGCCTTCTCCAGCTCCTTCGCGATCTCCGACTCGCCATCGTCGTCTGTCTCCTCCTCGCCTTCGTCGTTCTCAGACTCCGAGAGGCTGTAATCTGGCTCTGGGATCGGCGGTGCTGAAGCCGGTACATTTGCACCGGTATTGTTGTTGTTGTTGTTGTTCCCCAAAGAAGACAGGTTCGTGATCGACGCGCTAGTCGCCACGCCTTTCTTCTTCCTTTCCCTGATGCCAGCCGTGCTGTGGCTTCTGTTCGTCTTCAATGGCTGCGCGTATTGATTGTTCGCCGACTGGCTGCTGTTCACCTGATTGTTGCTCGCGACCGTGTTGTTGTTCGTCGCCTGCTGATTGTTCAAAGGCTTGAACGTCGTGTTGTTCGGCGTACGCAAGCTGTGAGACTTCCGCACGTGGCAGCGCGTCGTGTGCGCTGGCAAGCTGCGGGAACGGTAGCCCACTGTCTTCATGTCCTCGGGAGAAGCGTACAGCTTCGCGCTGTTCGACGGCCGGAAGCTGGACATCACGCCGTAGCCACCTTCTGCCGTCGCGGCCGCCAGCTCTGCAATTACAAATTAACAATTAGAGAAGTTCTCAAGTCTGCGTACTGTGGTGTGATGATGAGATGAGCCCTGGACGGCACAGAGACAAGAAGAGTCTATCGTTCTCCATAGTAGTAGTGTGTGTGACCGCGTCGGCTAATCTATACAAATAAAAATTAAATGCTGTTGGTAAGCGCAGCAGTTGAGAACGGCTGGACAGATTTGACTAGTATCTTTTTTTTAAATGTTCGTAATAGTCCGGTTAAGGTTTTTTTAGGGAAAGAGAAATGGGAAAAGTTGCCCGGAAAAATGGAAAATTCGGGAAAAAATGAAAGTGCGAATTTTTCGATTCGAACGACGGATATGCGTAATTAAAACGATCACAAACAAATTTATTAGAATTTGGACAACGTCTGTCGTGTCAGCTAGTGGCTAATAGAAGTCGCGCTCCTTCCGAACTAACCAATCGGCCGCGTATTCTTGCCTGCGTCACCATATTCCTGCCAGGGACCTTCTTGTCATCTCACCACGGTACCAGGTCCAGGATAACTGTCGCTTCTGGGACTTGTCCAGAACAGTTGCCCGGAAATTATGGAGCTTGTGGAGAACACTATACCTTTGACTTGCTGTATGTGGGCCATGTTGTCGTAGACTGAAGCCGGCGTGACCACGTCCGGCACGTTCGCGCCCACGTTCACTTTGACTACCTGTCCAACTGGCGGTGGGGGTGGAGGATGATTCGGAGGTGGAAGTCCGTTTCTGCCGTTCATAGCGTTCACGTCCTCCTGGCTCCTATGCCCCTTCGGAGCCAGTATAGACGACTGCACCTGCATGTTCAGGTCCGGCGTGCTGTGGAAATCTCTGTGGAGGTCGGAACCGCCGCCCAGGCCCCCGAAGAAACGTACTCTCGAGTTTGACTGGAAATAGACGACCGGTTGAATACGCGTGGACGATTAGCTATCGTCGTCAGCGTTCACGAAGACAACAGCTCGACTAGCACTACAATTTAACACGATCGATACGAAAAGCGGAGAAAGAAGCGGACTATTCGCTCGGACTATTCCCTTACCCTGGATCTAAGAGTACTTTTCTGTCTAAGCTGCGACGAAAGATGATCATCGTTCGTTCAGCACTTTGAGTGCCATAGAATTTCTTCTAGAAAGAGTGTTCTGAGAGCTATTCTTTATAATGAATTATTCTTTAACGAATTATTTTTGTGAAATTTTTTAAACTGCTGCGTTGGCACTCGAAGCGTTTAAGCGTTGCTTCGACAGTTGCTTCGGTGTGAACGCTTTTCCATTATGAAATATTAGAATGAGTACTAGATATCGTGGTTTTGAACGTGTATTTACATACGTTAATAAGCATGTACCCGTGTACTTAAAATCACACGTACTTAAGTATGTGAAACACACGTGAAATCTCTAATTACTTCTAGAATGGTCTCTACGGTCCGCTTATGCTAGCGTCAAACGATTAGAGCGATGACGAGAGTAAAACGTAGCAGTGCATTCTATTGTTTTATAATGGAAGAGTTTCGAAGCAGAGCGACGCTTAGTAGACGATCAATTTTTATCACCGCTCTCATCGCTGCTCCTATAGCTATCATAGCTATAATAGTTTCTACGGAAACGCAGCTGAAGATCGTTAAGGAAGAATGAAATAGTATCGATGGCTACCACGTTCGCTGCCACCATAAAAACCGCGGATTGTCAACTGTTCTGTATTCTAGCGAAGCTTCATTTACTCGAACATATGGCTATAGAAAGTCGTTCGCAGACCAGAATGGAACAAGTAATGTCACTCGCAAATGACCGACGTGCTAAACGCGGCATTACTCGACGGAATTACGGCGACGCGATTGAGTCATAAATAACCACGATCATAGCGGTCGGGAAATTAATAATAGTTCCTGCGAAAATTGCGATGCCCGGAAAACGAATTAACTGCGACCTAATCAAACTCGATATTAACCCGTCGACTGGCAACACTCTGCTCATAAAAGTCTCGCAAAATCGGAACAATTTCAGATTTACTATAGCAATTATATTCACAACTCGCTCGCTCCTTGTTGATCGTAACGAGATCTTGTAATCTTAACGAAGTCTAATAGATTGTAATAGAAATTGATTTTCTATAGCTTGATCGGTGCCTGATCGATTATTGTGTTGAATGTCGAGTCTGAAGAGCCACCGTAGTTATTCCGTCGATTTATGGTTTCTCCTCGACGCTACGATGTTTCTGCACGATAATGGTATAGATTGTACAGTCGATTAATATCGTACGCAATGCCTTTGACCGACATTAATTAAAAAAGGAAAGCGGAAGTTATTTGTGACTCAGCCGAACACTTCTCGAGTCGACACGGTTGAGGTAGTCTTGTCAAACAACTGCGGCGGCGAACGTGTTAGCACATTCTGATTCACCGTCACGTACCAATACCAATATACGCATTAATCTCTATAAATACATACTTCGAAACCGCGTGTAATTACGATAGACTGGGACTCGTAGAAGGAGAATGGTGTCCCGTTTGTTTAAGGGGGCTTGCACACCGATGGAAGGACCGACGCGAACGTGATTCGCGAGCCAAACGAACAATTTCGAACTCGATCTTCACGTTTCTAAAGTAAACTTCGATTTCGTTTAACGCGATAGCCGGTGCATTCATTATTGTATGACAGCACATTTTGTACAATTAAATTTAGCAACACGGATTTTGATAGTTGATGATTCCGTCTGTCGGTACACAAAATTTTTAACAATAGATTAGATCATATGAATGACATTTAACGGTCCTTCCAGGTGCGAACGAGGGATCCTTGAGGCGCAGCAGGTGTGGGAGTCTACGTTACGTTAGACCCGAGGACGAAAGCGCAGGATTCTCGAGCTTTCGCGAAGCTGTAGTGAGATTGCAAGACCAGTCGTACTGTCGAAGCGTTTAGAGCCTCGTTTTGCGGGCGTTTTGCAGTTACAGATGCAGGTGCGGTTGTGAAACAGCACGGTCACGCAAAAAAAAAGCGAAAGCAAAGTAATTACAATGTTTGTTACACGAGTACACATCGTTAGTTTCTGCGAGGCGTGTTCATAAAGCCGAAGGTGAGAGATACCCGATGCCCTTTCGAGCATCGGATTTTCATTAGCAAATGACTTAGTCACCTGGAATCATGCAAGTCACGGACGCGCTAGAAACAAAGTATTTTCGATCAGTAATATAAGTCGTCCTCGTTGTCTCTCTCGTACCAGGAACGCCCCTTGCCGTACACTCGTGCCGGCTTGCGAGAAAACTACAACACACATGCGTGAAAACAGCCACCATCACCCCGGAGCATGCATCATCACGGAGCTTTATTAGTTGTAGTTTAGACCGCGGACTTTTATGCTTCTTCTTTGAGCCAAGGGATTCTTTAATCGCTTCCTAACAAACAGCCTTCAAAATTATTTCGCTCGAATAGGTCTTGTCTTTCATTTACATGGTTACAACGCGATATTTATATCTTCATTCAATATTTAAAAAAATGGAATGTACTTCTAATTTTAGATACTGTACAAATGCCATAAAGTCCAAGTAATTAATTTGAATCAGGAACAGACTAAAGGGTCAAGGTTGATGATCGTTCTACAATCATCCATCTAATTATTGCCCGGCAATCATAGTCTATCCTAGTTTCTGTCCACGAACGATTCGCTTAAACATTAATTTTTAGAAGGTACATGAATGATTTACATAGATGAGCTCATAGACGAGGTAGTCAACGAAATTGTCTACGGTCACGCGAGTTTGCATAAATTTCCGCAGCGTAGTCACCATCAAGTGAGATCCGTCGAAGTAAATGAAACCAGGCCAAAGTTGGTTAATCGACAGAAGCGCCGAGCGAGGGGAGGCCGACCCAAAGAGGCGCAGTCTACCCAAAAGAATAATTAGTGACAACGAAAGACTGTTGATCACTGGTAACCTTAGCTCAAACTCTACAGCTATTACACCAATCTACGCTTGAATTCTGCGGATACCGTGGCGAACAGGGTCGCCGGAGATCTAGTTCAGGCAGACCAGAAAATATAGATAAACGTAAACAAAGGTGTACAATAACGTCTCAATATATAATAACATTAAATTATTCTTTGCCAAACTTTTAGCAACATGATCTACACACTTTTCTGAATCAAACACGATATAATTCGGACCATGTTCACTCGTTCAATCAACGATGCTCTTTTGCCCCGAAGTTTCGACATACAATATCGGGACATTACCGTACACCGAGAATCGAGTATTTCGAGCGTGATCGTGGTTGTGAGTTGTGAGGTGTGTGAGGTGTTCTCTTGTGTTCTTACTTTGCCTTTGCGTTTCATTTCTGCTACGCTCGCGTATACCCTGCCGGTCTTAGCAGGCGAGGATGGATGCGACTTGGTAGCTTGACCAGTCTGAAAGTGAGAGCTCATCATGGACGAGCTGTACTGACCACTGGCGCTACCTTGCTGCCGCTGAAATAGTTCCTGGAAGAAAGTAAGGACAAAGCTTGAAGAAGCCTCGGTGTGTGTGTCGTTCGTGCAGTTGCCATTCAAAGGAGGAACAAGAAGCGCGTGGTTCGCGATCGAGCAACCGATCCGTGCTTCGTGCCTCTCTCTCGGTACCTCCAGTTCCGCGGCAGTGATCCTGCTGGAGGTCGGTCGCGATCGGATGCTGGCCGTTCGAGGTTGCACAGGTGTATTCTGTCCGGTGTTCGGCCCGGTAGACGGCTGTTGAGGAAGGTGTATCGATTCCGCGCTACTCGATTTCGCCCCTGTCGACGTTATCTCGTCGCGATCGTCCCTCTCCCCGCCGCCTTCTGCAGATCAAATAACAACATTCCATCTTTATTGCCCTAGCAATCGCATTAAATCTCTATCAGTAGATTGTGGATCTTTTATACACTTATAACAAAAATGGGTAGGGCCATTTTCAAAAGGTTTACGAGTGAAAAGAATTTAGGAACACCAATGTATTATTTGTAGCCCACTAAAATTATTAAAGAAAGAAATAACTTTTTCCTCGGCTTCCGTTTCTTAAAATTGATGCAGAATATTCTTATTTTGCATAAAGATAATCTAATAAGTATTAAAAGAATTTATGAACATGACAAACCCTTATGTGCCTAAGGTTGTGGAAGGGGTAAGATAGAGTGGGAGACTCAATCTGGTGACACTGCTTGTGAGGCACGGACAATAGGTTCGTGGAGTATGTCAAGTTTGTCGGTGAAGGTCTTTTTCCCATACCTAATCCCGCGACCATCGATCTGGCCCGCGCCCGACCAACGCTGAGCGTCGTCTTCGGATCTCTTCGGGGTGGCATTGGCGCCGGCGATCTTCCAAGAGTGCCGCCGATCACCACGTTGTTGTTACCTTTACGCGGCAGTGTCGCGTACTGTCTCTGAATGGGTTGACTAGTTGGCAAAATGGCTGCCGATTGCGAATTCGGTAGGCTGATCACCGGCGAGACCACGGTCATCCTGACCAACTCGCCGGATTTCCGGATCAGATCGACCACGTGCTCGTGGGAAGCCGTTGTCACGTCCTCGCCGTTGATCTGAAAGACGAAGAAGAACCATCGCATACTATAAAACGCATCACAGAGTTGCTCTATAGATAATTTCCATGTTGTCCAGTCAATAAAAATGAGTGTTGGCCATCAAATCAGAATTGTACAGTTTCGACAACCGAACAATGTGAAAACAATCTACTATAATTGGAAATTGTAAGGAGGTACATAATTGAATATATACTTGAATGAGGAAGTCTCCTTTGCGTAGACCAGCCAGATCGGCCACTCCTCCTTGATCGACGTCGTCCAAGTACTGTAAGGCGGGGTACCTGGCCGACGGCGTCAGCTCCATCAAAGGCGAGGTCGCCTTGGCACCTCGCAGCACGAACCCGAAACCTTTTCTCGAACGGTGCAATACCACGGTACGAGGCTCCGACGTCACTCTGGAATACGCATCGTGTATTAGATTGAATAACGGTGTTACCGCGCAGAAACGGTGTGCATCCGTTAGGCACTCGGGGCAACCGATGCTCCAGGAAATTAGCAGTCGCTCGATTTGATTGAAATTTCTACGGTTACGACTGTCACGGGGGAATCGCGCGCTACGTCTCCCCGTTAGAAATACCACGTTGGAAACCGTAAGACAAAAGCGAGATAAAAGGAATCATACTAAATGTTATGCAGCTTACAGGCTCCGTGGATAATCTGAATAAAAATTATGAATTCAAATGGGGAACTTATTTTCCGTATATACCATGTATATGTTACGGGCAGCGCATAGACTGCATAAAAATTTGCCAAATCAAAATAAAATAGGTCTGGTTTGTAAAGTCCCGTTAAAATCTGATAGGGAGGACCCTGATCGACAAGTTTACCGCTATAAAAGATGGAAATAAAAGAATGTCAAGTATAGATTTAACACCGCCCAACGAACCGTGGATATTATATAAAATTTTCGGGCAATTTGTAAAATACCTGCCCATTATCGTACACTATACTAGGACCTCGATGATCCGATTCTTTGATACCTGAAGTACTATTGTCGCAGCACGCTTGTTGCACATATGCAACGTTATTCATCGTGCAAATCAATTAAGATAGAATCAATCAGCTGTTCTACCGTTCGAATATTTATGAGTGTCTGTTTAGTTCGGATAACCGAGGTTCTACTGTACCGGGAGTAGATTCAGGGTTGTCGTTTAGTCTGAGGGAGTTACTCACGGTTTCTTCAGCCTGGGGGCGGTCGCGAAATACTTATGTTGCGACTCTCTGCGTCCCAACACCCTATTGCGTCCTTGGCTGGCGGGTTGCGGGCCCAATGGGATGTTAGTGTGCCGTAGCCTAACTTCCTGCACGCAGTGAGCAGGGAACAGACCCGTACCCTGTCCCCGGAGGACACCCTCGAGAAGACCGCAGTCGGTAGCGCCCGTCACTGTTCGAGAATAAAAAAAACAAAAACCACACCGTTGAAATCCGAACGCATTTGAACCCTCACGCATTGTATTTGCTACGGTATCGTAACAGTAATCACACTGAGGGACGTTGCGCTCAAACCCCAATACCGACCCTGAGCAGAAAGAGAATCCGAACCATGTGCTTTGGACAAACACGTAGCAAAGAAAGAATTAAGATGAAGTCGTTCGTGTGAATTGTGATGATATGAATGAGAATGAGTGAAACTGTTTATTTACACGATTTACAGAGTGGCGAGAATGTTAACACTAATCAGGGAATGCCGTCACCTTGGAGGGTCGAGGACAATTTCGTTTTTTTGGCCACCTCTGTCGTCATGGATTTTGCCCAGAGTTACAAATTGTTCTTTTCTTTTTTGCGATTTTTACATCGTTACAAATGGATAGTACATTGTTTTTATAGTTTGTAGTATTCTCCTGATATTGCTGTCTCTGTCCCAAATTATTGCGCGTGGACAGTAAAGGTATTGAGGGTACGGAAGGTCAATGGAGCGAGTGGTACAGAGCGCAGCACGTCAGATCGAACAGTTTCTGTCAGGGACGGTAGCAATCGTGGGTCGCGTCTCGTCGAATATCGATCGTTCGTGGCAGTACCTTCGAGGATGTCCCCTTGATTGATGCTCAGGTGTCCCAGGATGCCGCTGTTGTAGCTCTCGACGCAAACGACGGTGGTCCCTGGGATCGAGAGCGAGTTGGTGGTATCAGACTGGGAGGTTCCAACTCCAGAACTGTCGCTGATCACGTCGGAGGCTGTGTCGCCGAGACTCTTGTCTAGAAATTCAGGGAGAGCATGCCTGAGAGACAGTTGTGCCATCGTCTGGTCGATCGAGGAATCGCATCGTCTTAGAGCGGCGAACGTCATGCAACGCTAGGCTACCTTAACGCTAACGAAGCGAACGAGAAACAACGAAGGAGCAAAAGAACAAAAATAAGGAACCCGTCTCCGAACGGTCCGGGAGTCTAGGTTGCTGATGTTACATCCGCTAAGACAGCTACGGGTGGAGGATCGGTAAAGAAGTTCGCGAGGTGTCGCGCGAACGTTGGCCTGGCTTCTGATGGTGATGGTTCGACGTACGAGTCTCATGCCAAACACGCAAATACTCTTTCTCTCTGTTGCTCTCTTTCTCTCCCTCTCTCTCACTCTCTCCCTCTCTCACATATCCGTCGATTTTGTTCCTTGCGCGATTGCGTAACGCGCAAGGAGATCATTCGAAGATCCCGAGGATCTTCGGTGGAGCTTTGCGTTTCTTCGGCGTCTCTTCTCTGTCTCTCTCTCGCTCTCTTTTCTCTTTGTCTCGCTGTGTATTATGTGTTTTTCTCTCTCTCTCTCTCGTTATTAGTATTTTTTTATATTTATGTCTCACCCGACGGAGGAGAGAGAGGCAAATTTTGTAGAAAATAAACCTGTTTTCTATACCTGTGACGATGCTGGCGGAATCTTCGCCGGACGGTTGATTGCTGCCTTCGGACAGGCTCGAGCTAGCCGAGCTGAAAGGAGCTAGACTTCTGCTGCTCGGTGACGGCGAAGGCGGCATCTCCATCGTTCTGTGCATGTCGAGACGCTGTTGCAGCTCGAGCCGGTGTTCTTGCAGCCTCGTCAGCCCCTCCATTCTTATGTTCTGATAGTTCTCCGCGGCGGTGGCGGCTGGTAATCTTGAAATGGGAGCGGAACCACGTATATAGACCGTCGAAACCCCGCGCGCGCTCTCTCTCTCTCGTTCTTTCTTTTCGCGCCTTTTCTCGTGGTTGGCTGTTTGCTCGACAAATCTCACGAGATCAGCGTAAATTGTCTTTGCTTCAACGCGTTAGGCCGGTTCGGTCCCGAAACACGTTCCATTCGCGAATGAATCGTGCGCACGTGCGAACAGTGCAACCCTTTCGAACCGGAAGGTCTCTCGCTTTGGAATCGCTCGGGTAGTGGTCTGACTCGATGGAGGACTCAGAACGCAGCCATAATTTCCGTATACCTCGCAGAAACGATATAGCGAACAGTCACGACGAATGGAGTATAAACTAGGAAATACCAGGTTCAAATTGGTTGAAAGCACGGTAAAATTGTGGTGAAGATTTCTGTTCTAAGTTTGAAGTTGTTGGAAGCGACGGAGACACGATACTCCAGGTGCTTTCCGGCTTCGTTGGTTCGCTATATCGTCGCGTTGAAGGACACTCGTGGGCACAGTCGTCTTTTGATCGATCTTAATTTACCCTCGCGAGGTGGACCTGGATTTTCAAGGACTTCTTAAGCGTCTTCTTTGATTCGCTTTAAAGACTCTTAAGCTCCGACGAATTTATCAACCTTTTCAAACGTATTTCTCAAAGATGGGACAGTCACTTTATCCGACTACATCGACTCTCTGCACTCGTAGATTTTCCCGAGACTTTCATCTGCCAGCAACTTGAATGCATTAATTTATTATTTACTTTGATTTTGCTTAACTTTAATTCTAGAGAAATTGTGGATCTTGCAAGTACCATCGTTTCCGTCAATCTATGTCCTTTCGAAGGGGACACGCAAGTTGCTGACTAGATTTACGATCCCACTCGAGTGCAAAGTGTTAACGACTCTTCAAACTACGTTCCAAAGTTTTTACGAGACAAATGCAAGTAATTGATGGCCGAATTTGGTGCGAACAGCTAGAACAGCTGCGCGAGAGTCGATGGCAAAGAGGATCTAGTTTCGGTTGCGTCCTGGTGTCTCCGACAAGCTTAACCGCCACGCGAGACGAAAACGAGGAGATTCGTTCGAAGAGGATGCGATTGTCGTTCGGAATCCTCGGCGAGGTGAATCGAGAAGTTAGTCGAACCAATATACACCGGCTGTTCGCGTAGATACGATAGCCTCGATTTTTCTAGAAACCGATAAGCGAACGAGAAAAATGAGATAGAACGAAGTTTTGATTCTTGTTCGAGAATCAACGTACAATGTTTAACCTCGGTTTCCCCGTCCACTTGTCGCAAACTCTGATGAAACATTGGCTAGCATCTGCGCGAGCATTCCGGTGTAACAAGAGCGGGTACGAGGTCGGGTGTACTCGAGACCGGATGCGAAGACAGAACGGTGGCGGGTAGTCGACGAAAATATATACCGCTGCGTCGCGACGGTTCTCCCGGCGCGGCGATGTGTCAGCCGAGCTGGTTAGTCAGGGTTCGCAAAGACAGTTTATGCTTACCTCGCGTTCGGGTCCCTCATGGAATTGGGGCTCTGGTAGTCCGACGGGATCCGATGGCCGTTCTGGTCGGCCTGTCTGGCGGGTACGTGCTGCTCGGACGGTATTCTCTGTAGGTCTGTTCTGGTTGGGTCGATGGACGGTACACGGCGGATGGTGAGGCGGGGCGAGTCCTTCGGTGTCCTCGCGACTGTACTCGCGTACTGCTCTCCTCCGGAGCAGGACAGCGTGGTCCTGCTCGGGTACTGCTCGGTGGACGGTACTCTGGTCAGCGTACCGGTCGGGTATTGCTCGGTGGACGGTACTCTGGTTAGCGTGCCGGTCGGCAGAGTCGCGGAGTATTGTTCTCCAGCCGACGAGGACGAGGAGGTGGACGAAGAGGAGGACGAGGACGATGACGAAGATGAGGTGGAGGATATCCTGGCTAGGGTACCGGTCGCCATCGAGCTCACATGAGGGATCGGGCTCGGGCTCGCGTATTGCTCGCCGGACGGTACTCTGTTCAAGGTGCCGGTGGATGGATACTGTTGTTCCGTGGACGGTACTCTGGTCAGCGTACCCGCCGCCACGGCGTATTGCTCCGCGGACGATACTCTCGTGACCGAGGTCACGCCGGTTGTCGTGTACTGCTCCACAGAGATCGTTCTGGTCAAGCTGCCGCAGCCGGCAGAACCGATCCCGGTTACACCAGAACCGTGCTGTTGATCCGCGGATGGTATCCTGGTCAGCGTGCCCAAGTTACTGGCCGAGCAGCTCGTCGTCATCGTCGATGTGCCGGCGAATGCCACCGACCGTCGTTTCGGGTTGTAGCGTGGCGGCCCTTTAAACGGTACTGGAAAATCGAGGGTTGCAAGGTTAAGTAAAGAAAGGATTACTTAGCCTTACAAGTAGGCGCGCCCCGAAGGCGTCTCGACGCATCCTCCTCGCCCGGGACCGATCAACCCTCTAGATCGATCTGATTCTCATCGTATAACCTGGACGCGGAATATACCAGAGCATTCACTTTCTCTATTGGGCTATCGTGGTTCTACATAGGGATCGTAACCGATTGCTAACTCATTGGGAGCTGTAGAACTCGCGAGGGTACGTTTGGATCTGATATAGGAACCGTAAGAGCTCTGCTCGCCGCGTTTCTAGCGAACCAGTAATCACAGTTTCATTTGCTTATTCATTTCGCCAAGGACTCCTATAAACGTACACTCCCATCCAAACGTCACCGGACATTTATTTAAATTTGGATGTAGACGATTTTTTGTTATCAAAGGACCTATATTGTGAAATAAAAATGGTATAGTTACTAATTTTTTCAAATCTAACCAAAATATCCTATATTTTCTAAACAGTTATTATTCTTAAATTTCCTTATTTTATACATTTAAGTGGGTTATATTTAATTTTGCATTGAAATATTATCGTATAACAGCTACACAATTAAAATAAAACAATCAAATCAAGCTGGAGGCTTGTATTATTTAATTACCATTTCATCAAAGATAAGTAAGTGCCCGGTTATTTATGGACAGGAGTGTAACTCACGCCGGGCCACTTTTGAATCACATGCGACAGTCGGAATACGATAATGTTACCGTGACAAAGCTGTCGCTGGAATCGGCCACCACTATTAATATATAGAGCACAGCACGTATAATAAATGACATGGGAGGAGTAATCGTAAAATATTGATTAGCGTACTTCACGAGTGAGGCCGATTCCAGAGACACAATCACGCAATAACCATCATTTTATGGCTGTCGCGTTATTTAATCCTTCCGACCCGGCGGCGTTTAAAGTAGTCCTCTCAAATTGATCGTAACTTTTGAAACAATTATGATTTTAAGATGCAATCGTCTGTGTTAACGCGTCGAATACCGCCCGGGGGTCACCGGTGACCGGAGTTGTATTAAATTGTTTCAATATGGTTGTCGTAAAATCAATGCTGTCGAGTATTAACTTATTAATACTGAAATTAACCGTGTTATAGCTCGAGCTGGAAACTTCGTTACCAAATAACCAGCTACTGTTATTAATCACTGGATAATTATCTGAATAATAATCACTGGTAATAACGGATTTTTATACAAAGTATATAAGTTCTTTTTCCTGAATTATTTTGATGAATTGCGATCATCTTTCAATTCTTTAAATGTTACTGTTTGATCGATTTTTGTAAGCAGAGTTTCTGGGAAACGCGATCGGGAGAAATCGTGTGCTGATTCGCAAGATTGTAACGAGTTAACCGGGTTACCAATCTCAGTAAATCGGTCCCATTCGAGTTAGGGTTACAATCTCTGATTTTTAGACTGCAGCACACAGTATCGTGTGCCTCGTTTCGTCCATGGAACAAATACAGCGACATCCCCGGTCTTTTTCGAGCGGTTCACTCAGCGAGATGGTTTTCACGATGGAATTTCGCGGCGTTTCTTTTTCAGAAACAGTCCATCGTGTGCCGGAGCTTTCAGAGTTTATTAGATTTTATTCTCGATTGTTTCTCGACCAAAAATGTTCCTCCACTGCCGAGGTACCGACTCTTCGTACTCCACTTCTTCTTTATTTGCACACCCAGCAGTTGACTTTGTATGTGTAAACTTTGAAAAACTTTTAGATCGAATGTTGCATTTTTCACCCTGCTACGCTCGCACCTATTCCACGTCCCGTGTCTTTGCGTTCATTTTTTCGATTGTCATCATCACTCCCGCGTAAGGTAGCATGGTTATCTAGATAGATATTAAATGGAGATTTCAATGAACCCTTCTGTCAAGCCTACAAAATTATCTAACGAGTGCTCAACATCCCTGAAACCACAATTCCAAGTTCATAAACTGCGTAATTCGCTAATAAATTTAATTTACCCTGTAAACTGTCGTGTGATGCTACATGGACTCAGTAATATTGGGTTGACAGGAAAGTAATTTCGTTATTTTATGGTGAAATTAAAATCCAATTTTGGGAAAATTTTAAAATTCCATGAGCGCGGAATTATGAAGCTACCAGAAAGATGGCAAAATATCATCGAACAAAATGGAAAATATTTTGCTGATTAAAGTTCATTGCGTGAATAGAAAAATTGGGTTTCTTATAACACCTTAAAATACCGAAATTACTTCCTTGCCAACCCGATATAATTTGCACTGCCATATAGCAAAATTCAAATTTCATTTTACGATATTAGTAAAGCCGGTTCATGTACAAATATTTCGTTTTTCGTGGAAAAATTCCAGCAGTCTAATGATTAAGAATACTAACGTTTACGAGACTGAACCTCGGCAATTAGGGGTGGAAATAAGAGAAGAACCATTTCACTATAACGAATGACCAGTTGAGTATCGTTCATGCAGATTTCAGTGGTGTTTGCTCCATGGACAGAGGATTGAATTAGGCGTTTCCGAGCGGGAATTCGTCGTCCGTTCAACGTTCGAGGTTCTGGCGCGGCGTTTCACGGAGCGAAGATTGCCGCAGAAATGTTTCGCACAAGCCGTCGACGTACGCACCCACGCACGCACGCAGCCACACGCAAACCACGCGCGCAAAACGCGTCACACGGTTTTCTGATCGTTCGGTTCACGGGTCGATAGAACAACGACGGATCGGAACGTGTTCTTTTCTCATCGGTCACTATACAAGAAAGCAGTGAGAAGCACGCGCGGAAAGTGTTATTTTATATCTTTTTAAATCACGCATTCGCCACGATTGCTTGTATCCGTTTTGTACGATACAATATGCCTCGACGGTCTTCGTATCTCCCGTTCAGACATAGCATGTGCACCAGTGATCGCCAAACCCGCCGTCGACGCACTGTGATCGCAAATTTCCCGTTTCTGGCCGGAATTTGCAACTTTGAATTTAGATACAGCTGCCTGGACCGTTTATTAACATCGTCCTTGATCAAACTGATCGCCAGACTGTGGATTTTATGCATTTACGACAAAAATTAGTAAACCCAAAACACTGGAAATATTTAATGAATTTAAAAATGAACAAAGAAATAATAAATATGTACCGAGAATTTTTACTTTGCACGAAATCCGAGAATACTTCCTACTTTACATCAATAAAAATTCTAAAAATAACTATTGTCTTCGTTCTAATGTCAACACAGGAAAAATCCACAGTCCAATCGTTTCCATTGCGACTTGGAAAATATTTTCTCAGGACAGTTCCAGGATTGTTTCAAGCGTGTGCTAGTGCGTTCATTTTTCTCTGATCGTAGTGATTAAAATAACGTTGACACGATTTGAACTATCGATTAGATTATTAGAGTAGTCGATTTCCGTGCCAGGTTTTTGGGAGATCGTTCCACAAACTGCGACGAGTCGTTGGAACGTGTGTACCATTTTCCGGCAGAGTTCCAACGACCCGAGACGACACACGTATACTTACAAACTATTAGCTGATCGCATAAGCGGCTTCGCTCGTCGACCATTAGCATCCAAAAGCCCGAGGAGCCTCGCTTATGTGACGAGCCAATATATCGAAACTACCAAACATTACTAATCAACTTGCTCGAGCGACATCGAGCCTGTCCGATCGAATCACGATTATTGATCGGCTACGTAAGGATGAATGAAATCGGGTACGATTTCGAAAGCACGTTGACAGGTCTCGAGGTCGCTCGACGACGATCCAAATAGATACGTTATCATCGGTTACTCAAAAAAGGAAAGCAGTCGGTCAAACTTCTCGGCCGTTACTCCGCGTGTAATCATGTTACAAAAGATGCTTGCTCGACGTCTTACAAGACCATCACCACCAAAAAGGAGAAACCCACCGGACTGGTTACATTTCCTTTACTTATGTCATACAGCACTGGACACACAGAGAGATAAGTATGTATATACGTATATATATATAAATATTACACACGCACAAAAATATTACGAGTTACGAACACGATCATGATACATTATTTACACCAAGGAAAAACAAACCAGCAGACCGGGTTATACAAGGTACTCTACGGCTGTCTACGGTTCAAGCGAGTGATATACGACAGAAAAGCAGGTATGGTGTGTCCCGATTATAATGGAGGAGATATCAAAAAATACGAAGCTCGCTACTAATGCATGCTCATGCTCGGCTAAATCGTGCTGCGAAAGATCCCCGAACGATCGATCGAAGTACATGCGTTATCTGATAAGCGGTATATCCCGCCTATAGGACCGATTCTCGGGCCGAGATCCGTTCCGTTCGCCTAATCTTCACCGTGAAACCGTGATCGCGATCGCTCCGATTCTATATGGGTCAAGATTAATCCCATCCACAGTGCGGACAAACGTGGCATATCTCACTACACGTGTATATCACAATGTACGATAAATTCATTTGGCAAAACGTTTTATTAGGTAGTAATTGATATTATTAATCATATAACAATAATTTTTATGCATAAATATTGTTAATTTTTTTTTAATTTATTAATTTTTTTATGCAATTTGTTACATTTTTTGTGAATTACTATTGCATTTACATTAGTAACCACATTTAGATTTTTATAAAAAATTTTACCATGTGCCGCACTCTCCAGAGTCCCAAAAATCAAATAATATTACAATAATTGTAAATCAGTGTTGCAATAATAATTCTGGATAATGGAAAATGCTCACCAAGGTATATGCATTTTTTTTACATTTAATAAAGTAAATTTATTTTCTGTATAAATTTTCGCCGGTGGTTTTATTTATTACTTGCATATAAAACTTCAAATTAACATATCTCGAGAAGGGCAAAAAATATCCTACGATTTTGACATATTCGGATATATTACTTGTTGTAGTTTAAGAATTTCATAGTTTTGCCTGCAACTAACTGCTACTCTTAATTTTATAAACTTTTTAATAAGTGCCCGTACCTTGTCTTTATGATGTATTGTAGAAAATTGGTTAATTTCTTTTTAAATTTATTAGTTATATTATTAAATTTCATTTTATGCGAATAATTACCAATACATATACATTCGTAAACAAATTTGGATTTTTGTATAAAATTTAGACATTTGACCGCCACAGAAAAAATTAATATTAGTGTATATCACGATATGAAATACATTTTTTTTGCAAAAAATGCGTATTAGGATAGAAATTGTTATTAATAATCATATAATAATGATTTTTATGCATAATACAATTTTGCAATAACAATAACACCGATTTATTTAAAAATCTTTTAATCACATTCGATCCGATTATTTCAATACATCGAGAAACGACAACAAAAAGCAAATCTGGCGATTTTACTGAAATTGATAAATATTTAATCAGAAATGTACAAGATCACGGGAGTGAATGATTTGTTTTGGATCACATTCAAAGTACCGAGGATGACTCGGATAGCGAATAGCGTTTTGTTAAGTTTGTTAATTATGTTTATTCTTAATTTTGTTTATTTATTATTAATATTAAATATGGTTCATTTATTACTAATTTCGTTTTAAATTTGTTAGTTTTTAAAAATATATTTTTGTTGAAATAAAAATTGTTAATTTCTTAATAAATTTATCAATTATATTGCTAAATATCATTTTCTGTAAAAAAAATTACCTATATATACATTAATAACCAAATTTAGAGAAGTGCCGAATATTAGGCTATTTGTCCGCACTGTGCGATCCCTCGACGCGTTCGCCACCAGCATCGATCATTGTCACTGAAATTTGGCTGCGGATTCCGTTCGTTCATGATTACGATTATAGCGGACGACATTTTAGACAGAGTTCACATTTTATTGTATGCAACACGTTCGCTATCAGTTTCGCATATTCGCGACGATCTCTTCGCGTAAGGAAAACTTTATAAAAACGTATACCCTTTGCAATTAGTTATGAATTTAACGGTAGAACCACGCTGTTGGTACATACATATAGCGTTATAATAATAACAGGATTGATACTTTTCCTTTATATCTCGTAACTAGACTGCGGATTTTAGACTTTAGACTAGGATTAAGTACTACGATTGATAACAAACAATTCTGATGATTGAAAGTACATAATAATGATTATTGTGGGATTAAACGATGGTAGCGAACGTGTTCGAGGGTTCGATAGCAAAGTGTGCCGATTGGTTCTAGAGTTTCGACCAATTCTGACCGATGACCGATCGAACGGTTCTAGGGGATCGAGGAGCCTCGATCAGCCAGTCACGGGTAAATCACGATTCGCGATACCGGTTGAGCGTTCCTCCGTATCCTTCTTCTATCATCGCCTATGGTTTAATTAGCATGGGCCTAACACAGTCACTCTCTTTCTCGCTCTCTCACTCTGTCCTCATCTCACACTCACCGACTTCCTCCGGCTGATAGTTCTTGATGACCTCGGCGAGCTCCATGTTCCCGGCGATCACGGCCACTTGGTACGGTGTCTGGTTCGCGTAATTCAAACTATCCTTTTGCGCTCCCCGGAACAGCAACTGTCTAATGCAGGACGCGTCCGTGTTGTTCACTGCGCAAACGTGCAGCGGCGTGTTCCCGGACGCGTTACGCGCGTTCATGTCGGCACCGTAGAACAGCAAATGATCCAGGTGCTGGACCAGGTTGTTGCGGCAGGCCTGCGATAGAACGCCAACGCGGGCTCAACGTTATCGATTATCGAAGGGCAGGACCGATTATAATTAAACCGAGAGAGCGCTTTCCCACCTTACAACCTTGCCTCGCGGCAAGCGGCACGCTACGGCACGGGCAAGTCGCGACAACCGTTTCCCGTAAACAAACAACCCGCCACCCGATCCGACCCGACCCCAGCCGAGCCGACCCGACTCGCGCACCGCACGCTGGAAATTTCTACGGATCAGGGTCCTTGATCCATCGATCGCCAAGAAGCTTCGCTTGGACACCGGTTTTATTATTAAGTCAAAGGTCTCCGGAACCTGCGTCCATCGCCACGCGCAAATGCGAACTTGCGCACGACAATAGCAAACGCAGGAAAGAGTATAACTAAATTTAGACTGTGCGCAAAACGCTACCTTATTAGAATAGTAGAAGTAGTAGAAGTCTCTGAAAGCCTAGGAGCCATTGAAGGCCTAGAATCGTAGAAGCTTGATATAGTCTTTTTTCCAATAACAAGTTCAAAGGTGAATTTTTTTGGATTGCGCGGTGGTATTTCTTCTTCAACAATTGCGCAAGCGGAGCAAAACCTTCAGGTCTTAGGTAGCGACATGTCGCATCGAATTTATTTATAAATTTCGGAGAGATAAAAAAAAGTTCCCCGTTTATTCTCGTTGCACGAGGGTCAGACGAAAAGTTTCTCGAATCTATTTCGCGGTGGAAACTAGTTTAAAAATGGCCCCGAGCCGCGACAACAAAGAAATTAATCGTCTCGACTGCCGGAGGGTGTGACGACGCTCAAGTCCCGAGGCCGCTTCATTAATTTGAAAGCCAATAACGTCGTCGGCGAGCGTTGGGAGGGATTAATTATTGCGAAGCTCTCAGTTGCAGCGAGATTTTAGTAAAATCGTAACGCGCGAATTCGTTCTAGCTATCGTCGTTGCTTATCAAGGTTGCACACAGGTGAGCATAGGAGAGATTACAACGACGAGGGAAATTTTCCCCGATGAACAGCCACGAACGTTCCTTAGGAAGCCTAACAGCGGACCCTTATCACAACAATGTGCAAAAATCGACGGGGCAACCGCGTTACACGGTATCCCAGCGTCCGGTCGGGCGTAACTCGGTTGGTCGGCGAAACGTTAACATGTTATCTATACGTCTGCGCGCGAATTAATTGATCTCGGCGTCTGTAATAACACAGTTAACTGGTTCCGCGGGTATCTCAGGCTCGAGAGAAGCCCGAGATTCGAGATCCGAGACCATCGACGGACATTCAGATCGGCAATTTCTCAGCCGGCATCATCGATTCACCGACACTCTTGCTCCATTTGCAATCGGGGGCTTCTCCCTGGTCCGACGGGTTCGACAGAACCGTTCTCTCGCGTTCTCTTACGGTTCAACATCTTCGAGAGAAGGACGCTGAGACAGTCTTTCCAACTTTGCACAACCTCTTCTGACTTTGCCAACGTAATGTCTAGACTGCGGATCTTTATGCAAAATAAAATTTGTCCGAGTCGATTACACGGAGCTGCAGTTAAATGAAAATGTATGTCCTTTGTTGGTCATCTTAAAAAGTCGGAAATGATGTAAAAATATCGTCAGATTCTTCTAATGTGTGTTCAGAACCTAAACACACTTCAGATTCGCATTTATGGCCATAAATGCATAAGATCAGCAGTCTAGTAACCTATTTCGGAACATTAAAAAAATGTATTGGGAAAATTCCAGTACATCCTTCAAATGTTATTTAAAATGCCCAATCTCTTTGCAGAAATTCCGGAAGGCTGTCTTGCAATCGGAACGTCGAACCAAGGGAGGTTCTTCAACCCTCCATAACACCGTGCAACTTTGAAGCGAAACAGTGATTATTTCAGATTGAATGTTTAAAGAATTCAACGTGTGAACTTCAATGACTCTTCGAGATACATTTCAAGCAACAGTTTGTCCAGACTCGAAGCGAATCAGGTTATAGAGGTTTGGCTAGATGGTTCGCGATAGATAACAGTCGCTAAAGAGTACGAAGGTGGATTCAAAAGGAACAGCATTGAAACCTGATGCACTTCCTGCCAGCCCTGGAGGTCCTGCGCGCCGATGGTCGCGTGATCGTGCAGCAGCGTCTCGCAGAGCATCGGATCGGTCTTGTAGATGACGCTGTAGTAGAGTGGCGTCAGTCCCTTGGTGTCCTTGTAATTCGGGCTGGCCCCGAGCTCGAGGAGCGTCTTCACCGCCTCCAAGCTGTTCCTCTCCACCGCCCTGTGCATCGCCGTCAAACCCTCCTTCGTTCGATAGTCCAACAAAGCGCCACCGTTCACCAACGCTATGATCACCTTCGACGGCTTCTTCAGGGTTGTCGCCAGCGTCAACGGTGTCTCTGAAAAACCGCGCGCCGTCTCGTGATAAAACTTTCGACAATCTTATCGCACAAGACATTACACAATACAACAGTTATTAGTAGACTGCGGATCCTTATAAAAAGAATGCTCCTCATCAATTTGCAAGATAAAGATCCGCTTCTTCGGCAACCGAAAGTTTCAACATTAGAAATGGAAGAGTGACGGTGGCTAAAGGCTTTACCTCCGGTCTCCTGACAATGGAAATTAGGATCCAAGCCCTTGCTGCACATCTTCGCGATCTTCTCGACCTGACTGTTCGCCACGTACTCCAGTAACCTTCTCAAGTTCGTTCTGGTGTGCATCGCCTTCAGCTGTTTCTCGTCCAGGTGCAGCATCTTGTAGACCCGTCTCTTGTACTTGAGCTGCAACGTCGAGAAAAACACGTGTAGTTTCGCGAAACAAGTTTATTGCAGCGCGATCGTCGTATGTGATAATGTTCCCAGCGCTACTGTGTTTAAGGCGCTCCGTCGGGAGCAACGAAGCCACGCCCACCCAAGGTTTTGGAGCTACTGTAGCGAGCAAAGAGAAGCTACTGTATTCTTCCCGTTAGTCTTCGCGCGGTAGTCGGAGAATATTGTAAGTGTGGTTTCGACGAGAGCGGAGCATTGGCCTGGATACGTCGAGAGCGACGAAGCCACGCCCACATTGGCCTTGGAGAAACAAAAACACAGTACTAGTGCTTTCTTGCACTTTTTTCAATATTTTTCTTCAACTTTTCTCATCCAAAACGCAGACCTCTGCTTTCAATTGTGACTTCACTCGCCGAAATATATAATTTGGCTGACTTATCGTGAGCCCAATATTTTCTGAACAAGAAGACCAATGTTGTAACAACTAGTTCAGTAATTGTTTCGGAAGGGGCTGAGGAGGAAGCGAAAACTTGGTTCCCACAGCCAAACAATCGCGAAGAAATCCAAAGTGGGTCGTCGCCTCGGACTCGCATCTTCGCTGCGTTAATTACCGTCGGCGCCTCGACCGAAAACTATTTTCTACTCTGTTTTTGCTCTGTTGTTGTTTTTTGGTCGATTTCCAAGCGGCTCGATACACGCCCGCACGGAGCCGGAGAGCCCTTCCTCGTAACAAGACCCCGCCGTGCACGCCGTGTATAAAGTATAAAATTATCTCGGCTTAATGGGGATTCACCCTGCCGCTTCCTGGTGGTTACAGCTTCTTTGTAATTATCGGAGGCGTCGTGCCTCATAGCATTAGATTACTGACGGATAGGCAATATCGCGGCTACAGCCCCGCTAATGACTACCGTTAGCAGCAATTATGATTATCAAGGGAGGCCGAGTTGTAATGCAAATTAGAGATACGGTGCTGCCACGCGGTCGAACGACGCATGCATCATCCCCCTTCTTTCGATAGACAACCAAAGTCATCCGAAGCTTCGTCTTCCTCGCCACTAGTACATTCGGAAGTACGCGATTTTTCTTGAGATTGTAGGTGAGGAGATTGAATATATTCATCAATACTCGATGTTTATTCGAATAGCACAGCATAATGAAACAAACGTTGTATACACAATGTTTGCTTATAACAAAATATAATTTAATTTGCCTTATTTTTTCTTAGATTCTTTAGTGCAGAAAAACGACACTCGACGTGCAATAAAACGCAGGTCGAAGGACCTCCCCTTCTTTGCATGTACACTTTCTTTGTACACTTTAATAATTTTGATACCGTGCCGAGACAATTGATCTATCGATTTCAGCTTATTAGTGCTTGATGCTATCCAATTTTTTGAGTTTAACATACTCCATAGTTACATCGTCGTAATGATTATTATTGGATTGCAGATTTAATATTTTAGTGTGTTGGATATATTCGGTTGATCACGGTGACCGGGTGAACCGTCCAGGTCACCGACCTTGGCCAGGATATCCAGGGCGTCGGTTTCGCGAGATATTTCAATGTCCGTCAGAAGGATGTAGATAAAGTGCGAACGTCCAAGGATGTCGGACGACGTGTTTTACTTTTTCATCGGAGCGGAGCGCCGCGCGAGAGCAATAACGCTCGCCGGATAGAAATGAATAGTCGGGGTTAGACAGGTGCCATAGATCACCGGTATTCGGCGCCGTCGGTATCCGCAACATGCTGCTGCTGCGTTCCTTTTTTATTTCTCTCGAAGGTTTTTTATCCCCATCGTCCGCTCATCGATCGCTTGGCTCGCAAGCATGGTCGATCTCGTCACGCGAGATTCACTTTCAGAGACGAGAGCTGACTCACGAGGCAGACATCCTCCTCCTCCTTCTCTTCCTCGTCTTCTTCTTGTTCTTCTTGTTCTTCCCTCTTCGACTACCTGCTAGCAGCCGGTGACTACCCGAAAAATCTAGCCGCGACTATTAATTTGCACTCCCTGGCCGTCGATGCCCGCCGCCTGCATCGTTTAGGATAATTTATTCTAGAACCGCTTCATCCAGCCCCTGAAACCTTCCCTGAAGAACGACGAGCCTGCTGGCTACCGTTCAGAGATCAATTTGTGCTCCTGCACCGATTAGAGTACTCGGGAGCTAACGTTTTTGCGGTCGAACGCTAGCCTCTGGGTTTTATGTGTTTGTAACAGGAATGGGTGAGCATGGTTCAAAACAGTTGAAGAACTGAGTGAATTCAAGAAGATTAAGGGAATAGACTTTGCTTCTCATTTCTCGATGTTGCAACGATGGGGGTTTTCAGTAGTCGAAAGCGCTAAATAAAAGATCAATCTAGACCGAAATAGCCCTAAAAAATCCCATTTTTACGATTACGAGGCGTATTTTTTATTCGGCAGGATGTAGCTGTCGCAGCTTTATGCGTCCGAATAATGCTTACGATTTTGCAAATTATGACACTGCAGCCTAGATTGATCTTTTACTCAGTGCCGGATTAAGCCAGCGCGAGGCCCGTAGCAAATGTTACCAGGGGGCCCTAGGTTTGGCACGATAATATAATAAAACACGATGAATGACCCTTTTTTTAGCAAAAATATTTGGGAACGGTATCGATCTTTTCGGTCAAGTTTCGATTACAAGCGCGGGACCCGTAGCATTTGCTACTCCTGCTACGGGGCTTAATCTGGCACTGCTTTTACCTAGCGCTTTTGCCTACTGAAACCCCCGTCTTCGCATTATTAGTCTATCCTCTTAACATATGATTTTTAACAGATCAAGAATGATTTCTGTACAAATATCAATGCGTTTATTCGCTTGTCTCTAGAACACGTACATGACAAAATAAGAAGCAATTCAGACTACTGCACCGACTGCCAACAGCCCGAGCCGGAATGCCAAGAAAAGGGAAACGCGTTCGAGATAATCGTCGCCCATGAGCCGCATAATAAAATGAAATCGAGTGGCTTCGACTGTGCTCGGTTCTGGCAAAAGTGCTTCTTGTTGGAAATTATCGAAACGAGGCAAGAGAGCAGAGAGTCGACCGTAGCCTGGGCGACACTCGACCGCGATAAAAGGCAGTCGAAGGTGTCAGTGGCAAGGCGATCGACCCTCCGCATCCCTGAAAGTGAATCCTTGCACGCCGAGATGAACTCTAGAGAACACGCCGAGACGAAGACGAAGACGAACACGAGCGCGAAGAGAACGCGTGCACCGGGACGAGAACTAGATCCGGTTACGCAAGAAAACCGCGGGCAAGTTCCAGATCTCGTTATCCGACCACCGGGATTATTTGTTTTTCGTGAATCGCCGTTGAAACGGCCGACGTCGTCCATCGACTCCCTGATACGTGGCGTCGCTCTGCGTGGCGCTTCTTTTCTCGAACGGAATATTCAAATGTCCAGCTCTTCTACTGTAGACTCACTGAATCTTCGTTAAGAAACCGTAATCAATACTCTTTTAATTCACGAAACTCGAGAATAGTAAAACAATATCCTTTTTGTATTTCATTCATTTTAGTCTAGTAATGAATTAAACTGTGTGTGTGTTTGTGTGTCCAAGCTTTCGTATTAGACAAAACGCGTAAAAAAGTAATCAAAAGTAATCCTATACCGTCAATTTCAAAGGCCGAGCGCGAAAATGGGAAAAGATAAAATAACAATTTCAAATCCAATTTCAATGGAAATAGAACTCCCGTGAAACATGATTAAACTAACTCGCGGTCTCGTATAATCATCGACGCTGCGAACATATTAAATCCGAGGTGTACTCGTTAGATTTAATCTAGCGTTCGATTAAATCGGTCAGCAAAGCATAACCTCGTTCAACTAATTTGGTTAGTTCTGGTTTGAATACCACGTACCATTCTTCTTGTTCTTTGTAGACTTTCCTTGTTCACATTTTTTTTTACCGACCTCGTTCCACCGCAGAGATCAATCGTTTTTTTTTTACAGCGACATCTCGACCTTCTCGAACATCCTTTGTCGAAACTGTAAAGCCCCGGGAGGAGATACTTCTTCCACGGGATGATCGATCGTTTATGATAATCATTTCGTCGAAAAAGCCCGCCTTTCAACAATAACGATTCGTTAGCGGTGCGGCGGCCCTTTGATGCGCAGGAAAAACGACGTACAAAATATCAACCATTTCCAGTCTTAATTACGCCCCAAATAAACCACTCCGATAAACAAAAAGTATTTGATATTTGGGTTCAGAGGTCAGCGAAACATTAGCCGGAGTTTTCGCCTCGTTTGCTTTTTCGGAAAAGCAAAGAGGTAAATAGTAAAAAAATAGTGTCTCCTTGACCCGACGCAAGAGGAACCCCAGATATTCAAGAGTCTCTTGGACTCCGGTGGTCGAGCGAACTTCTCTGCCGATGCTTTCTCTCTTGTTTACTTTAACAGCGAACGGACGTCAATGGGGCCGGGCAATCTTGGCGTTGAAATAACCTTTCCAGGCCGCGTCAATGCGTCCTTTCCCACCCCCACAGCGAGCCCATTTCGCCCGCGCATTCAGACTCCCCCGCGGCAATTATTCCGGACGAGAATGGTTGTCGCGAGGTCAGGGATGAAAATTCAAATTAAACCCATTAGCGATCCTTCCCCGTCCAACTCCACGAAAATATTCGAACTTGCCAGAAACCCTTACAGTTTAATACAGTGCTCGAAATCCACATAGTTATAAAGTCTCGGAAATTTTGTAAACGTTTGTCTTCGAATTACTTGGTTGTCCTTCCGATCTACCTAGTATTATACTTATGAAAATTCTTGGTTAACGAATTACCCACTTTTCCTGCAGGTATCGAGATATCGTCGAGATTCAATCATTTTTTTTGTTCATTTATTCGAGGATGAAAGGGATTAATGTATCTATAATAGCTACGCGTTCGAAGAGGTTGATCCCGGTTATCGGGTGCTATATAAAATCTTGAAAGCGAGCAATCGACAAGGGATTTCAGCCGAAAGCCGACAGACGGCCTCTTTATCAGTCGCGCGCGCGACTCGTCGGCTCAATTTGTGTACAAATGGAATTACTTTCTCGTTTTGTACTCTTTCGTTACCAGAAGTTACATATCCAGTTTCTCGCTTCCAGCGTTCCCCGCGTGGCAGTTCGCCTCGCTGGCAACCGGTGTCGAAGAACCGTGGAAATGGTCCCCGCGATTTATCGTACGACGGAGTTGTACAACTTTCTTTAGCGAATACTGTTGCAACGATATCGTATCGTCTGCCGGACTTGTTATATGATCAGATTCGGCCGTGGTACGAACATCTGTTGAATGATAGTTTCGCGCGATGGTTAGTTCCGGCGACTTTTGCTCGACGATTACTGCCTTATTTTTCTTCTATGTATTATTTTTATATCAGCCAGTGTCCGTACTGAAACGATGCAAATGGATGCAGGGTCTTCCGCAGAATACATAAATCTGTTGAAAGTTATCCGAGTTTCTCTTGAAATTCATTCAAAATTACTTTCTTGACCTACAAACAGAACACTGGTGGATCTTCTTGACGTGGAAGATACACGTGGGTGCGTGTACCCATTTCTTTAAACTCTCAGCAGTGATGCCAGAAACGTAGGTATTTGGGTTTTTCTTCTCCTCTGCTGCTGCCGGCTAGGTTCCCCCACTCTCGCGTGTACAGCGCACGCGCTACACGCAAACGTACCTCTACTCATCGTGAGACTCACACGGGCAAAGTAGAGGTACGTTCGTGTGTAGCGCGTGCGCAATAGACGTAAGAGTGGGGGAACCCAGCCGACAGCAGCAGAGGAGAAGAAAAACCCAAATACCCACGTTTCTGGCATCACTGAATCTCAGTTCCTTTTCTGCACCCTGTTTCGGGACCCCTCCCTTTCGAGGATCTCTTTCTCCTTCAACCTCTCATTCCGCTTCCTTCCTTAGATCCCCTCTTGTCCTGAATTCTCATTTCCCCTGGATCCCTTAGCTCTCGGGATCTCTTACTCTTCTTAATCCCTATCTTTACTAGGATCCTTGTCCCTCTGCCCCTCCCCCCTACCGAGGATCCTCTTCTCTCTTGGAACCCTCCGTTCCCTAGATTTCTCCTTTCTTAGGATCCTCTACTCTCTTAGATCCCCATATTTGCTGGGATTTCCTTCCCTCTTGAACCCCTTCTTTCCTGTATCCCTTCCTCCCCTGGATCGCTCCTTTCCTAGGATTCCCTATTCTCCCGAACCCCCATCTTTCCTAGGATCCCTATTCTCCTGGATCCCCATGTTTGCCAGGATCCCCTCCCTCTTGGAACCCTCCTTTGTCTAACGCTTACCCAGTCCTCCCAGTCCCCTCCCCGAATAGATCTCTGAAAGCGCGTGAAATTCGAAACCAACGAGATAATGACAGCGATCTCTCCAAATTCGGATTGATCGCTTCTTAACTGTTATTCGTATTAGCTATTAAAGAAAAGCAACGCGCGACTCTTACCTCCAAGTATCCCATGGGTCCATTGAAGGGATAATCGCCGAGGCGGCGTTCCTCGTCCAAGAATTTTCCGGCCTTTCCGTTCACGGGCGGGCAGAACAGCCCGTAATTGAAGCTCTCCTTCAGGTCCTGCAAGGGAGCACAGTATCCAGATTAATCGGGAACTCGTTCCGCCAAAGGGACGACCCGCCACCCCCGTTTCTACTAAACACATACTACCTCATGCAAGGGGAAATACTCGGGGGGAAAATACGTGCCTAACGAATATCCGGCGTTCGCGCGACAAACCGTCTCTCGGATCGAACGCGATTCGCGATGAACGCGCGTCGCACGAAATATCATTACCATTCTCCCACTCTACTTGTCTTCTTCGTCCTGACACATCATCGATCGCATCTCCTTTTAATTACTCGATCGCCGTCGTGGACCGAGCATAATCGGTTTTCATCGAATTCACTAAGAAACGTCGGCAGACTAATTTCAATCTTATATTACCAACAGATGCGACGAAATCTCTCGGAACTCGTTCCTAAACATTATTACATCGCTATTCTATATTTCTTTTACCAATCGCTGCGTTTTCTTGCTTGTTAACCACTCGACGACCATCATCGCGAACAGAAAATCTTTAACCAATATAAATTACAGTATTCAATTTACAGGAGACCGTCGTCGTAACGAAACACTTTGGAACTCGTTTCCACATCCGCCGTAGATCCGCAAAAAATCTGTAGACTCTAATCTCAACGAGTTCGTAAAGGAGCAATTAAAACAGGATACGAGGATTTCTCTGAACTGCGTTATATTCGTGAGAAGAGGAACGTCCGGGAACTTAATTTAAAGCGATCGTTACAGGAGAGATTCCAAGGTAGATCGGGCACGATTTCCTTAGATTCAACGACACCAATTTCAGTCAGCTTCCGGAGGAAGTTCGCTAACGTTGTTTCGTGAGCAAACCTTAAAGAACATCGTTCGCCGTTAGGATTATCTAATGCTAGCGATCTTGTCCAATTATTCGGCAAATATTTCGCCCTGTTCCGCTGGTGTGCCTCGGTGCAGGGAAGCTCCCTCCCCCGGATAATGGAAGACACTCGGTCCTCTAGGCAGCTTTTGTCTTGCTCGATCGCTCGGTCGCTCGCGGGGATGATCCCGCGCGCCTCCGTTGAAATAATATGCTTCGATTTCGCCGACGACAGGCAGTAAAGTCTGGAATTTACGGACTGCGCGCGGGGAATTTCGCCATCGTTCTTCCTCACGCGCTGCGTGCCAGCAGGTTTCTTTGTATACACGCCACTCTTTATCTTCGTGGCGGACAGGCCTCGTACGTTCTCCTCGTCCCATCGCGTCGCGGGCCCAGGGAGGACTTCTCTCCTTTGTAGAACATTATTCCAAGTTGCGAACCGGACCCCTCCGCCAGACTGAACCACCCCTTCGAAGCAGTTCTGTCCATTTTCTGGTGTGAACCGAGCTTTTGTCTACATTAGCGTGAGCCCTTGCAAACCACCCGACAGTGACTAAGACCCCGTTCGGTAAAACGCGCATTCTTTTTGGTTTTGGTTTGTTGGAACGCGTGGACACGTGTGAACAAATACGAAGACGGCTCCCGTCGTGTCCGGACGAGGTCTTAGGATTGACCAGCTAATCGGCAGCGCACAGTGGTCGGAACCTATAGAAATAATGGAAAAAACCCATAACTTCGGTATTTCTCAATATTTTTTAATAATTCTTTTTTTATATCACTTCTTAATCTTCACACTTCTCATATTATTAAACGAAATTTTAAACAATGAACTTAACATAATTGTTTATACAAAATATTGTTTACTACATTACGAACTATTATTTCAGCATATTAAAATTGAAAACTTGAAATGGTATTAAGCAAACAATATTAATTAATATTATTAATTTTTTATTAACAATTTCGTTGCTGAAACTTCATGCGCTCTCGAACTTTAAGCGTTAATATCATCTAAACGTGCAAAAACGTGCAGCTGATTTTTGCAGGACTATTGTGTGATGGTGTCTTCTTTCAAAAGATACCACTCAAAGAATGTAGGAACGTGTAGCTTTTTTTGTAGAGCTAAAGAAAGTAGCTGCAATATTAAATTATATGTATCCAACTTTCGGGCTTTATATTGTTATTTTGGTTGTGAGTTTTCGAAAATTATTTGCATCGGTCATGAGCTGAGACTATATACATTTACAATATATAGCATATATCATTATAAATGTCCCCAACAATGAAAGAATAATGTCGAACGAGTGGTTAGAATTCTGTAAGAATCGAACTACAATCTGAGAGGTCTACTTTAGATCTATTTTTCTCCGTTATTAAAGAGAAAAACATAAATCCATTTTCATAGCAAGATACATTGGTTCATGGCCTATCAGCAAATAGTATTTATTATTATATTTGAAATAACGACTTTCATAATTTTGGGTTTTTTCCTTTTTCCGACCACTGTGCGGCGGTTTCGTTCACCAGCGGCATTTCTCTCGTAGCTCGGTGCTCGGTTTCAGTGTTCAAATGTTTTATTAACAGTAACCGTACCACGACCGTTTTCACCACGTTTTTATTAGCTCGGTTTCTTGTCTGTCTGTTCGGTGACAAATTTTGCAATTGATTTAAAAGTAACTTAAAAAAAAATTTTTACTGCGATGTTAGGAATCAGTATGCGACTAGGAAAAATTACTTTATACTTTTTAGTCGGTTTTTAAGAAGGTGGAATTTTTTAATAAATTTATTTTATTTTTTAATTATTCAAGTAACGAGGATGCACACATCCATCGGAGATTATTCAATGAATTTCTTTATTTAATCACGTATTATTATAAAACTTGTAAAAAAATCTGAGTCAGTCTTGTAATTTTTAGAAACAATGTATATCCGTCACATTCTGTATAGCCGGTACGATTAGTATTAAACACAACGTACTCTCCGTGACGACACCGGTGGCAAAGGGGGCCCTGCTCGCAGCCAATGGTCAGGTCTTGCGTGACACACCGTAGTCAATGATTCGGCTAGAACCAAAAGTGTGTATGAAATGACCCAATCGGACGGCTTGCTGCCACATTCCTTTCGAATTCCTGCCAGGAGATTTCTTCAGAGGCAAATATCGAAACGATTTAGTAGAACAAATTCATGCACTCTCTAAATGTTATGCTACAATGTATGACAAAGCGTATAAAATTTATTCGACTATGTCTAAGTACGTAAAACTCTATAGCCCAGGTCCTCAAAGATCGTGAACGTTTCGTTGCCGAAGAATCGCTGTGACGATTCGGTTCTTATACGGAAAGCCGCCTCTGGCGCGAAAAAACGGCCACGAAGAGACGGAACACGTGCCGGCCACGGTACAAACTACACAGAGGAGCCGTGCATTACCACCATACGCCGCGCGTTTACCGCAAAAAGCGAGCGTCGGCTGAGGAGGACAGAGCGAGAAAGCCGAACCGGACGAACGGGCGGATAGGGGTGAGAGATGAGGAGGAACGATCCACCCAACAATCATGGCAACAATAGCCAAGAGTGGAACACGTGCCAAATTAAAGGCCTCGAACGAAAGTACTGAGGTGCGCGGCCGACTCGCTCGCTCGCTCGTGCGAGTGTGTCTGCGCCCCGTTTAAAACGTCTGTGATGCACGGGGGTGTGGCTGAGAATCAGCCTATCTCCTTCTCTCTCTTCCGGAGACAGAAACGCCACCGAAAGAGAGGAAGAGCTGAGAGCCACAAAGCGATTTCCGTCTCGACGGACGAGACACGCGGTTTTCCACTCGCAGACGAGTTTTCCGTTCGAATCCGGCTCCGCGGTGCTCTACGCTGATATGCAGATGCTAAGAATATTAAAAATCGCTTTGAAACTTCAGTCGTCTAGATCTTAAATCGTTCAGCGTGTCCTCCAGATGTTTTCTGTCAAGTGGATCAAATATTTAAAAAATTTTAGTTTTCTCTAAATGCAGTACTGTGAACATAAATATTTTCGGTTCCATCTCCAACTGTTTGGAACTCCGAGGGTGGTATTAGGACTACTATCTTTGGCTGTTTCGCGTGGCTGCAAAGTTTCACGGGAAATCTTGCGGTCTGACAGCCGCCGAGCATTCCTTGTTAGTTAAAGCCGTTAGCTGACGTCGCGTAGGATTGAACGTCCTTTCGGGTGACGTTCAAAGGCGACTGTCGAATACGAAGAGCGACAGCTTCTGGCGCGAGGCCAATATTGGAGCGCGTGCCATCTTCGCAGCTGATCAATTTTGCGATTCGTTACTCAGTAGGCGATTCTTATAAGCCTCGATGTACCGAATAGGAATTCTATAGTCGATTCCCTCTGTCAGTTTCGGTCTTCAAGATATTTAATTCCGAAGAAGAATTTTTCAATCTTAACCTCGTCTTTCGTAACTATTTTATTTTCTCAGGACGGAGTCTGCTTTTAAATTCTTCTCGATGACTTTCGAAAGAAGAATGCCCACTCGTCCGCGTGGTGGATAATCTTCAAAATACATTTAATGAATGTACTGGAAAATCTCTACCTAAAAATTTCTAAGAATAGGATTGAACAGCGTTATCGGTCAAGTCAACCCCGTTCGCGTTCGAAACGATTATCGAAGTCTGCACATTCGCAGACAGTCCTCGTCGCCGAGGGTTTCCTCTAGCTCGCGATCGTTAGCGTCGACTGTTCGCCCCCCGGCGCGGCGGGGGTGAAAGCGGAAAGAAAAGAGAGAAAAACGAGGCGCAGAGGAAGCTCGGACGTTCGT
This sequence comes from Lasioglossum zephyrum, assembly GCA_028455615.1. Lineage (NCBI taxonomy): Eukaryota > Metazoa > Arthropoda > Insecta > Hymenoptera > Halictidae > Lasioglossum > Lasioglossum zephyrum. The sequence continues at coordinate 1,327,438 of CM052323.1, read as the reverse complement.
TAAATTTCGTCTTCGTTAGCGAAGAACTCTTCGCCGATTGTCGGGTCCGTGTAAACATGGCATCCGGGCGAACCTGAGGAAGGAAGACGAACGAACGAGTTCTTCTGGCCGGCGCGACGCGCCGTCTCGAGGAAAGAATCCGCCGGAGGAATCCTACCGGAAGGAAACGAGCGAGAGACCTTTTTCCAGGAGCGGAAACAACGCGGAAGAAGAAAGGCAAATGTTGATTCTCGCCGAAGACATTTAACGACGCCGGGCGCCTGTATCCACGTTCTCTTCACCGTCACTTATTCGATCTTAATGGAAGAGGTAATCTCCTCGAATCGATGCCGTATAGTCTCCTCGCGAGCAACTCCGCGGCTGCGACACTTTGCTCAGATTTTCGTCGAAGTTCTCTTCGGGGCTTGCGAGCGACAAACTTAATTTCAATTTGCCCCCGGCTTCGAGTGTTTCGCTGAACACTTTCAATGTTAATTAATCGACAATTGAAAAATACTTACTCAAACGAAAGATATCTGTGGACAAACACACATAGAATATAAATTGCACAATCTCTATGTTATACAGTAGGAGTACAAAGTATTTGTACTTTAAAAACGAATCACTTTTGCACAATAGGATCCAACAGCTTGAGTTTTTTTTAGACGTAAGAAGGATTAGTTTACCAGCTAATGTGTGAATAATTTTTTAAAATTGTTGTCGCGATTACGAAGGAAACAGTCACGAAATAATACGTAGACACTTCTTAATAAATTTTCCAGTACGAACAGCATAATTAATCATTAATTGCAAGCATTCTTGAACTCTTTTCATTTTCCTGATGCTTTAAATTGTCGCACTCGTCGCTCTCCTACACATTTTTGTCGCGAATTCAGAATCTTGCTCGAGAAAAATCCAACTTCTCGAACACAGAGATCTTCACTTATGTCGATTTATACGATTGGTGTGAGAATTTGCACGGTGCGAAATTCCGGAGCGAAGATCGTCGTGTGCCAGTAAACTCGTTACACGTAATTCGTGGTAGGTAACTCGCGACGAGCCGATTGCACCGGAGTGCACTTCCCGCGGTCCGCGCGAATAGATGCAGCGCGAGCTTTATTGAAAAGCAAGCGCGTTATAGGAGGACACACCGGAGTCGGGACACGTTCCGACTAATTAGGAGGTAAACCGAAGCACTTCGAATCAATATGCGCGGCACCGCAGCCACCGTGCGTCGGCCGAGGCTAATAAATCGCCCTAAATCCACCAATCGGATTCCCCTAAATCCCGGCGCACGCTCGCGCTCCCGCTGCTGCTTCTTCATTCTTTTTACCCCCACTTGTCATACGTCCCGTTCGAAAACAAAAAAAAAATGAAATCCGACGTTAACTCTTGGATGACGGATGATCTGCGACGAATGGAGAATTAGTTCGACTGGTAGAAATTTTTTTGATAAAAAAAACCGGGGCCGAATCTGAAAGAGTGTACTCGAAGCTGTGAAATGATGCACGATATTTTTGGGAACGTGTTCTATGAAATAGAAATGGGAATTTTTTCAATGAGTAAAAGTCGACAATATGTCTAATTTGTCAAAATAACATATTTAATGAAATATAAATTGAAAAGTCAAGATGTTACATTTTCGTGCAGCGTATACATCAGTGAAAAAAATTATTTTCATTCAATAAGAATTTAGTCAACGTGTTAAGCGAACAAGTTTTAAGAAAAGGCTGTTTGACGAAGACTATATACGATCCTCAATGAGTCCTTTCTTCTTCTCCAGGACGATCGCAATGATCCAACAGACTGTAGAAAGATCGGACTCGCGAAATTGACCAGGCTGGAATCCGCTCGAGCAATATATCTCGCAGCTGTTGCGGAATGGCGCAACTCTTTCCTCTCCTCTCTCGATATCAACAAACAGCGACGACCACGCTCGCAGGATCGTGACCCTACTTCTTTGGAGTGAAAGTCGGCCCCCGACAGACACCGCTTCTTCCTTTTTTCCTCTCAACCCCGGGCGGTCTCGCTGCGAATCCTCTTCGCCCAATTTGGTTGGCGAATCGAAGTTGATCGAGTTAGAAAAGTCCCCTCTCGAAGGAGAAGAGGCTGCCGCTCCGGAAAAATGCATAAATTCATGAACGCGTCACCGGCAGCCCGGGGATTAGGGAAATGGATGCGAGCGCGAAAGAGATTTGCATCCGCGAACCAGTAATTCGCTTTGCGAACATCGCAAATGGACACGCACGGTTCCCGTGCGCCACCAACACTATGGCTTGGTTCACTATAGCTTCTCCAAGTGTACTGTCTCAGACGTTTCCATTTTTATTTTGTTCGATAAGTTCCATTGAAATTCTATCGGAGTTTATAAATGAATTTACGAAACCCTTACCAAGTGATACAATATATCGATCATTTTGTGGAGAGAAATCGGAATAGAAGAAATAATTCAAACCTTGCTAAATCTCTGGATATTTACGAAAATCTGTCAACGGCGGCTATCTTGTGACGTCACACTTGTTTCGGAAGAATCGTTCCAATTTTTATAGACAAGTTTTAAGAAAGTCGAATAAAATCCTATTTTATTAAATAATTAAACAAATACAAATCGAACTAAATTCTGTCGAATTTTGTATTGTAGCATTTTTTGAAAATTTTCATAAGCATAAATGCATAAACATCCGCAGTCCACTGATCGATAACTCAAAAATATGCACTTTGGGCTCTGCATGGCCGTAGATTGGACTTTTAGGAAACACAATTGACCAGTTCTAACCTCCTCATGGCGATATTGAAGTGCCAATTTGGATAGGAATGAACCCTTGCATTTGCGTGTACGTACCACCGCACTGTTCCTCACACAGCCTTAAAGGCAGTCGACTTCGTCAGGGTTTGGATCGAGCAACCCCTGCGGTAAACAAAGAGGTGACCCCGCGTATCCCTGGGAGGTACGAACAAAAGCAAAGAGGATTGGCCGAACGGGTGATGTCGTCTACAATTACAAGGAGAGAGAATCGGCTCTGCCCGGCATCGGCTTCGGCTTTAGCTTCGGCATCGGCTCCGGCCTCTAAGAACATTTTTCCACGGTTTCGCCCAGGAATACAGGCGCGACCGTGTACGCACGCGTGTACGTATATAAATTCCGAAAGCGGGCAGCGCGTATGGGGGCGCGTTAAACGGCGAGACCCTTTTGTACGGCCCTGTATGGGAGAATAATGGTCGAACCGTGTCTCAATCGTGCTTTATGGGATGTAATTGCGGTCAGGAAAGGGGCCCCGACGATGTTAAGCTTTGGGCCCAGGCTCGTGTGCGTCGCTGCTTCGCCGAGGAAAATAGAAACAGAACCAAAGTGGGAGAGAGAGAAGGAGGGAATACCAGCGATATAGAAGCGTTACGGTTTTAACCTTCGCAACGAACCACGAAACGAGTTTTTGCGAGCGACGACGACGCGCGCCACCTTCGTCGACGAGCGTCACAACAATTCCCATCGGGACTTTGCCAAATTCGGTTTCGGAAACGGTGGGCTATTGCTGTTCCTTGTTTGGAGCGCCAGCACTTTTCTTCGGAGCACTGACATATATAAAATTATTTTAAGACAAGTGAAACTTTGTTGCAAAACTGTTCACTACAGAAAATAAGAGACTTGAGACTATACTGCGAAATAATGTACAAAATAGTAATTACAAGATACAAGAAATACATAGGCAGTTATTTAATAAGCCGAAAATAATACAACAGCATTTGGTAATTTGTTAAATATTTTACTAGTCTGTGTTTGGTCTACTAATTATTGTCCTGAATATATAAAACTCACAGTCCACTAAGAAAAGGGGTGAACGTCCGCGGGCAAGAGTCTCACTACAAATTGCTAGAGCAAATTCGCGAATTTGGTCAATTAGAGAGTTCCACGAACGTGTCGGGGTCCCAGGAACGGAAACGGCTGACCCTTAGGGGGTCACAGAGGGGTCGGGGGAAGCAGCCGAAAACGTCCTCATAAATGGACCGGTCGCCGCTGCGAAACGAGGAAGAGAAAGAAGCTCCGGTGGACAAGCGGGGCCCGTTACGAAACGGTCCATGGCCGTAAACCGAGGATCTCGATGTTCCATGAGATTACGAAATCCCGGAATTCATAAAACGCGGGGGATCGAGGACGTAATAGCCGCGTTCGACGCGTTGATCCGCGGATTCCTGGGACGAGCTTCGTCTCGAGATCGTCCTCCGACTAGCGATGGGACCGAGTGCCTCGCGAGCGTCGGTTCATTCACTTTTAATACATGTTACATTTAAAGAGAATTCATGTGTGTAGAATTCCATATGTATTTTCAGATCATCGATTTCAGCTGTAAGACTTCTGCTTTATCTTACTATAATTTTGCTCTATCCAATTATTGTTTCCTTGGGTTCTAAACGTTTCGGAGAACCTTGCAAAAATGACTGGTTCCAGATTTTTCGGAATTATTGAAATTATAAAAATGCTTTCGTGGTCAATGATTACATAATTATCCGCACAAAGTTCAAACAAATTTAATCTTGTTAGTTTTATAAGGCAACACACACCGGCTCCTTTTGAAGTTCGGTAGATTTAGTGTTAAGTGATTGCTTCTGTTATAAAATGCATCGTTCACTCGCTGGCGAGGCGAAAGTCGCAGTTAAAAATGGAAATTGTTCCCCGACGCAGCGCTCATGCGAAGAACACAATACTTGAACTTGATCCCATCCCTAGCAACGAGCAAGAGCCTCGGGGACAGGCAAAGAGCAGGCGAACAGTGCACAAAGGCGAGTGGAATCACCCGTGGTCGGACCAACATCGGCGTTAAAGAGGAAATACGAGCCATAAACCTTCGATGTATGTGCCGGGCTGAGTAAGAAGGGAAAAGAGAGAGGAACGAGGAATACGAAATCAAATTGCCAGCCCGGCCAAAGGAATTGAAAATGGATGCAGTGGATGTTTAACGACAGCCGGACATTCGCAGCCAGAGTCTTGTAACGTGGACGATGAATTGATTCGCCGTCCGAGTCGATAATCTGTCGAACCGTGATGTTGGTCCCAGGGGAATGGTCCTCGATACCCACCAGGACACATCAATATCCATCATAACCGGCGAATCCGTGAGCAAACGCGAACTATGGTCCCTCTCTTTCAGCTTCACATGGACGGCCGACGTCGGCCAAACATCCCGGACAAATATTTACCACGAAACCACGTTTTCGGGATTTCTTATCGCGTGCTAGATCATGGGATCTCGGGAAATTAAGCTGCGTCGATAAGATTGAGCAATCACGGTGAAAAGAAACGGGTTCGGTCGTATATCTTCTCGGCGCGACGACTGACGCGTAACTCGTACATCATTCGTGCAATTATCTGCCGAGATTTTCGGGATTAATTGCTGTCGCGTTAATTTTGCACGAACCGTTGCCGTTCTCGAGGAACTCCACGGTTCGATCATTGGACTGTCGATCTTCGAGCAAAGTACAAATATTTTGTGCCCACTTTTTTATACGTTTATAATACAATTCATTATATAAGACACAATCATCCTGTAAAGATATTAGAAGGATTCAAAAATCCTGTTACATCATTCTCGATTTACTAAAAATAGCAAGAAATACATATTCATCTATCTTCTGTCATTCGCAAATGATTAGAGAATTCCTCAAAGCACTCATTTAATTCCGCCTAAAATCCGCAGTCTATCCGGCGTAATTAACCAAATTCAAATGTGCCAAATTTGAATATGTACTCAAAATTCCATCACCATTACCGGCAGCCAAATACACGAAATTTGGTCGGGACTAATTATAGCCGAGTGTCGTGTCCCAGTAGCCGTTTTAGTAGAGAAATTAGCGCGATTTCGTAATGTTTTTCTGTTACCGTTATCTCCGACGATGAGCGGCCTCGAAGACACAACAGATTCGGTTGGTGAATTAATCAATTTTTAATTGGGAAGATGTACATCGAAGTCTGTGAACCGGTAACGACTGGTCATTATGCAAATCGGTTTGTTGTTTGACAGACAGCCGGCATGAGTTTATGCTCCGCTGATAACGCCGGGTTTCGTGTGACGTACGCGAAACACAACTGCGTTTCGAACGATGCCGCCGTGTATTAGTAGTTGGTCAATGTTGTGCGAAATCATAGCCAGATCTACGAATAAATTTGCTGATTGCCGTAACGCGATTGAAATGCTTGTGTGTTGCGCGGAATTGATTTACGCGAAACGCGTGAAACTGCATCAACATTTCCATCAGGGTGGATGAATCTTCTTTCGCTGAAGATTTTCATAAAAATGATGCAATTATATTCAACAATCTTGTAGTTCAATTCTTCAGAAATCACAAGCAACCACCTAATCTACCCCTGAATAAAATCTGTATTTACTGTCACGTCCGGTGGTCCAACCATTAACGAAATTGATAATCAATAAAAGAATCTATGAATTCAATATTTTTGAATAATAATTAATATTAATTATTATAATTATTAGAATATTTTTGAATAATAATTAATATTAATTATTATTCAAAAATATTGAATTCATAGATTCTTTTATTGATTATCAATTTCGTTAATGGTTGGACCACCGGACGTGACATTACAAACAAATCGAGCTGGAAAAATTCATACGACTTAACAAAACTGTGATAAAAAAATCCTTGTAAAGTTGCAAATTATTTGCTCGAACCTTTCCATTTGGTAAAAATGCAAATGTGTCAAGGAGAAGAAATATCTTGGTGCAGAAAGATAAGAAAAATATTTGCAGTATCATTGGCGGGATTAGGGAAGTGTTGCGAATTAGGTTGAATTCAAGCTCCAACGTTCCACAGTATGATTTACATTGTCACTGGGTAATATCTGAGAATAAGGTCCGCGATGAAGCTATTATCGCGGGAGCATCCGGTGTTACCGCTCGGCTCGCGTTTCAGAAGCACGCGCGCTCCCTGGCAATGAAAGCGAGTTCGGAAATTATCGGATGCGGCAGAGGTAGAATGCAGCGACGATTGCAACACCGATTGCGTCACCGTCCCACAACGGAACGCGGAATCTTTTATTCAAAGCCTCTCGTCTGCCATCGTGAATCCACCGACGCGCGATGTGCCGTTTCCAGAAAATCGAGGGAGTTAATTCGAAAGTATTCCTGTTACCGAATAAGTCGGAATTAGGTTCGCCATGATGCGCGGACCTCGATAACGTTGTACATTTCTTAAATAAAAGTTAATTCCCCGAAACCACCCTCTGTAAAATACGTAACATCAGAATTAGATTCTAGAAACTTCTAAAAAGACTATAGAAGGCTTTTGTATAACGTGGTTACAAAATTGTTTAAAATTAGTGCATAGTATTTGATGTAGCAGTAAATGTACAGTCCTCTAACACCATGTTTTCTTATATACATATCGTACATGTACTGTAACATATATATACTAACTTTAAACAATTTTATTGTTTTTGGTCGAATGTGTGACGAATTCGAGAGGCATTTTGCTGGCTATGGTTGCGTCGAACACCGAGGAGAATCGGGACCGAGCGAACAAGGTTCTTGTTTCCAGTCTGCTCTCCAAATCCACGGGCGTTTCTTACCCGAGCGCCGCGAGTACAAATTGCGCGGAAAATGACGGTCAATCGTGGTGTAAATCCTTCTACGGATGGATAATCGCGGAACGATACGAAAAAGGAGGAGCGTGTCAGCAGGAAAGGGGCTCTCCTGCTCACCTGCGGGACGGGATGGCTCCCAATTATAGCCGCCTCGCGTAACAATCGATTTCCTTTCCATTTTTCAAACAGATATCTCGGCTCCGTACCGTGAAACTGTGCATTAACGCGTTCACAGTCCAGCGATGATCCACCGTGATGATTACATGGCCGCTTTCGATTCAAATGACATAGTCCTCACTTTTCAGATCTTTTCCTAATACCGGTCTCTCGCATAAATGGCCATTAAGCTGCGGATTTCATACATTTACGGCAAAACTGGATAGTCGCGACTTGGGGAAATTGTCATCGATGCTCCACGAGGTTACACTTTGTAACTTCAGCGCAAATATAAGTTTGCTACTTGTTAGCAAGAATATTAAAGAGATTATTTTCAGCTGATCAAAGTCATTAAAGAGGGAAAGTAATATCTGGTAGGTTCCAGTTTCTTGCAGCCAACGAAGAAACTTTTGCGTAACGATGCGCAGTCTAATGATCATAAATCATGATAAACGATACGTCTGGGCCCGGTGTGTCTCCTTGTTAGTTATCCCGGGTTAATAATTCTTAGTGCGAGGTCACTGTTGAGGAGCCAGCTAAAAGAACAAGAGTCACCGTCGAAGGACAAAGTTTAGGGAAAAAGGTAAATCGTGGATGAAAGGTAGACGGCTGGTTTGGAAAGTTTTGGCCACCCTGTATAAGTGATAAAGGGACAAATGGCGTGGGGAACAGGCCCCGCGGGCCCGAGGGGGGGGGGGCGGGGTGCTGCGGGCGAGGAGAAGATCCGGTGTCCGAGGGCTCCTCTTCTTTCTGCATCGCCTGGACTTTAGAATGCAAATTGAACGCTACGAATCTCCTCGCCGCTCGTACCTTGGGGACAGAATCTGCTTAGGTGGGTATGGACAGCCGATGTGGTATGCCTGGGCTTTCGCACGCCTCTACCCCGTGTCTGTGTGTGCGTCTAGACATTTTATACACCGTCCTGTTCGGCGAGCAGTGGCGTAACCTTACGACCAATCGGCTCCCAAGGGCGGGGAGGGGATGCTGACTTGCAAAAATGTGCAGCGAGTCCGCGAGAAGTCGTCCATTCTACGCAATTCCCTCGAAAGTACCTTGATCTTGATCCGAACTGGAAAGTAGCGACGACTCCGATCGAATTTCCGGTGGCTGAGAGTTTCGTTGATTTAGGAGGCAATCATACTTGCCATTGTTCTTTCTGCTAGGCTGACTCTGTTGCCCATTACGTTCCATTTGGAATTCGGAATTGTCGCCAAGGATCTTCGGCAAGCACAATTTCAGTAAAAAGTGGATTCGCCCGCAACCAGGTCTGCGATATGTCAATATGTGCGTACGATGCATGGGTGGGACAATTCTATAAATAGCCGGCGAAAGCTTGCGCCGGTGCTGTGTTCAAAACGAGGGTTGCATAATGTCGATTAAATATCATCTTTTTTTTTATAAATCCTGTAGGCGTCCTTACGCTGTCCTGCACGCGGCACTGGATGCGATTCTTTGATTGAAAAGGCGATCCGACTCCATTTATAACAGAGACACATTCTAGAGTATGATTTAAGAAATTTCTCGTGGTTCATGACGTCTGCAGCTCGTTTAAATTCGTCAGATGGATAAAGAGGACCACAAGGAAGCGACCCGCAAAAGCCATCAAACTTTATCCGCCACCGACGCACAGGTACACCGATGAGGTCTGGTTTCTTTTTGATAGCAGCACGTATCTCGATCCGCATCCTTTCGATCTCGTTCTCCTCCCCGAAGAACAGCGTGACCCGGATTCAACGTTACGCCACTGTCCACGAGTTCGTACGATACCTGTGCGCCCGTGCACGTGCACCTGCATTGGCTTGAACTGCAATTCTAGTTGACTGTGTACAAAAATGTCGCAGCGCTCAGTTTTACTGTTTCAAGGACTGTATTAAGTGGTAGAAAGAATTTTATCCACGAGGTACTAATATTTTGTTGTGTGCTTGTAGATCATAAGCAGACGAATTCGACGACTACAATGACCACATTGTGCCGATTATTCGTTCTAGAAATATTTGCGTCTGAAAGGTATTCTGCTTGACGCTTTCAGACACAAATATCTCGAGAATAAGTGACCGGAACGGTACAGTCATGGTACTCGTTGGAACCGTCTTTTTATGCTCAACAACAACATCCAAGAATAAATATAGAGTACCAGTTAAAAACATATGGGTGACCTTGAAATCTTGTAAAATAATGGAGTTTTTGCCAAATTGACTCGCTGCAAGACGTCGAGAAGAATGATCGAGTTAAAAAAAGTGAAAAAAGACAGAAAACGAATTTCTTTTTGCTCGCTCGCAGACGAGTAAAAAGCGACGATGCATAAGTAGAGACAAAAATGCCTTAGAGGGAGCTAGAATCGCGTGTTAAACGAGCGTGCCGGGGTTGTGTGCTCGTGCGACGACGGGTCCAGTCGTCCAGTCCCGGGTCACACGATAATGACCTTATTACAGGAATTATGGGTTTCCGCGGGATCGGGATTATCCGGCTTGGAAACCGGCCCGGGGCGTTTTACTTTCGCCCCGGAGTCCCCTGAGCCGGTCCGGTTCCGGTTTACACGTCTCTCTACCGATCCGTTTCACCGGTTTCGTTCTGTTCTCGTCGGGCCAGCCCGTAGCCCGATATTCTGCGGGCTGGTTTCACGGAAGAGCGGTGAGGATTCCGCGCGGAACAAATCGGCCGGACAAACGTTTTCTCGGTTTAAGAAGGCGTACGAAAGACCGCGCCGGAAGATATTTGAAGATGTTCGGCCTCGGCAGATCTTCTCGCATAGTCGTGGAATCGAGGGAAAATCTCGGTTTCATTCGATTTATAGAACGATAAGCACCATTATTACCCGCGCAATCGCTGTAATAATGTGGCAACAATGTGGAGATCGGGACGAGATCCCGAGCGGATAAGCTCGAACCAGCGAATGGTTTCGAGCAGGAGGAAGAAGCTTGTAACCCTTTCCTTCGATTATCGCGAACGATGCTGTGCGCCCCGTGCAACTTTGGAGGTTCGTTCGTTGCTATAATTGTTTGAACCTTTTGCGTAATCCTTTCACTATCTCGTTAGGTTTTCCAGTTATTGTCGAGTAAATTGGCTTGATGCTCCCTGCCCGGCTTTGATGCTGCTACTGCTTCAGGCTAGAAATAGTTCTTCTGCAGATAATTCCAGAATCTCTTCCAGTGTCTCTCTCCTACTACAGTATTTTATCCATAAATGTCCCAAAAGTCTGACCTGTAAATGTCCAGGATCCATCCCACTACTGCGGGGTGTACCTCCTTGAGGGGTCGTGAAGGTCGTCGAGAAATATGACACCATGCGGCTCAGATATATCGGTGAGCCCACCTAATCAGAATATCCAACTTCTCTATTTTCCATAATTTTTTTATGGGACTTCGATGACCATATTTGTGGCATTGTTCTAATAAAAATCATACCAAATATGATATAATTCTGATGATATTTACTTGTGTAATAGACAATTAAATTTTCGAGTGCAAGGAAGGACAGCCGCCGGCGAGCCTTTGAAATGTACCGGCGACTGCGTAAATATCATCGGAGTAAACATATTTTGTATGATTTTAATTAGAAAGATGTCACAAATATAGTCATTAATGTTCCACAAAAAAATTATGAAATATAAAGAAGTTGGATTTTTGAATTAGCTATGTTTACATTTCTCGGCTACCAAGGCCTCTCGAGCTCGGCTGTCCTTCTCTACGTCCGCAAAAGTCAAAGAATATATCTATGCTGGGGACTTATATGGATAAAATACTGTAATTTACAAAATGCTTTGTTTACATTTTTACGGCAGGTCCAGGCGAGAAAGTTCACCAGATCTTCCAAAATTTTCTTCGTAGATCTTCAGGTAAATTAATCCTTCAAAATGTGGAGTTAATTCAAGAGGACAGTCATTTTTGAAGACGCAGGATCCACTATCGCTAGAATAAAGCCATCTGGTATCACATTGAAAACAGCATGCCCGGGGACGCGTTCTGGCAACAACGAACCGGAAGTAAACAAACGTTCAAGGCCTCCAGGCTTCGGGTATCGATGGCCAGATAATTTCCCTGGAAGCATTGGAAACTAACGATAATAAACGCGAAGCTCGTTCTCCGTACAGTACGTGGATCGATCGATCGAAGCACACAGCGGTCCCGATGGGTCCCTGAACTGATTGGCAATTACCGGCGGGAGGCACACTCGATTCTTCGACCCAGAAAATTGAGTTACTCGACGAAACTCGATTCGCGAGGCGAACGGGCCGCAAGGCGCGCGCTATGAAGATTCGATATTACCTTAATCGGACTTTAAATTGCGCGTCCGCGAGCTAAGGGTTCGAGTCGTTTCGCGTTTACGTGGACAATCGAGCGTGGAGCGGTCGGTCGCGAAATTAGCCATTGCGAAAATGCCTGGCAAACGTCGTCCCAAATTGCGACCTGGAACTGTTCATTTAGTAAAAAATCAATTCCCTCATGTCGGCAACTCAATTTCGATGTTTTAAGTGTGTTCGTAATTGCTTCTTGTACGCTCACCATTGTCTGGAATGATGGAACATTCATATAATGATGAATGTGTTGTCGAAAAACCTATCTATAATAACATTTGCTACTGACTTTTTTGTTAAGTAGACAACATAGGAACTGCATTTAAAACGAACATTTAAAAGTTTAAGAGATCAAGCTCTACAGTATAGTTTTTTGCTCGCAGTTTCCGCTAGGCTGTGCCTTTTAATTAGAAAAGAATTCCATTTCAATCACATCCTTTTCTGGCTTGTCGGCGCCACTGTGGCCCATCATAAAGCGTTTTAATCGCCAAAATTCGACAATCGAGGTCGCAACGAAAAATCGCGTTTCATTTACGTTTGAAATTGACTGGTGCACAATGCCGGGCGGCTAAACAAGCATAGGACGGACGGCAGACACGGTTCAAAATCCCGGAAATGGAGCGTGCGTCCTGCTCGTCGATTTTAATCAAGTCAGGTTAGCTCCGTCGTCAGTGGATTCCGGTGGCGTCGCGAAATCGAAGCATTCGCTAATCGAGCTGGAAATTACGTCGATGAACTAACTCTGCAGCAGCACGCGTCGCTCTTTTGCCGAATAGGGAAAGGCGGTGCTCCAACTGGGTAAATGGCCGGATATTGCCAGTCGATTCGACGCATTTTGTCACCGAAAATTCTCCCACTCACTGTCGGCGCTTCACATCGGCGTGAAAACCGGCGCCGGGAACGTGCCCGTTGTTTTTCCAGGCATTTAAGCCTCGATTCGACGTGCACACATACACGATTCTGATTTTACGTGCTTCGAACGCTTTCCCCCGAGATCATGGAAACGGGACGAAGACGCGCGTGTCGCTAAATCGTCGAGCACGCTTTCGGGAAAAGTGCCACTCAAGCCTTTTTCCGGCTGGCTACTCCCGCGAAAGCCTTCTCTCTCCTCTTCGAAAACCTTCTCCAACTTCTTCAGCTTCTTCCCCGTCGTCTGCGGCCGTCGTGACCGATTACATAAACGATACCTCATTTTAGATAATTACGTGCACGGGCACATCACCCAACAGACAAAATTCAGAAATTCAAAGTGAACCAACTTTATCTAAATTTCGTAATGTGCATAATTACTTAACCCTTCACTGCATGATTTTTTTAATTCGGATGAAAAACTTGAAAGGAGGTTAGTTATCGTGTTTTATCTAAGAGAGAAATATTAAGAGAAATTAAAACAACATTGTTCAGAAAAATAAACATAAATAAACATAGTAAGAAATCACATTCTTAGTTTACTATATACCAGATTTGTTAACTGTATCAGATATGATACATTCTGCAGCGAAGGGTACAACTTCCAAAAGGCTGCTGAACACCAGATCGGTTCAGCTCGGGAAATTAATTCTCCGCACACCGTCGACACGACAAAATAAATCTGAACGAATCGGATGATCTCTCTGATGTGCTGTGGGATTTGCAGACTTCGGTGTCTCCCGGCGAGTTGGCAATTTAAATCGAATCCAAGAAAACTAACGGTAAGCTCATTTGAGGGTTGAAACCCTATTTCAGCTGGAACGATCGCTGCTTGGGATTAGCTAGACCTAGTTACGCAATACTTAAAGAAGTATCATCGTTCACTATGAAACTTCGAAGTAGACTTTAAGCTCTTCCGCGTAGTGGCAATATAAATTGCAGCTAGCCAAACTGGCGATAAGTTCCGAAGAAGGTCGAAACTTTATTCGAGCAACTGATCAATGTTGAAGACCAGCTGGGACTAGCTGTGTGGTAGCAGAAGGTGTACTGGATGTAGTTGGTGCTGTAAAATTCAGGCGAAGACTGGCTTCAGTAAAGTAGCCATGCAATTTTAATCCGTGAAGAAGTGGCAATAAGCTGAAAAGTGGGTTGTAGCCTTAGTGAAGTAGCTGGTCGCTGACCTAGCTAGAAAGAAGTTGATACTTGTTTGATAACGAATTGTTAACTTGGACCGTCCCGTACGAAGCTAGCAATTTGAATCGAGAGGAAACTTAGCAATAGCCTCGCGTGATAGTCGAAGCCCTATTCGAGTAACAGATCACAGTTATAGATTAGCCAGCCGCGCTCCATCCGAAGGAGTATCATCATTCAGCGATCTGTCATATCTTGTCCCGTAGCAACGGCATCAGCCCGGTTTCTGAGACCTCATTGTACTTCATCAACCGGTGACAGGTTCCCTAAGCGAAGCCTTGGCGACACTATATCTCCAGGTCCAGCCGTCCTAGAACCGTTGTCACGTGCGAATGAATGGAGGAGATCACTCCACACTGTTCCAACACAAAGGATGCGCACACTGGCACACAGGCATTTCGCTCGATTCGAGCGAAACGACTACGAGATAAAGCACGAAGATCCCGGCCAAGTCTAATCATTACCGTCGTTTGCTCTCTGTCGACGAGAGGGCCAAGACGAATCCTCTAACGAACTTTAATCAAGAGCGACCCGTGACCTCGATGCAGAGACTCTGTCGAGTGTTCCTCGTCTCGCTTCTAATTAATAGTATCGATTACGCCGAGACCAGGTTCGTCTGGTGTTCGATCGCGGAACGGTTTCCCAGCATCCCCGAGCAAGCCGTTCGGCTCGAAAAACATTCCCGTTCGGATCGGAAAGCCGGTCCGCTTTGTCCGAGCTGGAAAAACACGGGCGAAGAGATCAAACGGCCGGCTAATTAATTTCGTTGAGTCGTTGGATCCCGCTCGAACAGGATCGAGCTGGGTTTTTCGCGTTCCCGAGCTTTGTGAACGTTGTTATCCGCTCACGGATAATTAAGGACTCGTCAGCCTCGTTATCTGGCCCGATTCCTTCGCTGTTCGTTCCCGCGGTTTCGCAGCTTTCTGTCTTTCGGCGTGTTGCTACAGGATCAATGTTAGGTACTTGCTTACCTGGAATAATCGCTTCGACGAGCACACTTATCGCGACCCAGAGATGCCTCGATGTTCCAGCGGTTACACGATTTCGCGATCGAACTTATCGGGATCATCCGCGACCGGAAAATGCTGGAGAAGTTCGCAGAAACTTTTCTGCTCTGCGGGGGGCAAAGATCGTGTTCCACGGTCTTGCG
This sequence comes from Lasioglossum zephyrum, assembly GCA_028455615.1. NCBI lineage: Eukaryota > Metazoa > Arthropoda > Insecta > Hymenoptera > Halictidae > Lasioglossum > Lasioglossum zephyrum. The sequence continues at coordinate 1,312,165 of CM052323.1, read as the reverse complement.
GGGGACTTGTTGCTGGTGTAAGGAAGCGAAAACGGAATAGTACTAACTAGATTCTAAATTCATTATTTTCTCCTAAAAAGAAAATTATAGAAAAATTCCTTCTCCATTTTTCCATCGAAACGTTGTACCAATAATTCGATGGAAAAATGGGCAGTGAATTTCTCCTGTACAGCGGCAGCAAGTTGTAGGAACGACTTCCCCATAAGCATAGCCGATTCCACGGGGCGATAAAATAAACGTCGACCGGTAGCAGCAGGCGTTCGGTAGCAGAAGCCGCGAACGCGTGCGTGCTCGCTCGGAATGCGCGCGAAATTGCTATGGTTATTGCTTCCGCGGAACCGATGCCGATGCCGGTGGCGCGCGTTTCATCAATTCGAGCCTGCTAATCCTCGTGCGTTTACCTATTCGCTCGGAAACAGTGTTGTCGGCCGGCGTAATGTCGGTTCTCCACTTTGCCGTGTTAATTACGTATATTCGAGTACACGGCGATTGTACGGCAAAAATAACGGCGTGATCGAACTTTGGCCGGTTAACGGCTGAGATTTATCTACTGGACGCACTGTGTTTCCAACATCTTCTATCTAAACGAAATTCAAATCAAGCGAGTCTCACTAGCAACTGGTGCATGCAGCTGTGAAATGCTATTTATTAGAAACAATGTCGAGTTTGTTTTGCATCTGGGACAACTGTTCCAAGGAACTAGAAGCAAATCAGAATTTGTCCTTTTGATAATTTTAAGAAATTGACGATAATCAACCTGAACTTTTTCAATCTGTCTCCTGTTTTATGTTTTATCCGCAGTTAATAAATTAATGATGATGTGCTGATATTTTTAATATGTCTCTTTTTTTATATTTCATCCGCGGCAAAGAAATTGATGAAGATGTACCTGAATTTTGTTAATCTGTCTCCTGCTTTATATTTCATCCGTAGCCCAGCGATTAGTAGGGTGTAGTCCTAATTTTTGGGACACCGGAACATGGAGCAACACGAAGACGCTGTTAGGCGAGTAAAACCGGTGGATTCTTTGGTCTAAGGTCGCACCAGAATTCCTGCAGGATTGTCTACCTTTGCGGCCACGAGGGGGGCCCCGAGATCAACATCGTCCGTCTCAATGGAACCCTATATCACACTCTGTTTGCGGATAATATCGATCGTTATCCCTCGTCGCGGTTCCCTGCACCGTTCGACGATAGGGAAGGCGGGAATATGGCGCGGGTTCCCGCGGGGTTAAACTGCGGAATTATTGTTATGGTTGCGAATTCTCGACGGCGTAGTCTTTCACGGTGACCGTCGCGTCGGATGTCGAGATAAACGTCGGACCGTCAGGTGTAAATAATGGAAATTGCCTGGTAGATTTATCAACACGCACTTCTGCCAAAAAGCAGCCGCTACACTGCCAATTTAGATGGTTGGAATCTGTTTTCTGAAAGGGGACACCTTAGCCACGCACATAATCGTAACAACTGACTGGCAACCTCTCGTGTTGCTAATCTAAAACGATGGGAGTCAAGCGAACAGCTCTTATGACTGAATCAGTTCGTATCAGATTTCTTCCATTGAAAAACAGGTTACAGTGTGATGCTCTTTGAACATTAACCGCACAGTGTAATGCTAGTTTCGCTACACAAACATGCTCACTTAAATTAGTAAGGTAGTTGCAAAAAATCATTGGATCTTAAGATCCTAAGTACATATAATGAATTACATTTTTAAGAATTCAGCCAGAATTCAAACACACACGAATACGTGAAATCTTCGACCGGTAAATTCTCCATCTGCAAGTCAAACAGTCCACTCGAAGATCAACATATGCAACGACGCAGCATTCTAAGAAGGCCCGAGATCGTTTCCGTGCCGAGCGGACTGGGAGATTCCGAAAATCCGCACGCGGAAAGCTCGCGTCTCTTTTTCAGGGTAGCGACGCGTATAGGATTGTTAGAGGCGGAAGGGCGACAGAGGAGGAGCAAAGACGCGGGGAAAAAAAACAGAAGACGAGGAAGAACCGGGGCAGGGGGCTAGGAAAGAAGCGCGGGCGGAGAAAGAAGGCGACGGGGGAGGACGCGGAGGGGCTACGTACAAGGAATTCATGAATACGAGATTGCACTTGGAGAGCCCCGGGTAAAAGGCTGCTGCAGTTGCCGGCTACTGCTCCACGGTGGCGTCGAGACGAGTAAAAGCGGCCGAACGGAGCCTTGCTCCGGCTACGATCGAGAAAAAACTACCGCATCCTACGAAGCGATTTTAAACGATTTCGCCCATCGTTCGGGCTCGTTTCCGATCGAAGGGTCGCCGGGGACAATGTCTCCGCTCGGAAGGAAGGAATCCGGAGTCTTTCGACGACTGTCGGGATTTCCTCTTCGTTGACTCTCGACTGGTCAGCTGGTCCATCCCAATTGCTTACTTCACAGTGTCATCTTTCAAGGTTCCCTTGCCGAGTATATGATCGAATCAGCTTGACGCGCTGGTGTGAAAAGTAGAAGAAGTAACGGCGAAGCTCTTGCAGCCAGGGCAAGAACGAGTAGATAAAATGTGACAGAGGACGTTGGAAAAAGTCGAGGGCACCTTAGCGTCGTTGTTGAAACGAAGCAATTTATTTTTAGGCAGCGCTCTTGTTTCTTACAGTCTTTACTCTGGCGAGACTTTTTTGATTAACAAGTGCGGCTTAATCAGGAGTTAGGAAACTCACGAAGTGGAACACTTCATTTAAATTTTAAGTGTTTTGAAGGTGTTGCTTAACCATTCTCGCAGTTGAAATTGATGTTGAAGGACCCATTGAGGAGTCCTCATGGATGATACTTGTAAAGATCATGCAGTAGTGACAGGTAATGCGTGAAGCTTCTGTACGAGAAAGACGCGCAGCCGATGATACCAGAGCCGAATAAGCTAGAAACCTGGCAACGCTTTCTGCCAGTTTACGGCTGCTTCGAACGTGGAAACGTGGACGAAGCGCTACGAGAGAGAAGCGGTTAAGATTATCGGCGAACGTGGCATCGCGAAGCAGCGGAAATCGTGGCCACGCTAATCTCCTCGGGAACCGAATTTGAAATATTCATCCCCTTCAGCTATTGTTACTCTAGATACGTCGGCGCCTCGGGCCGGTATTCCCAGGCCTGCCACGTACGCTCGAAAACGAACGTGCTCTGCCGAGCCTCGCGGACAGGTCGCAGAAACTCCCTGAAACGCGATCATAGCCTACTTGTTTCGCTGGTGAACATGTAATTAGTTTCGGGGGATCACCAAGGACACCCTTCGGAAACTCGTCTGGATCGGTTACGATACCCTGACAGCCCGCAAATTATTTTCCGAGTCGCTCTGGCGAAAAGTTCTCGGTGTTTTAACAAATGCGTTTCATTAAAGAATTTTGATTCCGCACGAAGATCGTACCTACAAAAATGACTCTCGATTCCAGTGGAAATAATAACACCACAAGCAGCAACAGTTAAGTAGTGGTTTGGAGAGTCCATAGGCCGTCTTTGTACCAAATAGCGTATAAATAACGCCGGTACGAATTCAGAGTTTTTTTTTGCGGGACGACTGTGCGTCTCGGCGGTATTCGTTGAGTCTGTGAAGCGTTTCCCGATCGATTTGCAGCAATGAATACGGTCTGTCCGGCTCCGGAGTGGTTTATTGAACGATTCCGCGAACGAGCTCGGAGCGCGATCGGTACGCGGCTCGCACGCGCGTGTAGATACATGCGTGGAAAACGATGACGCGGAGACGAGGAGAGGCCTCGTGGCCGCCGCGGAACGGCATGGAGACCATAAAGAAGAAATGAGAGAAGAGAGATAGAGAGCGGGAGGAAGAGAAGTGGGGAGAGGGACAAACGACCGCCTCGTGACTCCACTGTCAGGATCAACAAATCCTCCCGCCGTAGACGCGGAACAAATGCACGCGAGTTGTTGATCGCGTACGATCGAGCCGGGCTATTTATACCGGAGAGCTCGTCGACGCTCGCCGACGCGAGCTTCGAGGGAGTAGATCGAATGGAGATCGATGGGCTAGCTTTCCAGAAGTGGAAGACAGCTCCGCGAAGCTGATCCGCGCAGCTGGTGGGACGCGATCTGCGCCGATCCTCCCCGGAGCGGCGATCCTGCTCCCGCAGGAATCAAACGAACGATCGGCGCCGAACGGACCAGACGCTAACCACCGGCCTTGCCAGGTACACGCGGGTACGACCGGTACCGTAATGCGTTTGCATCGCGACTTGCATCGGGGTGCATCGGGGTTGCACATTTCCAGGTGCATTGTTCACCTGAAGTTAACCCTGATGTCTTCCTCGGATCTACATAAACCGAGATCAAATTTACGTTATCACAAATGTTGGAAAGTAGGCTTTTCATACTCTGCGCCACGACAATGGCCAATGAGGAGAGCGCCCACCTATTTGCAAGATCGGCTGTGCCCTCTTCGTTGCAGTTTTGTTTTGCGATGCCATCGATGTTTAGTTAGTGTTCTAACCAGGTAACTAACGCACAGACTGATATTTGACTGATCTAGCTGGACATAATTTTTTATTGCTTAAAACTGATTAAATTTATTATGTTTTATTAAATTATGCTTACATCAATTTAACAACAACAACAACAATTTATACGTTATATCACATACTTTAATTTAGGTATATACAAAATTAATCAGAAAAAAGTTAAAATTAATTATCACTTTCGTATTCTTCGTTGAATAACATAACATTTTATTTTTTAAGTCGGGGTAGTTCTAGGAAATTGACTTTTGTCCAGCTAGATCGGTCAAATACCAGTCTGTGCTCTTCTAATTCATATGCAGTTTTGTAAAGCGGAAAATAAAATATATCTATTATTATTATATATAGACGCGTTATTTTCAATAATAAATACTATGATTTTAAATATTGTTTCATCATTGTATCTACAGGGTGAACCACGAAACGTGACCTGTATAGCGTGATTTCAAGAGAGCTTTCGCGTGATATAATCAGTGAGGAGGACAGCAGGGCTAAACGAACGATACTTGAAGTTGTTTGACGTCATTCGCCAATGCTTATTAAGGGAAATAAAACAAATTATTAACCAGATGATTAATTCGATACGTGATATTATGTCGCGATCGAGAGGATCGAGACTCCATTCAATTACGCGAAACAGCGCGCGAAAGTGTACGATACCTACGATGCGATCTCGGACGATACCCTCGGATGCAAAGGTATCGCGTTCGCTATGATTTTTCGCCGGAGGATCGAGGGGATCGGCGAACGAGAGAGATCTCCGCCATGCCCTCCCGCAGCGTCGACCGCCGTTCTTTATTTCCTCGATCCTCCGATCGGAATCGATTCGCCGTTGGGATATCGCATTCTTCCTACTAGATCCGTGAAACCACTCGCAATTCTTCAAACTTTCCACTGTTGCCATACCCTGTTGCGTTGTCCCCGATTACACTGTCCAACAAATTCAAACTTTCTTTTTACCTTTCGATTCTCACTATGCCATTGTGATAGAGTTTTTCGCGCTGATTCCAAATCTGGTCTTATTTTTCCCCTGGACGTATAGTTTTTGAGAAATTTGAGTTTGAAAAAAAAACACATTTTTCGACTTTGAACAAATATTGTGATGTATTATAAAAGATATTGTATTGTTCTTTACATCAGAAGATTCTCTAGACATTTCCGAATCCAGTGATGTGCAATAGTAATACATTATGATTGTTCAAACATGTTTAAACATGGAGAGCGTCACTAGCAGCGACTCGTGTTCCACGATGGTATTTTGCTTTCTGGTTCGGTAAAAACGTCGACGTTTGCAACTTGACAGGGTGCTTTCTCAAGATAAAAGTCTGCTCTACCACGTGTTCAATTTTCCGCTGGACCCTTATATTTTCTGTTGGACTGTGTTATCTGCAGTTATTACTGCGAGAGAAGGTAATAAAGAATTACTACGAGTCCTCGCTAGAATCATTCCTTCAGAGCACAACTGATTCAGTCAACGTTTCCTTCACCGAATATGGACACAGAAGTCTCAAAGCGTTTAATAAAACGTGACTCGATCCGAGAGCAGCCTTTTACGTCGTTTTTCCTTCAACACTCATAATTGTCTCGCAACGGAGATTCTGTATTTTGTTCGCGCGAGTCGCGCAGAAAGTTCGAAAAGATGCAAAGGTTTATTGAAATCGATCCGATAAAGTGAAATATATGAAAGCGGACTGTTCAGATTCCCTACACGCTGTTCCTCCATGTTTCCACGATAGATCGTAACCGGAATGATACATAGTATCGGACAGAGAATGCTCTCCCAGCCGCCTGCCCCCATCCAATACGATTTCAATCGATAAGTCCGTTTCTGGGACTTTATGAAATCCGATATTTACGTCCCTCCATTGCCAATAAAAATGGAACATTGACGGATACCGATCCCCGAGCTCCTTCCGTTAAAATTGCCCGTAAAACACCGTACGGCGGCGGATTCAATATCGGTATCCCGGAATCTGGTACGCTCGTCTCGCTTTTAAAAGTCCCTTTAATTCTGCACAACACTTGGTAGTTGGTCCTTCCGATGCAAGTGCATTCGTGCAAAAAGAATGTCGCGACGTTGAATATCCCCTTTCGAGAAACTAGTTGTACGTGCATTCCGTTCGGAATAATGTAAAGCGGGGGACCGAGATCGAAGATACGTCGAACAGATATTTTAAAATTTTTTTCCAATTTGATACACTGATAAAATAAAGTTGCCCGACAACAGGAGCAAACAGAATCGAGAACGTTCAAGAATGTGGTGGAAACAGAGAAAAATCAGCAGTCCACCTGGCAGCGGGTTTCCGAGAGTCAGGACGAAAGATTATCTGAGTTTTCAGCGAGTGTCAGTGAGCATCGGGACAAACGCTCCTTTGTGTCCAGGTAACTTGCAATGGGAACCGCGATTCCGAAGGGGAACTTGAAGAGACGGTGGACGATGTTATCGGAAGTGAAGGATGATCCTGGTTCACGATCGCGGATCACAATGATCTTACGCCCACGAGCATCTATTCGTGGTACAACGAAGTGAGAAAGAGAGACGGCGACAGGGAAAGAGAGAAAAAGAGAGAGAGAGAGGGAGATGGATCCCATCGCGTTGCGATGAATTTATCCGCGGTGGAGATCCCCAAGTCGGATACCTGTGGTACACACGTCGGTGCACCGGTACACCCGTAATGTGCGGTCGTCGGTTCCGGTACGCTCGCTATCTGGATATTCTGCTAGTCTATGCCGCTTAGATAAGGGTTGCCATGACATCGATCGCTTGCCAATAACCCCGCGATATCCGTTGTTACGATTATCGTCGCTTGACTGGTAATTAACCGTCGCACGAACCCGCACCAGCCGTTGCGATCCTGAAGAAGATCGTCGATCTTACGAGATTCTCGTTTCTAACGATCCAAAAATCAATTTCATTTCATTCTCTGCAAGTGTCAGTCTTCTCGGCGAGGAGCAAGACTGAACCTGTGAAATTACCTAATATTGGTAAAACGTTTAAGACAAGCGACGAGTGTCGACATTAGAAAACTCTACTTTGGGAATTTTTTATTATAAAGGAATAAACTTAATAAATTTCCTCTGTTTATATACCGAAGCATTAAAAGGCCACAAAATTGACGAAACGGACGATAATCCGACTATGTATATTCCAAAGAAAGTACATGTGATGTACATTAAATATTGAAAATGTTTTGATTCCAGGTAGATGTATGTTTCTAATGCCAACCTTTAGTGAACCGAGGTCCTATCTCTTCCATGGAATCAGCTCCGCTCAAATCCATTTAGATCCTAACTGATCACTTTTTCGATTACATATCCGGAAGCAAGATCGTCCACTATTCGAAATCCACCTCGGCAATTAAGAATTAATAGAGAAAATTAAATTTACGATAACGGTAATGGAACGATCGAAAGCAACGATCTACGAACGACGCGTTTCAGTCGGCCGTTCGGAAGAAAGTATTGCATATTCGAGGGCGATCCGAGCAGATACGTGTGTTTCGATTGCGAAACCAGGTCGCGATATTTCCCCGATCCACGCGCAGATAAGACATCGTTTCTGCCGATAATCTCTGTGCACGCGGTTTTTCCCTGGCCAGATACCATCGAGGTATATATAGCGTTCGCCGTTGTGTATCGCCGCCGCGGAACGAGAAAAAAAATCGATAGCCAGGTAAAAGCGGTTCGATGTTTTGGTGTTTGTTGCCTTGCAGCGAGTATACACGGCGGCCTGCCGATCAAAACGTTTTCATTTGGCTAATGAACGCGAGGACAGGTAGCAACACCGTTGGATGTGCATATACATACACATAGCATAACTGGGCTAAAGCGACGCCCCACTTTTCCATCCAATGAAATAGGGGAACAAAAGATCTGACAACTCTGCTAACAGTCAGAAGCGGCGGCAGAGCCAGTGATAGTGTGGGTTATATAAATTAGGGCAAGGAGAGAGAGAGAGAGAGAGAGAGAGAGAGAGAGAGAGAGAGAGAGAGAGAGAGAGCGGACGACGTTATGAATAGGTTAACGATCGAAGATTCCCTCGGCGAGGAAACTGGCTCGTTTCCGTTTCGCCAACCGGTCGAAACGACTCCCTTCTTTTTTCCATCTATTTTTCAGTCGACCGAATCACCCGGCTCCGACGATAAAATTTTGAGAACGATCGAAACTTTAAATTAATCTCCGAGGACGAATTATTCGATCCGGGATTAAAAGTTGAACGCGCGACTCTCCCGCTATTACGGGCATTACGATTTCGTTATCGCATCGACGAGGCGGATTTCTGCGCGGAATAAAAATGTTCTGCATTCGGAATAGAATTCTTTTCTGGAGCATTTTAATAAGCGCCGAACGATCGGTATTCTTGAATTCTTAACTCTCTGCAGTCGGAGCTATTTTAACTGGAAAATTAAACATTTCTTCCGATCTAGAATAATTAATCTTTTTATATGAAATGTTTCGTAACTGATTAGGTACCAACATATAATTCTCTGAACAATATTTTGAATAATCCTTAACTGTGCTATGAGTTAATTTCTGTTATACATGTATGAAATCGTATTTTTCTCCTTTTACATTTCACTTGATGTTCTCTGTACGCGACAGTGGGGAATACAATAATTTAAATGGAAATGGAAATTCGACGTATCATCCGATATCACTATTTTCACGAAAGTTAAAGTACGCATGCGAAATGTGTTTCCTGGATGATTTTAATCAGTCCGGGAGTAAGTACTCGGAAAGACGCGTAATCGCCGCCGATAAAAAGCACACATGCACGCGTCGCCGATTCCCTATCGTGACAGCGAACTATACGTCGTATCGGGCTCGTTTCACCGCACTGTTCGATGACTTTTGATATTTAATCCCCGAAGACAAGCACCGTGGCGCTTTCCATCGCAGTCTCCGGATTACGCAACTGCTCGACCGAGCTGAAAGATCGACGCGACGGGAGAGACGAGGATCGCGCAGCCCGGAAAATCGAAAATCCCGGGGATCGAGGGACCGCGATCGATCCCGGCGTTCGAACGCAACGGTTCCGTTGAGCCGGCTGAAAACGAAAGTCGTTGCGCGACTTGAGAAGCTCCGCGGCCTTGAAGGCGACTGGCTCACTCCTGTGCGTTCGATTATGGTTGCGACGCTTTTTCAAAGCGAAGGTGATTGTTAATTGTGATACGAGCCGTTCATTCGTCAAGTTGATTGAGTGGCCATGGATAGTGGGAAAATTTGAATCTTAGATTAGATCTAATTTTTGCAATCCACAGTCGATTTGTATCACGGTGTATTTGTAATACTTTTAACGGCATCATTTATCTTTCTTTGTAGCTCTCTTCAGCAGTGATTTCGCAGTTAGAGAAGCCAGCAATGTTGGCATCATCCAGGTTAATATTGTCAAACAGAAGAACAGCAGTTCCCTTTGTTACAGCGTGTACAGCTGCAAGCTCTCCAAGTTTGAAAGAGTGGAAGATTAGAGTGATCTCTAGCTCTTGATTCAGGAGAGGGTGGATCACTCGACAGCAGCGACTAGATTCCTCTTGATTGTCGGTAGAAAATTGAGTGTATGACCACTCCGTTAAAGAGTCAGTAGACAGATAATGACTCCGTAGCCGAGCGATCTCCTGCGAGCAAGTGAAACTTTTCAGAGGATCACTCGGAATCGATCATTTCTGATACGTCACTCTTTCAGATTCACAGGGAACGCGCAGCCGTTTTTGCACCGTCATTTACATCGCTAATAGTAACGAAGAACAGAAGAGTTAAGAAGGCAGAAGGAAGTTACTCACTCGTGTTATCTCGATCTGACGTCGAAGGGATTAGTCTGACGCTTCCAAGAGCTGGTCGAGGATGGAATCGCGTCTCTTCCGCTAGATTGTTGCGCGAGGTATATTAACACTTTGAATGCCGGCCCGGCGGGGCGGTCTTAAAAATCCTATGAGATAGAAGAGAATTGAGAATTTATTTAACGAAACGAAACGTAAAAGATGCCATCTGGTATTTTGTAGATTCTAATGAAAATTCGTTTGGGAATCTCGATAGATGATTCCGTGATCCATTTCTTAGGGAGGAGGCATTCAAAGTATTGAAGTAGCTCTGTCGGCGAGAGGAATTTAGCGAATGGTTAGCTTGGTCTGGCAGCAATCTAGCGGAAACGCGGGACCGGTCGGCGTCTTCGCTGAAAGTAAGCTGCGTGGTCGCGTGACCTTCGGGGACGCGTTCGCGTCACCCTTGAACGTGAACCATGGGTCAGCAGAAGTACAGTTGCACGCTTAACCGACACATGCACTTATCCTCTATGGTACTTGAGCGCTGAAAGGCGGGAGCTGCTGTAAGTGCATGCAAACCGAGCTGGAAATAACTCCGGTTCGTGGTGCTACGCTCGCGTCCCGTCCCATCGTATATCGTGTCACGTCGTCGTGTCGCGTCACAAGGACGGAAGCACCGTCGTCGATTCGAGGGACGATCCCCGGCAACTAATTAAAGCGTTCTTCCCGTCCTCGTTCTCGTCGGCGCGAGTCGATCGCAAAGCTCGCGAGCGAATCGATCGACCTAGCGGCGTTCCGTGTCGCGACGCGGAATTTCAATCTCTCCCCGTCATCGCTTCGAAGAAACAAGACCAGTTGCCGATTCAATGGCGCCGCGCGACCGGAACTTCCTACAAGACAGACATGGGCGAGCGCTCCCAGTTGGCCCCGGGAGCAACACCTCCGAGCAAATTGGCCGGGACAAATACCTCCTCACTTTTTCTACAATCTTTGATAAGGTAGTTTTCTTTGTATTTCTGTATTAAGTGTCTCGAGGAGGCGTGGTTTCGATGACTACTTTGTATACAGTGCCCTAAAGAAGTGTGTCTATAGCTTGATTTGTATTGAATACTTCAGACATGCCTATTGTCAATCCTTACTTTCTAATACTTTGTAAAGCATTGCTATTTTTATGTATAGTGTAACTGAGGGGCGTGGGTCTCGTCCCTGTTTCAATACGATATACCCCGAGAGGGCGTGGCTTCTTTGCTTGTTTTGTATACAGTACCCCGCAAAGGCGTGGTTATAGCTTAATTTATATAACCAGGCTTGATAGGGATGGTCCGATTGATATCACTGTGTAGTATTCCAAGGGGCGTGGTTTCGTAGCTCTCTAGCCCCACAGGGCCACCTCTGCCCATGCCTGTATCAGAAAAAAAGACGAGTATACGTTACGCCGGACGTGACTAGACGGAACATCCCCTAAGATGCCAATACTGTACTCCACAAGGTCGGTGAAAAAAAGGGAAAAAAATTGGTTTAACCGCCTCCGATCGTTCCCTTTTTTTACGAGCTACCCTCAATCTACCTTCCACCCCTTGCTCTCCGGAACATCGTTATTCTTCTACCCCTAGCCGAGCAAAAGAGGGAGGCATACCCTGCTCACACGATTAGGGAGCCTAAAGGCGGACTCACGCATTCGATCACCATCAAGTGCGCACGAAATTGTTCTTTATTCTGCGTACGTGGTAGTCTTTGATCATTCTTTAGTAGTTTCCCGTGGGACATCGGCAACGACATCGATAGATTGGTTAGTAAATATTCAGAGATTACCGAACGCATGGTCCGGTTCGACCTTCGGACCACCAAAGGGATTTCTCCCATAAACTTGTTCAACTAGGAGCAAAATGTTGAACTTTATGTACATCGACGTCGGAAAATTTACAACGTCACAACTATCGCACTATCAAACTGTACAGCCTACACTATCTCTAGCAACGACCACAATTGCAATCGTTTTCTAATCGAACATCTAATTATCTCCCGATGCAACTGTGGTGAAATATCGCGGCATGCTACCTCTTCTGTATGTAACATCTTTAATTTACTTCCACTAACAACTAATACACGGCGCAGCAGTAAACACCTGAAATCGATCGCTATCCGATCATCTAGTCGCGGAAGTCTAAACCTTGGCCGAGAACGGAAGCAGTCCAAGGGTTGCAAACAAGACTAGGGGGTTGCGCGGACGACGCCATCTCGCGATCGTTTTCTGGAAAGAGGGTTGCAAAATAAGTTCCGCATGCACGCGGATCGTTCATCGTCGCGGAAATGAAAAGTCGAAAAGAAGAGGAAGAAACGCCGCGATCATCGACGAAGGATTATATTGATCGATCGAAAGACTCGGATTTCGATCAATGGTAGCAAGTTGCATAGGGGGTAGTGATTGTGGGGCGGGGGTGTGGGGGTCGGATGCATGCTATTAGTAATAGTGAAGACGTACCCTGTACCAAGTGGCCACCTGCGAGGCGCTCGAAAGGGGTGGAGAAGCGGTTGTTTATCCGCGACGCAACACACACACCAGTAGGGTGCAGGGTGAAGGTCGGGCCCGAGGTATAGTTCGGTTAAGTATTTTCGTTCGGTATTGTCGGTCGAATCGCGCGTGCGTTGTCACGCAGTACGGGGGTTGCGCGTTCGAAGAGGCGGGCCCCAACAAGACGATAGCACATAGGTGAAGTGGTGGTTGGTGATGGTGGTGGTTGGTGGTGGTTCGGTGGTTGGTGGTGGTTCGGTGGTGGCGGGTGTAGTGTATTCGCACGCCCCGTGCAAGTGAGGCAAAAGCAAAAACAACAACAACAACAACAACACCACAGGTCAGAATCAAATTAATACACGATTAAGAATTAGAGTCTGGGTTAACCGACAGGATATCGCCTGACCGGCTCTACGCGAATATGCTAGTTCTTTATATCTAGTGTGTGCGCACACCTGTACGGCCTCGGACATCGTGGATACATCATTCTTTACGAAAGCCTGTGTCTTACATTGAAAATTACAATCCAAAGAAACGACAGTTTGGTCACAAAATAACGCAAGTATTTCGAAATAGATACAGCAATTTCCGGGAGATCTATGCCACGATCGCCGACGATGGCCGTACATCTTTCCCGGCGTGCTCTTAGATACGAATGATGAAGTAGTGTGCGTTCAGTGTCAGTGCGTGTGTGATCTTACCGCGGGTCTAAAGCCTCGGAACTCGTTCGATGACTGAGGAAGACTCGTCTGTTCACTCGAGTTCTCTCTCGTCGACGCAATCTTTTTCATCGACTTAACCTCAATCGACGTAACTACATTTTGCTTTTTGTCAATTAGACTGAACAGAGTCTTTCCAAGGAAATGATCAACGCAACAGCCAATTATTAGCGAGACATAATATCCGCTGGATATTAGTGTGCATAAATCTTTGATGGCACGTCATCGAACTGGTCCCGGGAACGAGATCTACTGCAGGGGGGTCAGTTCACAAAGCGGCTAACTGGACGGGGTCAGCAACGGACTCGTTCCAAACGGAATCGAGAAATTCCGAGTTTTGGAACGAGGCCCTGGGAAGACTCGCAGGTCCTACGAATTCGCCAATTCTGCGTTTTCCTTTGATCCGATCAATTTTTTTTACCGCGACTGTCAATTTGCTCGAATCGCAACCCGCGCCGAGAGGCTTTGACACGCGGCCAGGGGGAGTCAAAGTCTCGTTAGACGGGTTGTTCGAGGGATGTTGCGGGCCTTCGGTCGCGTGACTGCCGGAATATACACAGGGGTAGAGATAGATAGAAAGGGACTGACACGCGGCAGGTGATGTCAGAGCGCGACGATGTCAGGTTACCGACGATACGAAGCAGAAGCCACACACACACATCGGTATCTTCTAGGTTCTAGTCTGGCTGGGAGGATACTCGCGCAAGGTGTACGTGTCTGTTCTTGTCAGTGGCGGGTGCGACTAGTGTGTGGGCTGTTATGCGATCGCGATACACGCCTGGAGCCCCCGAAGTTACACCGTGCTCCGAAATTTTCACAATGATTCGACGAGACTGCATTTTTTGCACCTGCTCCTCCATCGGATTTCACGAACTCTTCGTTCAACTTACGTTAACACTTTATCAGGCAGTTCATCGTTCATTCAACAATTTATATCATGGATTTTGTCCGGATAACCATTGTTCGGAACACTCTGTATTGTCTTCTGGAGCCGCGCAGGACTTTCGGATTCTGCCGCTCGATCTTTTTGAATGTACTGTACGATGATAGTCTCTCGCGAAAGTGTTCGAACGCTTTACGAAAAGTAATTTGCAGCTCTCTCGCTAGACACTACACTGCTTCAAATATTTCGTACACAAATTGGCAGTGCATGTTCGAACACTTTCATGGGTCGCCGTACAAGCTCACACTTTTGTCCATAAGTCAACGAGTTTCACATTTTTAGTTTCTTTTATACAAGAATAAATAGTAATAAACTGAACACTGTTACTATAAAAAAGATACTAGTTTATGATTATACATGTTTGCTGCTCCCGTATGCATCAAACACCACGAAAATAGCTAAAATTTTAATGAACGCGGAGAAACCAGAGGCCGGACGATCGCGAAAGGGTTTGAAAGTTTCATTTTGTTGCGCCGATGCGAGTGTCCGGTGACTTATGGCCGAGAGTGTATGCTTGTCTGACTAAAGAGAGCAAAAGTGCAGCGCACCGCGCACGGTAGCGTTCTCTGTAAGTGAAAGAAAGAGAGCGAGAGAGAGAGAGAGGGAGAGAGAGAGAGAGAAAGAGCGAGCAGAGATCTCTTAATCCTGCGCGGTTCGTGACTTTCCGCGGGCTCCAGCCTGCGACCGCCGATGAAAAAAGAGAACGACGAGAGAGGAGAGGAGAGCCGCGAAGCCCGATCTGGCCTCGCCTCTGGTACTCTTCTTTCTCTCCCTCTCTCTCTCTCTCTCTTTCTCTTCGTATGTTCGCTCTGCGCCTACAAGCCGAGAGCAACTTCTCTGCAATTTCACGAAATCAGCATACAAAGTGGTAAGCCGGAGAGAGACTCGTACACTTTGTACGCTTCGTATGCAGTTTCGCGAAAGCTCGGGAGACTGAGCGCGAGTCCTTGAGAGAACTCATGACCGATTATCCGTCGCGAATCGAGTCTGCGATCGGGATCACTGCAGTTTTGCGTGTAACATATGGTTATCGCGAGCTTCAAGGACACAATCGTTTCCTAGAAACGATAGTCTTCGCGGGCGAGCTTATTTTCAATCGGAATCGGTCTTCGTCACGATCCAGTATCACTACCAGGCAGACCGTAAAGTTTCCTTGCCATTTTCTCTTATGTTGCCTTTTGTTTTCTCGGAAATCCGATCTCCTTTCAGTCGGACGTGAATTCTCTGTGTTCTCGGTCTTTCTATCGAGGCCGATTAGTCCCGCTAATAAAGTGTTAGGAGAACAAGAAGACGCTAAGAAATATTGTAAAAGATGACTGAAATTTTTCTAGGCAAGACTGAGCAGGGCTAGGCAAATGTCTTCACTGTTTCGCATTCTATCTGCTCATTCTTGTCATGAACGAATAAATCGAACTGTAATAACGCTGAACAGAATGGACCGCTTAGAATGAACACACTCTTTTGTACCCAATGGAACAGTCTACAAATTGAATTCATCATTCCTCCATTTTTCATTTTCCCATCGCGTTAAGAATAATGTTTCGCAGACAATGTTTAAATCCTTCACTGAATTCGTTATTCTGTCGTCAAGTCTAGACTGATTCCGTACGTTTCAAGATCTGCGAAACGATCGAACTTGCAACGCAAAAAATAGCAACCGAGACCAGAGACACGAAACACTGGAGGAAAACGGCAGGAAGCTTTCCGGCCGGCTTGGGAGCCGGCTGGCATTGCTTAGCCGAGTGCGATTAGGCTATCGCAGCGGAACAATCGCAGAGTAGTTGCACAAGGTTGTCGGGCCGCGCGACTCATCGCAGCCCGGCGTCCTCAAGGACGTTCGCTAATGGAATTCTCTCGCGAAGAAATGAGTCGGAAGTGAGTCGACGATAGGCGACGAGAAGAAGAAGAAGAAGAAGAAGGGAACGAAACCGGGGTGTGCTTACCTTGGGCAAGGATGCCAGGCATTGCTGCTTCACGTCCCAGACGAGCTGATCCTTGGGGAACTGAAGACACTTGCTGACGTAAAGCTCCGGGATGTTCACCCTGGCCAGGAGGAGACCCTCCTCGACCGGGCCGGCCTCCGCAGTAGCAGCCGCGACTGCAGCCGCCGCATCTTGATTCTGCTGACCTTGAGGGTGGCCTTGGGCCTGGCCGGCTTGCGGGCTGGTCGCCTGGCTCGGAGTTGTCTGCCCCGTACTGGCTGGCGACGAATTTTGCTGCGACTGCTGCTGTTGTTGTTGCTGCTGTTGCTGCTGCGGTTGTTGTTGTTGCTGCTGTTGTTGTGGCTGCTGTGGCTGAGGCTGCTGTTGCTGTTGCTTCGGTCCCGCCTCCATTGCGAGGACCTCGCGCTTCTCCGGGATTCCACCTTCCCTGGCTCACATCTGAAACAGAAATCATCACTTGTCAGATCATTCATATTACAAGAACGAATGTTCTTCTACAGTTTTATCAAGTAAGAAGAGGATTTTTTAAAGACTTAGGAAGGTGTATTTATAGAAATGGAACCATTGGCATTCGTTTACGCGAAGAGGAATAACAGCAGACATAACTCAGAGATGATCTGCCCCCGTTCTACAAATGTTTGCTTCACTTAGGTTTAATTAGACGGTCGAAACGCGCAACGCAAAGGGCAGGATTAGAGTCCAGGGCGTCGTAGGGGCAGCTCGAGTGGAAAATACGCGGAGGTGGTTTGAGACCGAAGCGAGGAGCGGCGAGGCTGCAAAGTATAAAAGGCTTTTACGAGCGTTAAAAAATCGACGTGGCCCGGCGTCTCGGCGCAATTTCTTTATTTCCATTGCGGTAATCTCGTGCTTCCCTTACCGTTACCCGTTGCGCCGCGGTTATAAACTACGAGTGCCGGTCTGTTTTAATTTCTTCATCTCAGCCAGTGTCGTCCGACGTCGCCTCCGAGGCGTCGTTCCTCGAGATCCTCTCCCAGATATCCGCCGGGAGAGGAGTCGAGACCCTGCCGTAACGTCGCGATCCTCTCGATTAACGGTGCCGAATAAAAAGCCAGGAAATCGTCGTACTGATAACGGCGAGCTGTCACGATTATTACCACCTTGGGTCCACTAAAACGCGGCCCTACACTCGCGAATGCGGATTCTTAGACGTACGAATGGTAGATGTAAATTTATTCGACGGTATCTCCTTGTCAACTATAACTATGACAATTGTTTGTAGGTTCACAAAAGTTTACGAATTAAATTATTCGTTTCTGAAACAATAAGTGTAATCCAAATGGTACAGCCTGATAATTTCTCTCCCAATTATTATCAGCAGACTTGGAACAGAAGAAAAATTAAGATAATTGAAGAAAACAGATACACTATTTTTAACGTGTTAAAATTATACAAGACGGAATAGAATCCGGCACTTGTCTTTTGCAATTGATATAGAACCTAATTTCGAACAGCGACCAGAAAGAAGCGAAACACGGTGTAGATCACAGCGCATCGCAGAAGTGCGCCGGCTCGCGATAAGAAAAAAGTTTGTGAAACACGGCGGCCCGAGATTCCCATCACGTTTCGTATGGAAGATTACGTTTCCCCGGTTTCGCAAGACGTCTCGTAAGTATCCTGCAAGAATGTTTCGTTCGCAGACGCTGGAGAAAATGGCTGCGTTCCACCAGTCTGCTTTCGGCTCGACGGAAAGCTCGTTCGACACACGAGCTTGGATAACGATCCAACGGGAACCGGACTCACGGCGGGATACACGCGCCGACTCGATTAGGGTACGATTCGACTGCGATTTTCGATCGCACCAATCCATACGTAATCCTCGTAAGTCAAAAAAATACTGCACCATAAAAATCCTCTTTTCATAAAATATTGAAACGAGAACCAAATTTCTAATTTTAATCATTTCCTCTGCATCAACCGTGAAACTCATAAAAATTCCATTCAGAACCACCATAAACACCCTCACTTTACCTAAAATTCCATTTCAAGCTAAATTCTCAATTTTGAATCATCAACTGTGAATCTCATAAA
Source organism: Lasioglossum zephyrum (assembly GCA_028455615.1). Taxonomy (NCBI): domain Eukaryota; kingdom Metazoa; phylum Arthropoda; class Insecta; order Hymenoptera; family Halictidae; genus Lasioglossum; species Lasioglossum zephyrum. The sequence continues at coordinate 1,293,754 of CM052323.1, read as the reverse complement.
ATTACAAACAGAACCGCCATAGAAATCCTCACTTTTCCTAAAATTTAATTTTGCAACAAGAGCCAGATGTAAAATTTTAATCATTTCCTCTGCATCAACAGTGAATCTCATAAAAATTCACACCACAGAAATCCTCACTTTTCCTAAAATTTAATTTTGCAACAAGAGCCAGATATTTAATTTTAATCATTTCCTCTGCATCAACAGTGAATCTCATAAAAATCTCAATCGTAACCACCATAAAAATCCTCACGTTTCCTAAAATATATTTTTGAGCAGAATTCTCAATTTTAATTATTTTCTCTGCACCAACCATGAAAGACATAGAAGTGATTTTCGTACAGAATGATTCTGCAGACTGTCGGGAACACAACGGTGCATAAAACGTTTTAGCCGAGACTCGCGTCTCCCGTCGATGCAGCGCGATGCACTGGCAATGCAATTCGCCGTTTTACAATGCAACCTCCAACCTCCCGGCAGGGTTAACCATCGGTCAGCGATAAGTTACGCGCTAACGAGCGGCGCAACGCTTTCACTCGAAACTTTCGAGCGGATATAAACGTCCCGAGCCCGCGAGCGAGGAGACATAATATTCGAATACATCCGAGAAGATCGATCTTCTAGAGTGGCGAGTCCGATTCGATACGCAGCTGCTCCGTATCGATCCGCCGATTCCCCGTGCAATTATGTAACGCGCGCGATAATCGCCGCGACAAACATATACATACGTGATTCCTGTGTTTGTTGCGCGACCGATGCAGCTCGTTTCGTTGCACACGCTATTATAGTCGTCCGTGCATGGAAAACGTCGCTCGGCTCCCGATGAAATTAGACTGTGAATTATTGTGCTGCCATAGCTTGTTCTTCGTCCCCTAACATTTGTATTCGAATCGCATATACGTAGCTTCAGTTATATAACTGAAGTGATCGTTAGATTGCGGATTTTTGTACAGAGTAAAAATTGTCTGAATTAATTTGTAAGATGTAAGATTAATAGTATTGTGCCCATAATATAAAAGTGGCCCAAGTCATATATTTCCTGCTTCGAGATATTTAAAGCAAAGGGAATTAACTCTAAATGAATTACATATAACGTTGAAATAACAAGCATAAAAATTGTAAGAGTTTTTTTCCCAATAATTTTCGTCCAGTCCTTTTTACCATCGAATCCGTAGTCTACTGATCATTCTACTTGAAAGGAAAATAGTAAAAGCATTTGAAGGTTTTAATGAGTAGAGTAAAAGGGATGATTGCGCTATGAGGAAGTGCTCAACAGCTGTTTCCGGCGTTCACCGCGCAAGTGGACGTTTTAAAACGAAAGAAAGATTCATCTGGGATGATTCGATCCGCTGCAGAAAAGCGACGCGAAAACTCGCTCGCCCCGGTCGATCGATCAAATTGGAATTGATGGGATCGATGGAAACGGTCGTATCGAGCAATCGCCGCTGAAATGCGCAATAAATGCCCGTGCGATAAACCAGATTACCGCGGAACGAGCTTCACAGTTGACGAAAGTGTCGAGAAATAGCCCAAGCTGATGGTCTGTCGGTTCGCAAACAGATGGAGATCGACGCTGTCGCTCGAAAATATTTGAACGATTGTTTGCTCGACGTTGAAATTGATTTTTCAGTGAAAATGCTGTCGACGTAACCAGCTCTTGTAATAGTTTTCTCAATAAACCTGCGCAAAAACGTTTAGGAACAATAGAACTGTGAAGTGCACTCGGTTTCTTCGAGATCTGTAAGCAACCAAATATTCTAGATTGCTTTTCGCCTGAAAATCTTTGCTCTTCGTCGAATAAGTAACTTAGAGCCAATTAGAACCCGATAGTAGACGGACATACAGTTTAGCACCAGAATCTAAATTTCATCTAGTAGTTAATTGTAATGTAGGATCGATAAGGTCCAAACCGAGGACATAATTTAACATCAACAGAATCCAGACTCAATCTATAACGTAATCGCAATACACATCTAATCCATGACATAATCGTAGTCTAGGTTTAATCTTAGAGTTAACAGTGACTTATGTCCAACATAGACCTCACTGATTCTAAGGGTGATCTGGAGAAACGTGATCATAATCTTGACTGAATGTAGGATCTAATTGCAACGTGGATAAAACCTAGACCCTAATACAGAAGTAGTAGAAGCCGGACCTCCTTCAGGATCTATCTGCAATGTGGATAAAACCTGCGACCTAATATAGGACTCGTAGAATCTAGACCTTCTGCGGAATTTTCCTAGAATGTAGACGACACCTAGGGTTAAATCAAGGACTCGTAGGATCTAATTGCAATGCGGATAAAACCTAGAACCTAATACAGAACTCGTAGAAGTCGGACCTTATTGAGGGTCTACCTGCAATGTGGGTAAAAAGTAGAACCTAATACAGGACTCGTAGAAGCTGTACCTAATTGCAATGTGAATAAAACATGTGGCATAATACAGGACTCCTAGACCTCCTAGAGGGTTGAACTAGGTTGAGAATCAAACCAAGAGCCTAATCAAGGATCCGTGGGATCTAATGTAGAATTTATCTATAGTGTGGATCTAACCAAAAGCCTAATCTAGAACCTAACCCGGACCAAATCTAGGATCCGGGAGTTTTACCTTGCATTTTCCAATCTCCTCGAAGCTCAGCGGCAGCTGCTTCACGGAATGAGAAGGGAGCTTTCTTCTTCGAGACGAGCTGGCCTAATGGGAGTGCCGAGGTAGCGTCGCATGACTCAAGTATAGTTTCCCGTCGTCGTGTCTCTCAGTACATTGTCTAGACAGCGAGTTCTGCTTTGCGGCGAGCGCCGGACCGAGATGCCCGGAAAACGTCGCGAGAAACGATATTGTTGCGAACCGTGAACCATCCGTTAACTACACGGCACGCGACGACTCCCTTAATTGCTTCGTCGTTTAGGTTAAACGTCTACGAACTAGCGCGAACAACGGCTCGAAGAATCTGTCGGGAACAGACGCGGTTCCTGGGGCGAGAACGCTCTAAATTGTTTTCTTCCGCAATTATGTCAGCGCAGAAGTTCGTTGCCGATTGCGAGAAAAATTGATAGACGTAAAAGAGAAACAATTCTTGAGTGACTCGAATTTTTGTTTTGCATACAGAATCGCAGAGACAAGAATCTTTCGCTCCACCGATGATCTGTTATTCAGGTTTTAATGAATCCTAATCGAGGCAGCGTGATTTACCGGCCGTGTATGAAATTTTACAGCAAAGATAAATCGTTGCACGTCGAGTCGGAGGGAACGTCGGAAAATATGAGACAAAGAAGCTTTCGGCTGTCGAAGACCGGCGATTCGAGAACAACCTGACGATAGTCCTTGTTACATCCCAGCCCTTAGGTCAAGGTACAGGCAATAAATTCTTCAGGCTCGCTGTTTACGGCTCGTCGGGTGACAGCGCTCTTTTGCAGCCGGGTTTCGCGAAAAAAGTCTTCGCAACCGTGGTGTGCGAAACGTCGTTAAATGTTTTATAAAAATACAGTCGATTACTCCAGCATAGACTCTTCAACCAGATACTCGGCACTCCCAACAAAGATTATCGAAGTAGCTAGAAAATCATTCGAAATATAGAAGAATCGTCTAGTTAGCGACTTCCAGCGGAAGATCGGACCCGATCGAAGGGATCAGGAAGAAGTGGGATAATACTGACACGTTCGCATGAATAATCGGGACTGCGAAAGCGGGCAAAAGCCGCGAATTCCTCGGGAAGGAGCGCGAGATATACCAGGTGGCACGGGCTGGGGGAGAAGTTTGATGGGAAACCGCAGACGCCATTAAACGTAACCGTCTTGCCGGCAGGCCGGGCTGCGTTAAAACTTGAAATAACCCACTGACCGCACCGTGTATACACGCTCCGAGGACAATAGAGGCGAGAGCCGGCTCCGCGCCGCGAGCAATGGAAGCGCCGCAAGGTCGCGTCGTTCGCGCCCAAACCAGAAAAACGTCTGACGATCCTTAGGCGTTAATACTTCGCCGACCAAGAGATTCCCTTTTTTCCCTGATGAACCGAGTACAATATACCCAGAAGAAACCGACTGGAACGCCAAAAACGACGGATAGCCTTGCTCGGGTCGTCACGCGAACGACCGCGTTCATCATTTTGTTGCCAATGTGCTCGTCTGCCCGTGACCATCGTCAACAAAGCTGAACTTTATGCAAGTAAACATGTCCCTTCTTTGCTCACGCAAAAACCGTCGCGAATGCAAACCCTTCTAAAATCATTAATAAAAAAATATATAAAAAAACTTTTTAAAAACTACGCTAGTATTCGAATCCACTAAAAAGAAAAAAAATATTTTTACATATTAGTGACTATAAATAAAAGCGTGGAGCGCTAAAGTATATTAACGTAATAATCGTAGCCGCTCGACGATTTTATTTATAGTCACTAATATCTAAAAATATTATTTTCTCCTCATTAGTGCGTTCTAAAATAAGCGTGGTTTTTAAAATGTTTTTATATATATTTTTTTATTTTCTACTTTTTAGTCTTTACTACCGAGTGTATTTGGTAAGCCCGCTTACCGAGCAGAACCGCTGGTTCTTGCTCCCCCCCCCCCCAGCCGACCTAATTCAAACCAACCCAGTAAGTAAACTGAGTTCCTCGGTGCGAAGTGGGCCAGTGAAGCGGGGTCGGAGTCGGTAAGCTTAAATAAAAATATATATATCATTCAATGGTATAATTTCCATTATTCGTACAACTGTGTTTCTGATTTACAAGCAAAATTACCAGCTTGTTTGAAAAAAACAAACGAAAAACAAGTCCGTGCAGAGGCTTCATACTGTACATTCTACTGTAAACTCGTCGGTACATCTATCGTTCACAGTGGAAAGGTCCGGAACGGTTCGGAATGCATTGAAAAGGTAGCAGGACCGGTATACGTGTCGCACGCGATCGAAAATCGCATCTTCGGTAACCGCACCCTGATCGATTATATCGGTAGTGGGTTATCTCCGCGCGAGTCAGGGGACCAATAAGAATGAAACGAACGGGGGCCCGGAGAGGGCACAAGAAAGATAATAGGAGGGAACAGAGGGAGACGATGATGAACTGGAGGAAAAGGGTGTACCGGGTTCCGACGGACAGCGAACGCATCAATGACAAGCCGTAAATCATAGTTTTACGACCCGTCTTTATGTGGCCCTTATTCGTGGCACCCGACGGAAGGCTCGAGTGCCTTCGCGATTTTTCTGTCTGGCCACCCCGTGTGCACCGGGAACAGGGCCGTATACACGCAACCTACGGCACACCTGAGAACTCGCCAATGGAAACTAGGTAGCTGAAGGCCTCGATTATCTAAAATGATAGACAATTGCTCCGACGTGCTTTGCTTCAGAAAATGGAAGAGCTCCTTTTCTGGAGAATTTGTTCGCAAGGCTCTTACACACTCAATTACCGTTAACATTAAATCTACCGGTCATTAAAAACGACTGGTATCCCATTGCCTTATAAAAATGGCACGATTGGATTTATTTATATTTTGTACGATTTTTATTACGATATGTAGGTGAATAGAGAAACCAGAAAATAGAAGAGCTCCTTTTCAGATCGGAGAATTTGTTCGGAAGACTCTTATTAAATGTATTGGCGATTAAAAATGGCAGGTATCCATTGACTTACAAAAATGGCACAACTGGATTTATTTACATTTTGTGCGATTTTTATCGTTGTATGGATTTGAATAGAGAAACTAAAAAGTTCTTCGCTTGGATAAAATATCCTTGTACTCGAGTAAAATAAATTCAATTATATTATAGATTTTTATAAATGCGATTGCACAAATTCTTAGCTATCTGAGATTAATCTAGAAGGTCTTAAACGGCACAGTTGTTCATAATTTGATGTCCAGAATTATTCTCACCCATTTTCCTCCACATAATGATGATTACAGTCTCTAGCATTTACACCATCGCATAACTTGTCCCCACGGGATACATGTTGTCCACAAGCAAAAAGAACGGCTCGAACATTGTGAACATTGCTGCACAGTTTAAACGCAGCACAGTTTCTGCTTTAAGTGAGCAGTTCGGATATAATCGATGGTCGAATAAAACACTCGCGAAACAATTTATTCGCACTTCGTTCTCTCCGGTACGGTGTTACGGGTGAACACTCGTGCAAAATTCGTCTCGATCCGGCGAAAAATCGGCGTTGAAACTGCTAATGTCCGGCGGTCGATCGTTTCAGCCAATCAGGATAGGGTTCCATTAGCAATGAAATAAATCTGCGAGCCCTCTGTATCGACGCGCAGCAGAGGTAACATTGCAACGGCGGCCCACGGTTTTTAAATCATCCGCGTGCTCGTTGCAACTTTCTCGGCCGGCTGGCAACATAAATTTCGTCCGAGGGAAGACATTAGCTGGCTCGAAATTTATTAAACAGCGAAGGTTGCAAAATGGACTTTGTCTTCTCTCGAGGGAAACCAAGGGCCTCTCTCGATGCGCCCCTGAGCCGATGCAGCTTGTATAAACGCATATATGCAGCAGGTACCCGTGGTGCGTGGGCGTCGCTTTACGGGTTTGCTTTTAAGTGGCCGTACCTTAATTCGAGAGTCACCTAACAGTGTCGTGCTTAACGGTGATTCGAGCGTAATTAAAAAAATTCAAGGTTGTGCCGATGTGTGTGCGCGTGTAGGCCGTGGAAGTTCTGGGGAGGAACGCCGCGCCGAAGGACGACGAGGGTTAAAGTACGACCGTGACATTCTCGATTCTGCAGCCGCGGATGCTCCTCGCAACTATGCTGCTTCGCTCTCCATTATACTAACCCCCTCAGGGGGGGTTACACACAAAGAGGAGAGTTCTTCTTCTTCTCGCGTCCCCGGCAACGACCATTTAACTCGACGCGCGACGAGACACGATCGCTTCAAAGAAAGCTTTCTTCGGGAGGGGCACAAAGAGGACCACTCTCTCTCTCTCTCTTTCTTCTCTCTCTCTCTGACACACACGCACACACTCATTCTTCGTCGCAGGGAAACTCGAAAACCTTCCGGACTACACACGGCAGGACCGAGACGCTTTATCGTCGCAACTATCGACGAGATTGCTGATAACACGATCTTACGCATTCTGGTCTCGCGCATCCTCCGGACGAGATGACAATGTAGCTACCGACGACCCGTTTTCGGGAGGGAGCAGCCTTTTAACGCTTCGGCGACGATGAACGCAGAGCGATGGTACGTCGTCCGATAGCTTGGAAAGTCCCGTAAGATAATATTGATATGAGATAGGAAAATAGACATTTTTCTTTCTTCTTTAAATTATTCATTCAAGTCTCTTTAACACATCCACTGCTATAAATCGTACGTATCCATCTTTCTATAAATGCATCATTGAAATGAATGATAATTTTACTCCAGTTTGTTGCAATGGAGGCGGACAATTTTTATTTCGCATAAAAAATCCATAGTCCTTGGACACGGTAGTTCTCGCATCGAGAGTGCTCATCCGGATTAGACAACGGATCTTTATGCAAGATGAACATCGTTTCTAGAATGAAATGGAAATTTATTTTCCTTCTTAATACGTTTAATAGGTTGAAAATAATATAGTAGTATTTTAAATTTTTTCTAATGGTTCTACTGTCTTCAATCGCACCTAATCATTTTTGTCATAAGTGCATAAAATCCGTTGCCTACTAATGACCGTAGAGTAAGGAACAATGCGCCATTAGATAGCTAATAGAGTACGAATTACATCGAAGCAAGTTTAAACTCTTAATTCTTCGAGTTTGAGGAGGACCCGTTAACCTACAACACGAAAAGCGACAAAATAAAGAAGCTAAATGCAGGAGGGCACATTCGAGCCTGTTTCCATCCGGAGGTTAACCTAATTCGAGCTTATTCCGGTTATAAAAGGCTGCGGTGTCCCGATTGTGTCGGCCTGGTATAAGCGGGGCTTGGGATCGGCGTCGAAAAGAGAATCTCGGGGAAATATCCCATTGGATACGATCCGGGTTGCTTGCTTCTGAAGTTTTTAACGAGCTACCGCTGCGAGTCTTCCCTCTCCCTCTATCTCGTCCCGGATAGAAAGGAAATCTCGTTAAGCGGAAGAGACGGGTCTAGCCGCGAAATAACGGGGGAAATATGCGGATCACGGAAAACCCGGGGACCAAACGGGAGAAGGGAAATACGCGATGGTTGTTTCCCGAACGAAGACGCGGCTCTATCTCGTGCTATCTTGTCTTTCTAGCCGATACGGGGACCACGGTCACGTATGCACGGCCGAGGCACAAACGAATTTCTTCTCGACGCCACCCTCGCTGTTAGATCAGCACTCGGATAAACGGTCCGACGTCGGAATCCCAAATTTCCCATCCGGTCAGAAACTTTTGAATACTCTCGTCGCGTTCCATTCTACACCTTCCCCTTGATTATCCTCGAATACAGTAGACAAAACATCGAGGGGATGCTACGACAAAAGCCTGTTGTACTTCATTTGGTGCAAGAATTATACTGCGGATCATTTATGAGAAGAAAAGGTGGGAACAATGTTAAATAGAATTTTACTATTTTCCTGGAATAATTACGGATATCAACACGGAGTTTCAGTAGCGATTGCTGACGAGGGAGGATCGCATTTTTTAAAGCGAGGAACGTTTCCCACAATTTGCCCTAGCACGAAACAGGCATGTTTCGAGCATGCAGATGCTATTAGCATCTCAGGGAAGGTGTCGGAACAGGGTTGCATTGTACAACCTCCGCGTGGCAGGTGTTTCCTGTGGTCGTCCCAGAGAAATTGTCCGACGAATTTCGCCGCTCCTCGGTTTCTATTCCCCTTCGGCTATCGCGATGTTAGATAATCCTGCGTTTGCGAACAAAACGGATAAATCGCGGACGACGATCGTATCGAAGGAAGCGTCGCCGATTAATTACGCTCGTCCGTCAGTTTCAAAACTAACGAGCCGAGCACGCGTCCTTTTCATGATCCGAGGCTGCGTCCGACGCTCGTTTTCGTTTCGATCGACCATTGTGTCCTGATAATTATAGAGACGGATATACGTGTATATGCATCTGTCGTAACAGCGGCGGACAAACGAACAATGTCGGATCGTTCGAGCTAATGTTTTACACACGCCGATGATTGCAGTCTGGCCGTGGTCGTTACGTATGCGCGACATATGTCACCGTTCCCGGGGCTACACGCACCTCGAGGACTCGGTTTCCTGCGTGACGACACATTTTACGCATTTTCCAAGCGACACGCGTTTTTTTCACCGACGCGTCGGACGTGATGCACTTTCGGCGGACCCTGATGCACCCCTCTCGACATCGTCTGGCTCTGTATATCATTTTTAGACAGGATCCAAGCCAGAATATCCTGCTTCCCTTATACATTTCCAGAGCTAGAAATAATATATCAAATATGTAAATTCTTGTGACTTCATCACAGGTCAGCCAATTCAAAATATTCTGCTTCCCTTATACATTTATAGAGCCAAAAATAATAAATCAAATATTTATATTCTTGTAATTTCATCACAGTTTATCCAATTCAAAATACCCTGCTCCCTTTATGCATTTGTTACAGCTAAAAATAATGTATCGACATTCATAAATTTTTGTAACTTCTTGAAAGACTCGAACGTGCAGCCGTACGTTATACGAACATCGAACAATTAGATTCTTTTGGGAAGAGACGGTGCATAGATCGTCAGGCGGAATCGTGGACACGATCCCCCTGGATCGAGCGATTACCGGCTCGTTCCCGCGGTGATCGTCGTCGATCATCGTCGATTATCAAACTGATTCCGCTGATGAGAACGCGGCGGTGTTCGGGCGAGCGGATCGCTTCCGGCGCGGCGGGGAAAAACTCGTCGAGTGAGAGAACAAGAGAGAAAAGGAGAGAGAAAGTTAGAAGGGTGCAAGATACACAGAGGAGAGAAGCAGCCGGCCACACAAAGAGGAAGTTCCCCCGGCGAGAACCGGGAGTCTGGTCACGGGCGACGCGTGTTACACACACTCACACGTGTAACGATCACCGGTGTCGAGGAAGCAAAAAGGAAGCTCTTCCCGGTCGTCGTCGTCGTCGACGTCTCCGTCAACGACGCGAGGGTGGCGAAAGAATAACACAAGCCCATCCTCCGGCCCGTGTTTCGCATCGGGACGCCGATAACTCCCCTTTAAGGGCGCAGTCGCCCTTCGGGAATTCGCTGTTTCGGAAACGTTGCTGCCACGAACGATGCACTCCTTTTCCGAGGGACGAGCTGCGACATCTTCTCCCTGACAGAACGCGCCACGCGGATCCTCGATAAAGAAGCGCTTTACTGCTTCAGCCGAAAATCGAGGTGCCATAAAGCCGTCGCCTTTTTTCTCGCGACGCGTTCGCCCATTCTCCTCGTTTCGCTTTGAATTTTAGATGGCTGGAGGAACACTTTCAATTTTTCTCGCCTCGCTTATGTAGAGTCTTAAGTTTAATACTTATTCACAATGCTCTTTGCATGCTATCCAAAAAAGAAAAATATATACATACAATGGAATTATTCTAGATCGGAAGAAATGTTTCATTTTCGAGTTAAAATAGGGATGATTTCATCCAGTGACTGTGCTCTGAACGCCTTTGAAAATATCTTCTAAAAAAGTATAGGAATTGCTTCAAGACATAGACTATAGCCAAGAGAAGGTTTATAACTAAGCACGCTATCGATATTTAAATTGATTTAATTGCATTAATTGTGGCCTAAAGATGTTAAAAGACTCGTCGCTGAGACAAGCTAGAAATTTTTAGTTCAGCTGAAAACCGTTCTGATTTTATAGGGTTTTTCGCAGAATGTGATTGAATGGCGAGCAAGTTGGGCACCGAGAAAGCTCGGAAGCGATCGTGGATAGGACGAGAGTCTGTGTCTAGGTTACGTGGATCGAATGTGGCGAAGGCGGTCGAGGGGTTCTCGGTTTTATCAATCGTCTCCCGAGTCGAACGCCATTGGCAGACCGCAAAATGACTTATATCGGAGATACGTGACGAGGGGTGCGAAGAATGCTGGTAAATAATCGAATCGGCCGGTGAGGGTGTGAGAGAGAGAGAGTCGAAAGGTTAAAGGGGAGGCTAGGTCGGACGTCGAAGGTCGGGTTGAAGTCGAGTGCCGAGAGGATCAGAACGTCGTCTGATACATCCGCCAAATTTATAAATAGCTTTTCCCGTCTCGATATTTCAGTCTCTAGACAAACTTATCGTACTTCTAGCGAGGAGACTAAAAGGCCACTCTTGCCCCGGAGAACGCTCTCTGGGGCCATTCTTTAAAGTGTGCAATATCATAAGAAGCATATCCCGGCAAGAACAATGACACAACTAAAAAAATAACGATTTTGAAGTTGGAACCCTCTACGTGCTAGAAAAACGTCATATTTCTAATTTCCAATTGAACCGCTCGAGGATATAGTTACGTCAGATTTTCTGTTTGAGCTAGTTCATATCTGTAGTAGTGGCAGGAACAGTATCACTTTAGTGTTAGCATGCGTAATATCACTTTGTAGATTTGAGTCGAATTTACTTCCAAAATTATTTTTCTGTAAGATTAAAGATGCCTGTACTATTCCGATGGAAATTTTATAATTTTCTTAACATTGTTATAGTGAGAATACTGCATTTTTTAGTTATGTCGCTATCCTTGCCGGGTGCGAATATAAAATAACCATAGAAGTTTCAAAGTTGAGAAATGAAGCGTTTAGACGGTCAGCACCGAGGCTGCTCTCGTTTCGGCCGGGGTCAGGCGTTGGCCCTAGAGAACAAGCTCCGCCCACGCTGGCCTAACGCAACAGCGGACGGATAATCGACGGACAGGGCTCTCGGTATTAAACCGAGAAATATGGTGCTCGTTACTCGGCACAGGGACCCGTGGCAGATCTCACAATGGTATTCGTGCCAGATCGTGTTCCACATTCCGCGAAAGAAACTGGCGAACGCGCTCGCGCGCCTCCCCAACCTTGGCGGTTCCATTACGATTCAGCATCGGCGACTATTTCGCCAATAATATTACCGCGTTTCGCGGTAACCGCGCGTTCCCCAGGTGCGACGTCCGTTTCGCTAGGAAATTTCAAAGTCTCACGCTCGTAGACCTCGCGAGCCCGCACGTGCAACGTCGCAAAATCCGCTGCAGATAGTCAACGACCGGATTCCATCTTTCCTCGATTCTCTTGGAACCCCTTGATTGGAGGCAATTCGAACACAACCGCGCTCCGACCAACTCCGATTTATTTCGTTCGCTAACCCTTCGGGGACGACGTTGGTACAACCGTATACCGAGTCTGAAGAGTACTTAAAAATTGATTGCATGCGGTTCAATTAATCGCTAGGAAAATTTTTCATCAAATTAAGATGTTTATTCGATAACACGCTTTCCATTCTGTTCTATTACTTCTTGCCATTTTAGAAGATACTGGTGTTATTAAATAAACATCTTACAATTAGTGCATGATTGGCGCTTTCATATCCCCTATCGCAGCTCGAACATAAACGCACTGTATAATCCGTCGCAGCGTAAGCATACCGGCAAAAGACGAAATCGTATCGGAGGGATGATGCACGGAAGCAAACACGTACAAAGAACCAAAACTGTCTTTCTCTCTTCCGGAGAAACATCAAAGACAAAGAAGACTCCAATTACCGTAACCGTGAAGAAAATCGTACGGCAAGGGGTTAAGGGGTTACCGTCGATGGCCGGGTCGACAGGGGGTGAGTCGTGTTCCCGAACAAAGGCAGAGCGAGAGGTTAAACAGCGAGCAAGGGGTCAAAGTTGGCTTTATGCGGGGTGTTGGGTGCATCCACCCCTCTGCTCGGTTCAAAACAAGCCGCGAGGTCGTGCGCAAATAAAAGGAAGCAGAGCGAGAAAGTCAAAGCGAGAGAGAGCGAGAGAGAAAGTTTGTGTGTACACCAGAGAAAGGAGGAAGCTGGTAAGCTAGAGAAAAAATATAAAGAGAGGAGAGGAAAAGGAGGTTGAAGAAGGAGGAGGAAGACGAGAAAGAGGAGGGCGAGCCGGTGCTCGATCGCGCAGCGTTGGAAAAGCACGTGCCGCTGGTTGCGGCCGTTGGTTGCCGACACTTACCCCACGTTCAACGACCCCTGGGCTGCTGCGAGCGGGAGCAAGAGAGCACGAGGAGCGGGATCGGGCTGGATCGGGCTGGAGCGGGCTGGAGCGGGCAACGTCGAGGAATCGTAGCCCCTCGGGCGGGCAGCGGGTCTCTCCCTTATCGCAGCATGGGAACGGGAGGAAGAGAGTAGCAGCAGGCCGTTCGCAGGAGCGCGCCGGGTGCAGCCGCGGAGGAGTACGACGAGGAGGAAGAATGGTGTTGGTGGTGGTGGTGGTTGTCGCGCACCCCCATATCTTCGGTTTTAGTACGTTTCCCCCCTTGAGACTTCGTGGTCGAACGCGATAGAAGAGAACGGGAGATGAGAGGAGAGCAAAAAGGCTGTGTGTGTCCTAGTAGTAGGAAAACGCACTAGACGACGCAAGATGGCGACCGTTCGGCGGTCCTCTGCTCCCGGCGATGTCCCGCGGCGGGTGGCAGGGAGATGAGGAACAGAAGGAGCAGAAAGAGAATGTGCCGGAGGTGGAGGAGGTGGTGCTGTCGGTCCCGATGACGGTGCTGGCGACGCTGCTGCGACTGATGTTGCTGGTACGGTTGCGGATCGTGATGATGATGATGATGGTCGAGGAACGGGATCGAAGAACGCGGCGCGACGGGCCGATGATGGTGACGGTCTTTGCGCGGCTGTCTCGCGGTGAACAGGCGAGGCGATTCGCTGTGCGCGAAAAGCGCATCGGCAACGCGAAAGGGAGGACCGGCGGCTCCGAAGCGAGACCCAGCCAGCGTGGAGTGCATCGCGCGACTGTCACGGTGCGGGCGGGGACCGCGGGGGTGGCCGGCTGTGTATTCCGGCGAGCCAGGTGGCGCCAGCACCGCCAGCCGCCGCCGGTTAGGTCTCCGACAGGCTTCGAGGCTTTCAGGATGTGCCACCGCCAACGCCACCAACGCCACCAACGCAGCCTCCTCTACGCTCTGCTCCAGGGGTAGTCGCCGGAGAGCCTGGTGGTGGATGTTCGTCGCTTGGCAACCACGAGAGATCGACCGAGTGTGCCAACCGCCCTTTGCTCCTCTCTCTACCGTCCTCCGCCCTCACAACCTCCTCTCTCTGCGTTTCTCTTTCTCTTTCTCTTTCGCTTTCTACCGTCCCTCTTTCCTCCTGCCAATCCCACCCTTTCTACCTCACTCTCTTCCGTCCCGGAAGAGGGTGGGTCACCACCCTCGTGCTCTATCGCGTGTTTCCTAGCGATGGGAATGATGCCCTCGCGACCGGCATCCGCGATCTCGATTAATGTGTTCGGTTTTATGAGAATTTGTGGACCTATAGCTAACCTACTGACTAGGTAGAGTTGGATCGAAGTGGATGGACACCGTGCTGATTGGTTGATCTTGTTGAATCTTGGGACACCTGGGCATTTAGAGGGTGCTGAACCAGGAGATAGACTTTCAGTTTTGGAGATCGGGTAGTCCGAGGGGTAATGCAGACGCAATCTTCTCGCACAGCTCGACAAGCCAGAAAATTGAATAACAAATTCAAAAGAATCGAAGTATGAAGATAATTTCGATTTCTCCCGGTTCTCCACTCTCGCGGACGAAGGTTTTCAATATCCGAGGAATAACTTTCGGGTAACGAGACGAGTAATAAAGGAGTTACAAAGGCCTCGAGGATTAAACGACAACCGGTGCGATGCAGCCGGGATACGTTCGCGAGTCGAGAACCCTCCGGGGTGTCGAATTAATACACTGCTCGCGAGAACGTCCCGCGGAGATCGCCGGATCCTCTTCCAGAGGCTCGAACGCAAACTGTAGACGATAACCCCGTCTGTGCCGCATACTTTTCACTTCTAATAATATCCGTTCGGCACTGAACATTTTTTCGCAGTGCATGATTCAGTAAAATTGCGCTGGAACTTATACTAGTTACCGGAACAAAAAAACTCGGAGATGCATAAAACGCTAAGTTTGATCATTGTTTGTGATCATGCATTTCTAACAAAATTGAGTAGATAAAATTCAAAATTGTTGGAAAATATTCAATATTGAACATTCCATACAGGATTTCTCTTTTACTAAAATTATTCAGGGAAGAAATAACATTCAACTTGGTTTCTATTTCTTGCAATCGATGCGAGTAATTATTTATTTTGCATAAAAATCCGCAGGTTGTTAATAAGAGTCGTGTTGAACCTGGGATTTCTTTTCTCGCTAGTTACCCTCTTCCGTTCAAATATTTGCGCCTGCCGATTCGACGGCAGATGTAATGAGAGCGATACGCTCGTCGGTCCACCGTGCCGGTAATAAATATCAATTTCAACTAGATTCTAGTCGGATATCGGTAATCGATTCGCTACCGTCGTGGTTGCTGCCGTTATCCACGTTCGGAACTAGCGGACGCTACCCGAGGACGCTTTGTTTCGGTACCTTCGTCGAAAAACGATTAGCGGAGCTGCAGCGTCTGAGGGAATCATGCTCGCTGACAGACCAGATGGGAGATTTATGAGTGAACATCCCACCGGTCGGTTAATGAATGACGATCCTTGATTCGGGAGACCGGTCACCAGTGTTCCCTACTTTTTTCTCCTCGCGTAACACGGGTACCGAACATCATCTTTGCGTCGATCTTTCTGCAATTTATGGCTCGCGAACACATCCAGTAATTAATGAAACAGTGATAGACGTTTGTGAAATATCGTACCTTTTACATTACAAACCGAAATACAAGTGTGCAGAAATATTAACCCTGAGCGGACTTACGGCGACTCTGAGGCGCCCCTAAAAAAGTAAAAATGAATATTTTCACGGACGAATAACTTTTTCAAAATTCGACCCAACAGCTCGAGTTTTTTTTTTGAAACGTTAGAAGGTCTAGTCTATTAGCTTAATTGTGAATAATTTTTAAATCCATCAATTGTTGTTATGAAATATATTTCATGGAAAATTTTAATGAATCGCAAAGATTTTTACAATTTGCAATACCCACAGATTTTTTATGCGTCAATCGATTCCAATGATACCTTGCACACGTGTATAACTTATTTAGATTTACTGTTTTAAATTTTCATCGCAGGCACAGATAAATGATTTAAACATCATGAACTTTTTCTACAAATACTTTGTACACCCACTGCAATATCATTGCATTAATATTTCCTGCATCGATACAACGGGAAAGCTAGCAGTCAATCGCAGAAAGAAAACGAACGGCAACTCGACAGAAGAAAGCCGCGTTCCGAAAAGTTCAGTCGACCGCAAACTCGCACGAACTTTTCGTTATACCGAGGTGTCAATCGTGGTTTACCGTCGACAGTGAAAGTGAAAACGCACAGGCCTTCAGGCCCTTTTCCGAACTCCAGCTCTCCGAGTTCGTCGAAAATATGTTAGGGTCGCGGGAGACGGGTTTCGATCGTTCCCCGGCCGGCCTGTGCATTAATTAAAAGCCGGCTGACCTAATTAGCTCGTTCGTGGAGTGTCCGCCCAGGGTTAGAGAGCACAATGGAACACCCTTCCCGCCGATCGACCCTTCCGCCCTGAGGAATAATCCGAGTGGAAACGTCGGTGTCCTCACGTTCGCGCCCTCCGAGTATGTTCTTTAGCGTGTCGCTCATTATGTGTGCGAAGTAAACATTTTCCGTATCGATTACACGAAGCGATGGCCAATTCGTATGGTATCGTTTTGTGTTTTATTCTGTTAATCACGTTAGCACCATTCAGATTTTCTAACACGTACAATTAATGAAAATAAGATTACTCGCATCGTTTGCAACCACTGAAACGATGCGTATACGTACTATTTACTTGAAAATATGAAATTAACACTCGATGGACGGCAAGAATCAACATATGATTAATTTTACGCAAGTACCAGATCCTCGGGACATTTCCCACGTGCGCATCGGCATCTCGGTAGCGTTTAAATATTTGCACAGCCACGTTTGTTGACGCAGTCTTCCGGCTCCGCTAACGCAGCAATTTTCGCGTACAAGAACGAGCATCTTGTCTCGCGGTTCTTCGCGATTCATCCGGGGGATGTTAAACGGCGTTCCCCGAGGATGTTTACCGAAAGAGCAGAACGTCACGTCGCCGTCGGCCTTCTACTCTGTTGTGTCGATACTTGGCCGACCTTCGAACGCATCGATTCGACGGGAGCCTCTCTCGATTGTGATCGTGAAAGGCGATTTCATCTTTTCCCGGGAATCGATGAGATCGCCTTCTATGGCCGAGAGATCGATCAGGATCGCGCGTTACCTTAAAAGTTATTACGCCGTCGATCGCCGCCACATCGCGGAGACTAATGAGCCCGGGGTACTCGAGGACGAAAAAAAAGAGAGCCAACGCTGCCAACGGTCCAACGATTGCTAGAGGTAGGACGACCGTCGATCACTCCCGATCGTGGATCGATCGGTTGCGCACCGCTACGTGCCATTTTTGCTTCGATCGAGTTGACCCTTGTGCGTACGACGGATCGCGTCTCTCTTAAAACAGAACTAGTTTCATTTGAAATTTTAATGAACCAACTACTGAGGCGAAGCTTTTACCCAACAATGTAAAGGATCAACAATTGAGACTGAAGGTCCGAAACGAATCTATGTACATCTAATATCTATATATGTATACATACAATTGCATGTTTCACTGTAATCTGTAACGGTAAAAAATCTCGAAACACAGAAGACGTAAAAAGTTGAAATTTGGTACGCAGGTAGCAGTTAGCCAAAAGGGGTGCACGAATAAGCTTTTATCCCGGAGATCCTTCAGGATCAAGTGAAAAAAATTAAATTAGTGTTATTTAATTTCCTTTGTAACTGTAAAAAGATCTCTAAACACAGAAGACATAAAAAGTGAAAATTTGGTACGCAGGTAGCAGTCAGCCCAAAGCGGTGTACGAATAAGCTTTTATCCCGGAGATAAAATGGTAGAATAACGTTTTAAAAATGTATTAAATCGGCAGGAGGTGCGCTCGAGGGTGAAGAAGCGAACGTCCAGGATAAGAAAATCTATAATAAGAAAAATTGCATCGACACGGACCCGGACGGACCCCGGAGCTAAAGTCCTGCGAAGTGGACAACTGTTAGCCTCAGGCGAGAGTCCAAGAGGCGTTTCGAGCGTCGTAACTCGGGGAGGAGAGAATATTCAGCGTTTACCCGGTCCCGCTGGATAAAACGCATAAATATGCAAATAACGGCTTGCGTCGCATTTACCGGAGCCTCCGCCTCCGCCTCGGACGACGCAAGAGTGGATTTCATTTAGCCCTTCGTCTCTAGCCCCTGCGAATAATCGCATCCCTATGGCGTTGTCCATGGTACATCGTCCCGTCACTTTCTTCCATCCCATCCATCAAACTTTCTCGACCACTATTATAAATTCATTGGCCCGTTGCGAATATGCCCGGCTCGCTTCATCGGCGAGTTCCGCGATTCCGCGTCGTTGTAATCTGCTTTTCAAAAGAAGAGACGAGCCGCGTCCTCGATCTACCGATCCTATTATCTGTTCGTTACACTCTGGTCACCGTCCTGACTCTAGACTATATTATAGGATTTCTTGGCTTGATGATTTTAATCGGTCTTCTAAGAATTTTCCCTCGAAGCTGTTTTCAAGTCAAGACATTTCCAGCTAAATTAAATACATGAAATTTTGAATTGTAGGAGAATCATTCTAGTATTTGGCTTCTATGTTCTGAAATCGATACAGACAATTTTCATTTTCATTTTACCGACAACACTTAAATTTTTATAGCAGCGTGCAAATTGTTCGAAATAACAGTATGGTAATTTTTAACGGCGCCATTCGAGCACGTAGGGTTCAATATCGAAGCTTTAAAGTTACGTGCATAGTTTCATTGCCGGTACAAGGTTAAGCTGGGTTCGATAGAAAAGAACTTTTCTCTCCGAAAGAATTGTTTGAGACTGTCGGGAGGACTCGTCAGATCCCGGGGAAAGCAATTGTCCCTCGTTATCGCAGAGATTGTAAGGGACACACAGTGAATTTCTCGCAAAGTCAGTCTCTGTTCGGCTGGTTCGCGAGGGCGAGGAAGCAGCAGGAATAATACGCGTCTATTTGTCGGCAGCTTCGACTTCAATATGTCGGGGATTTCGGACAGAGCCTGGTGGGGTGGCAGGTAGAAAGTTCTGTCAAGGGGTCGAGGTGACATATTCGAGGCGATCGAACGCGAACTAAAAACAAGTCGGGGAAAGTGATCCGCGACGAAAGGAAACATTAATGGATTTCGGGTAATTTTTAAAATAGCGAACACTTGCGAGCGAACGAGCAGAATATTGTTTACTTAAAATCACAATCGAGAACACGCCAGCTTATAAAAGCAGGGGGATGTTCCGGGGGGTGAAAGGGTCACAAGAGTCATTGGACCCGGATCAACGATTCGCGAAGAGTTTCTGAGGTCCCTCCTCGTTACTCGACGAGCGCGAACACGAATGCAGCAGCCACGCTTCGAAGGACGATACTTCTTCTGATTTGGGTGGAAGGGTGGGGGCGAGTGGCTGGAAAGAAAAAGGGCTCGGGAGGGCCGTCGCACCCTTTTCGCCCTCGAGGAGCTGCGCGAGTGCCACGGGGGCGAGACACGCGCCACGCGAGTCCTTTTGTCGAGGGGTGCGGGCTTCGACTCTTT
Source organism: Lasioglossum zephyrum (assembly GCA_028455615.1). Lineage (NCBI taxonomy): Eukaryota > Metazoa > Arthropoda > Insecta > Hymenoptera > Halictidae > Lasioglossum > Lasioglossum zephyrum. The sequence continues at coordinate 1,274,108 of CM052323.1, read as the reverse complement.
CGGTTTGGGGTGGCGAGACCCTTGAACCACCAAACGAATCGTACACATAAATACTAGAGCGTCTCTGCGATCCAGCGGGAAAGGGTGCAAGAATAAATCGACGGTGCACGGGAATGTTTCATCGTGGAAATTCATCCTCGTAAGCAAAACAATTTTAATAAGGATGCTGGTCCGTGACATCGGAGAAAAACTTGTTAATCTTCAAATTTATTTAGTTATCTATTTATTTATGGTAACCAAAACCACATGTCTGGTTAAGTATAACACTTTACAAATAATAATGAACTATATTTCGTTGTATAAAGTTAAATTAATATGAACGGAAGACGCTAAGGTAATTATATAGAAAAGGTCTCCGAGTTTGATGAAATTTTAATATGTTATGCAGCAACTCATTCTGAACAACTTTTTCCTTTTCCAGTATAGAGGGGTACGCTTTTAGTATTTGAGATATTTGCAAAAAAACTATCGCGAATACTGTATTGAATTTTCTGTATTCCTGCACGCTCCGCGGCCACGTAAGCCTGTCCCGGTGCGGCGTTTGTTTACATTTTGACGCTGTAGAGATGAGAGAGAAAACAGGGGGGGGGGGGCGGAAAGAGCCGGCCTGACACCACACCCATCCACCCACAGTGTTTCTAAATTATACTCTAGATTCTTACGTATTTTGACGTGCTGATTATAAATATGATACTGAAAATTGTTGCAAATGTTAATTTCATAACGGAAACCTTCTTTTTATAAACAATGGGTGCGTGTGAAACACTGGGTGGGTGTGTGTGGTATTGTCGCTTCTCATCTCCACAACGTGTTTATAAACAATAAATAAGCAGATGCAGAATACGAAAAATTCAATACAGTATTAACGATAGTCTTTTGCAAATATCTAGAAAACTAAAAGTTCCTCCCCTATATTGGAAAAGGAAAAAGTTGTTCAAAATGTCGAAATCTATAACATATTAAAATTTTATCAAAATCAGAGTACGCAGACCATTTCTATACATATAATTACCGACGCTAAATCGTAATCTCACATTTTTGAGGAATTTAAAATAAATATTAGCATTGTAATGTCTCACACGCTTAGAAAAAAATAACTAATCTTTGGAGGATAGTGTTTACGATTAAGGAGCACTTCAAACAAGTGTCCTCGATCTAAATCGTGTTCTGGACATTGCCAGATAATATCTCGCCAGGGAAGCATTAAAAATGATAGTGGTTCGAACGGCTTCTATTGACGAATGTAACGAAATCTCTGGGTAATTTGAGACCCGAAAACCAAGGTGTTCTTGCATCGTTAAAGAAGTATTGGAAAAAATATACGCCTTTGTATAAGGCTTCATTCTTAATTGTATCTTGATCTTTAAATTATGCATCCGTTCAATGGTCGCTGAAGATCTGAAAAATGAGGGTACCAAGTGGTGGAAAAAAGTATTGGAACCAAAATGGTTGGTCCAGTGGGAGGTTGATGAACTGTCGAGGGCCCGAGGGCTTGGATTGAATGGCACGTCTTTGTCCTTGGGCCGTGACCATTCGATATCCGGTTACATTCGTTAGATCCGGAAATACGAGTCGGATCCGTGAGGCTATAGAACGCGGGGATCGAAACAGGGTGGGTCGTCTAGTGCTTTCCGGAGTGGCGCGATGTGTATCGGGTGAATGCGCTCTCGGTTTCGTAATAACGCGACATTAACGCGCGGCCGCGGTGAATGCGCCCGGAGAAACTGCCGCTGACGAGAGAGGAAGAGAGAGAGAGAATGAAGCTTTCATCGATCCCGATACACGCCACGCTGGAAACTCGTAAACAACCGCGCGGGAAGCTCTCGCATCAAGATGGGCGAGGCGTTGCGCTCACGGTTGCCCGACGCTGCGCCCTATCAACGATTTACCGTCCGATTCCCCTCGAGAGAAACGGAGAGAGACAAAGAGAGGCAAAGAGAAAGATAAAGGAATAGGGGATGGAAAAGTAAAGTTCACGTCGAATCGAACCGAGACACGCGCCGACAGAATGCTCGCCGCGCTTTCGGCAGCTGGAACACCCGCACGTACCAACGCGAAATCTAATCTCGAACGGTTTTATTAAAGTTCAAGCTGTATCGCATGAGGTACTTATAAAGCATTTATAGATTTGTGAACAGTGCCACAGACGTGATACGCAATCGAAGGGTTTAATTATTCTGGGAAATGTTTGAGAGTGTTCTTGTTGCGGCAGTAGTGTCAGCGTGATCGGCCTCCGCGCTTCATTTTGAATCGACCTCGGCGATGGTCGTGCGGAGGCAAGCGAATCGGGAACAACCCGATTCCGAGAGACGCTATTGACTCGGCGGCACGGCTTCAATGGGATAAACGACCCATAATGAAGTTCCATAACGAAGATCATCGCAGCCTTGGGCGTCCGTGAACTGACCCACGGTGCACCGCGCTAACAATAGCGCTTCGTTGTGGAATTCGAGGATTTTCACATCGAAGCAATTTCAGAATTTTCATTTCATGAAAGCGTTGTGATCAAAATTCAACACGTATTGGTCACTTAGAATGGTTGGTAAGGTTCAGTGTTAAACATGAATATTCTATGCTAAATAAAATTATTCCAAGAAACACTTGTAACTAGGGGTGTGCTAGAATCCGAAATATTTTGAGAAACTTTCGAGATTCTCAATTATTTCGAGAATCTCTACTCTCTCCCTCTTTCGGGGACTCTGATCAATTAGAAATTCACAAATTTTTCAAGTACCCGTCCCAATCAAGAAAGAATGTATTCCCCACCCGATATTTCAGGTCCTTGCACACCGCTGCCTGTAACACATTAAGGGATGGATTCACGTAGGATATTCTTTGAAAAAGATACGAGTTGAAATACGGAATGAATTCTAGTCTAGAGAAGGAACGTCCGAATTATTGAAATGATAGCCACTGCCTGAAGAAAATTCAAGGGTTCCGCAAGGCGCGTGGGCGTCGAGTCTCGCGATCAATCGATCAAACGTCAAATATACGTCGTATCGGCGTGTATGCTCGGCCGGAGAGAGGGTCCTAAGGGATCGCGGACGTCGGTCCTCGTCGCCCTTTGCTCCGCCAAATTAATGGCTCGTCGACGGGTTCGAGAGGGAGGCGTGAAATTCGCTTTGATTCTTCGGGCTGTCTCCATTAACGTCTTAATTAAGTCAGCCGGCCGGGTTCGCGGCGATACGGCGATCGATACCTGGCAATCGTCGCCCTATCACAGCCGCTGCTCTCTACCTCTTTTCCCGCCGCCGCCACGCCGTACACAATTACTCGAAGGAAACGATTCATTTTCGTCGGCGACGACAAGTCCGAGTCCGCTGGTCGGCTCGATTTCTGCGAGCCCGACGAGTATACACCGTGTCTCATTCATCACTGCATACAAGCATAACGTCACGTGTAATAATATCGTCGTACACATAAATTACTTCATTTTTGCGTCATTGTTGTTGGCTGCAGGGAGAGACACGCTTGAAAGGAATTTTAATCGTTTCACGTGGTGTGTGTTCTTGATTGTTTCTTCTTTTTCTCAATGTGCACATCGTTTGTAAATGGAATCGTGTGCATATTTGTTAATGTACTTAAGTCAGCGGTGGAAAGAATGATGTTTTAATGTTCTTCTGTTGAAGCTAGACAAACGATAATTTTTCTGCCTATTTTCTCTGATTCGTTTCGATACAAAATCGGCGATGAATTAAGCACTGACCTAATATTTCCACATCGACTGCGTTTTCTCGGTATACATACCACAGTCTAGAACTTAAGCGACTGTCATCTAATATTGAAGAATTAGAAGCACCGAATAAACGGTGGCCACAGAAGTCCAAGTAGATGCTCGCCGCACCGGTGATTCAGGGTAAACGGAAGCCTTAAAATTTCATATTCGCGGCACTAAAACCGAGTCGACTTATGGGGTGACCTAATAGCATCGCCGTAGGATATAGAGCGTTGGCTGGGACGTTAAAAAAATAGTGCTGGTGTACCGGGAGGGGGCCACGAGGTGCCCTCGATGCTAAATGGTTCCCGTTTAACGGTGTCCCGGCCCGAAAGGGGAAGGGACCCGAGAGTGTCACATCCTGCGCGAATTAAAAGCCCGAGGGCGTCCATGCAATCCGCCCCCGCCTCCGAATCGAGGTCAAACCTGTGCTAAGTGAACTGAATTGAACACGATCTAATCGGAGAGGACCTTGCGCCTACTTTTCCTCCAACGACCCCTTTCGTTCGCCAAAGAAAACGTCCTGAATAGCAGGCCGCGCTGAATTATGCAGGCTCGTCTCCTCCAATGGCACCTTGACTTGGAGGAAACGATGCCACGACTGCTCTGCGAACGCTGGACGAATCGAAATTATCTATTTCCGAGCCCTTTCTCTCCACGAGCACCTAGGAAACCTAAACCCTGCTTATTTACCAACCCCTTAAGGTACGCTTGCGTTTTCTGATTATCTTCGCAGCTATTAACGCTAAACCTACCGACCATCGAAAGTGACTGGTGTGCATTGCATTATAAATAGTCTTCGAATATTTATGCAGTTCTCAATTTTGGTAGACGAATTTTAAGAAAGTGGAATAAAATAGAATCTTATTGCCAGTGGTAGTAGCATCTACAGGCCTGTAATAAATAGAAATTCTACTAAATTTTGGCAAATTTTATATTCCACCCTTTCTTGAAAATTTTCAGTAGCCATAAATGCACAAAGATCCGCTGTCTAATTATAAAAATAACAAGATTACATTCATTTATATTTTGTGGGACTTTCATGAATATATATTGTATATACTGGAATAAAAAAATGTTTTAAATCAATTGCCATGAAAACCGTTGAGACTGTGGTAAAAAATGGAAGAAGTTTCTAAATCCCTGAGTGGCTTTTTCAAAGACACGTGTGGTTACTGGGATCGAAGGAGCAATTAGAAAAAATGGCTCCGCCCCCGACCGAGGACCGACGTTTCATTCGCGGCTCGTTCCACTTGCGCAACAGTATCGCGAAACGTTCTCTCTCTCCACACGCGCGCGGTAATTATATTCCTGGCAATCTCGCCGGCAATTGGGATACAAAGGGGCCGATTCTCTCACGATACGACCGGTCTCGATTCCCCGGTTTTCGTTCCAGGACGCTGATTGCCGGTCGTTTACCGGCCGCGATTAATCCCGCCTCTTCCGATTCGTTTCCGTTACGCGATAACGTAATAGATTTCGAACGATAGTCTGCAGCCTCGACTAGGCGAGACAGTATCTGTTGCTCCTGCGGGAACCGATCTGCCCATCGAAACAGATGTACACGGGACAATCATTATCCAGTAGACAATTCCTTATAAAAAGAAGAAAATACAATAAGATCTCTTCTTAACACGTTCCCATTTTAACTTAAACTGATGTTTTCGGCGCAAAGATTCGATCCTATGTTAACGACTAAGCAATTTTGCAAATCACTATAACTTTTTCAACGTTTCGGTCTAGTTCAAGACCATTATCAAGAAAAACTTTTTATAGATAATTGCGTCTGTAAAAATTAGAACACTGGAAGTTACATAGTTCAAGTTAACCTCCGTATCAAAAAACAAAAAGAAAAAGGAAAGAGAAAACGAGAAACCAAAGGTTCTATGGAGCAAACTTACTTGCTAAGTGGAAAATTATTTAAGAGTCAGTATTGAAAGCACGTGCTGGCTACATGCCGGCATAATACAGAGTGAGGTGAAATGTGACAAATCACGTTCCCATTTTCATTGTATCAGCTTAATTTTAGTCGTTTATACGAACGAACGGGGCAGGGAACGTGTTAACAACACGGAACTGAAAGACGAATTGCGGATAAGATTACGGGGGAAAGAACAGACTCGCCAAGAAACTCCGGAAGGCTGTGGAAAAACTCTGTCGTAGAAGAACATCGCGAACATTGCCGTCCCCAATTCGCAGAGAGATACAACCGTTCGTGACTCTGAAGTAACGACACCTGCGAAGAATTTTCATCGAACTTCTAGAGTTCCCGGAGGACCCGAGCGAATTCCCGCGGATCGATCCGCGGTAATTCACGGCTGCGACACTGAAGGAGAGGTCGGATGGCTGTGATAGGAGGAAGGGAGAAGGAAACGGAAACGGCACGCGAGACACGCAGGAAGGATATCCTGCTAGAAAGGAGACTTAAAGGTACCGTCGTCGTCGTCGTCGTCTGGTCTCGTCGTCTTCTCTCCCGGAACGGTCTAACTTTAGAATCGGTTTAGTCACCTACCGTTGCTACCCACATCTTCCCACACCTACTGGCACTCCACCTCCCTGTTATCTACCGGACTGGGCCGAAGGTAGGCAGCCCGGCATTGTTAACGACCTCCACGAGCGGAGGTGGAACCGCTTCGCGTACGATAATCCTGGTGCCGAGCATCGAGCTGGAAAAGGCGCGCGAAAACTCGCGACTATCGACTCCCTCGATCGATCGTCGATCACCGTTTTTATTACCGAGATACCGCGCGACTGCGACCAATTAACTCTCCATTAAATCTCCATATTTCGCAGCTTCATCGGCTCGCGTTTCTGATCATTTTTTTATACTGATTTCGGCATTCGACAAATCTGAAAAATTTCTAAGACACATAGTCTAGAAGCAAAATTTTAAGAATCACCACACATTTGCATCCAAAGCTTTTAAATTTCAAAAAGAAATTAAATTTCTAAGGAAACTATTATCACAGGAAAAAGAGGGGACCCTGAATTCTTCGAATTTAATCAGTACAATTTTTATTTTTTGTTGATAACCACATTTAAGAAGCCTCGAACAAATCAGGACACTTTCCTATGGTAATAGTTTCTCTAGAAATTGGAATTCTTTTTTAAATGAAAAATGTTATGCTGTATGTTGCTTTCATTCTTACAGACACATTAAAACGATGTCTGCGATCCGGAGGACTGCGAACGCCTTTTACGCGGTCTGTGTTTTTCGGCAGGTAAATCACAGACAGTAAAGAGTTTCATGGCTATTTAAAATAACGATTTTGTCCAGGGTAAAAAAGCCGGTTTACGAGCAAACCGGGGATGATAGAGAGGGACGTTCTCCATCGGAGATTAGCGCTCGCGGGCTAACAATTACCGCCCACGTAATGGGCCGTGATAACGCGACGTTTTCCGTCACGCGAATCCTTTACACGCCTTCTCCAAACAATGCTGTAAGATTATTGCCCGAGTTTAAACGGTCGACGGAGATTGAGCGGTCTCACGAACGTCTGGCCGAGTCTCCCGCTAGTACTGCCGCCCCTTTTTGCCGCGCCGCGGTCAAGATTAGTCGTTTAGAATTCGTTTCTGCTCGGTTAATGGCTCGTCCGTCTGGAAAAATCCTGCGAAACACACCTGGAATCTCGGCTGCATTACCAAAGGTACTTTCTAGCAAGTTGCAGCTATTTGAAGCCAGCGGATTTGCCTCATACAATATTTCAATTAGCACTTAATCAATCTGATAAAAATTTAATTATGTAAAAATTGAGCGAGAGAGAGATGCAGACAATTCTTATTCTGCATAAATAAATAAATATCGTCGATATCAAGCCTAGCTCTCCGGGAAAGTTCTGTCGTATAAAATATCGTATGACATGTTTAATATCATTCAATGATAGAATTTCCATTATATGTAACAGCTCACCAACAACATGTGTCTTCGATTTACAAGCAAAATTACCTGCTTATTTAAAATACGACAGAACTAATCCTCCAACGCAATAAAAAATTATTGCTTCGGCAATATGAGATAAATAACGTCGATCACCTCACTTCAAAGGAATATGCTACCTTGTTGGCAATATCTGGCATTCATCAGTCCAAGGAACCGGCTCATTAGGGTCGGCAAAGGGTTTCAGGGTGCAGACAATCCTGAGGCGGGTCGCGAGGGTAAATAGTCGCGGAGGGTAGATTGGATGATTTCTAGCGAGCCGTTCGTTGAAACAAGAAAGGTCCGCTGCGTCCTGAGAAGTCTCGTTCTAGGAGGAGACGAAGGACCAACGAAGGATCAACGAAGGAGAAGCTGCCGACTGACAGCAACCGGCTGTTGGCGGGTAGTTCCGAGCGGGTACACGGCTAGACGCATCTTCCCGGCCGTTTACGCGTCTGTTTGCCTCGTCCTGTTTGCATGTGGGCGGCAAAAGGGGGAGGGCGAACGAGCAAACTGTGTTCGAGATGTAGGTAAGCCGAGACTGTAAATACCGCATCGTTGCTGCCTACCTCGCGCCACGACGGGTATAGCGAGCGCGTCCGGTATAGTACAGTGGCTCCAGAAAGTATTCCCATCTATCAGTTTGTTCCTGTTGTTTATTCCATTGGGACATTCATATTTCTGCAGAGACAGCCGCAGAATAAATTCGTTCCAATTATTCGTGAAATAGAGAACTGTGAATTATGGAATAGATTACTATAAGTAGAGTCACATCAACGAGTCACAATTAAATTGTTAAAATTAGTACACAATTCTATTTGAAACCCAACTAATAAACGTGGAAACTCAATAATTAGAATCAATTCGATCCTTGCGTTCGAACTTAACACCTTGACAGACTTTTATCGAAAGCAATTCCAGAAGAACGATAATCCTTTCAGCAAGTTGAGACTCGTGGCGGAATCCAGCGACAGCCGATTGTCCCGAGTTTCGCGATCGACCGGAGGATCGCAGCACTAGATCATAAGCTCCTCCGAAAGGGTGGGAGACAATAAAGATCGATAGGATCTCGAAAGCGCTCGGAGCTCCCTGGAGTTGTCACGAGGTGCTCGCGGGGCACAGATGTTGCGGCTCGATCGAGGAAATTGTTCGCGACACGGCATCGATCAACTTCGGCGTCTCTTCGCGATGCGAGTGGAACAACGGGGATCAGAGGGAGAATGAGGAGGACCAGGACGAAGAAAACAGGATGAAGAGGAGGAGGAGGTGCGATCGTGGTTGGCCGCGGAGAACGATCGAATCGGCGAGCGGAGCCAAATTTACGATTCCGTGCGGAATTGTTTCTCGGTGTTGCGACACGCGGTTGCGTCATTGTGGAGCCCGGAGAGCCGATTCTCGGCTTCGAGAGCCGCCTCGATGGGGCGCGGCGGCACTTTCTCTCTTTCCCTCTCTCTCTTCTCTCTGTCTGTTTCTCGGGCGAGTTTGCTCGATCCGTGGCTGGAAATCGCGGGATACGCGGCGTCCAGCCGGAGAGCCAGCCCGCCCCGCGTTCTTTTCGCGCGGTTATTTACGGCGGCCGTAATGTTACGCGGAAACGGCTATAACGGATAAGTAAATTTCCTCGGCGACGATTAATACCTCAAAGTTTCGAAACCGTGGGGGAGCCTAGCCGGCTGGCGCACGATCCGCCCCGATCCGATCCGTGCCTGCCCGCTCACTGTAAATTACACGAGCCGATCGCCGCCGAATAAAACCGGTCACCCGTGAAAACCGTCTGCGCGCGCGTCCCCGCACGGATCCGTCGTAAACAGCTCGCCCGAGGACTTTGAGGATTACGGGGGCGTCCCCTTGCTTTGGATAGATCGCGTTGCGGACGGCTGTCACGCGGAAAACTCGAGGAAAAACTTCCGGGGAACGGAAACGCTCGCTACACAAGATAATCCACCGCGATTGCGTTTCGTTTCGTCTCGGCTCTCTTACCACTCGTCGAGCCTCCTGCTAGTAAAGAAAATCGACAAACAGAACGGAAAACTCGTTGATGTACGTAGAGTTATATTAAAGTCACGATAAAAGAAAATAAAGTTGAGCGGGTTCCTCGACAGTCTCTGTGGGTAGTAGAATGGTAAAATATCTACATCGGTTAATTGATGTTGCATCGAGGTCTATAGACCGTCTACGTCGCTACGCGCGGGTATTGACCTGCGGGGCGCTGTCCTTGCTTCGTTGAAAGCAAGAACAATGAAATTATGTCTCCCAGAATAGTCCATGTAAGAAGGAACAGCGATACCACGCCCCTGGTGCAGCTTAAGTAAAGAGGAGCAACTGTACCACGCCTCTAGAATACTGTATGTAGGGACCAGTAATGAGATCATACGATTTAGGGCACTCTGCGTGGAAGGAGCAATGGCATCGCGTCTCCAGGATATTCTACATACGAAGGAGCAACGATGTCTCGCCCTTAGGACACTTTATGTAAAGAGGAGCCACGGTACCACGCCTCCAGAATAATCTTTAAAGGGAGGTGCACTGAAATCACAGGATTTTGAGCACAACACCACGTACCCAGAGCACTCTAGATGAAGAGGAGCAACGAAACCACGCCCACAGAACACTCTGTCGACGGAGGAGTAACGAGACCATTCGTTTTGAGCCACTCTGTATGGAAAGAGCCGCGAAACCACGCCCCCAGAATATTCTGCACGAAGAGGTCCAACGATACCACACCTCTAGATCACTCTGCATGCAACGGACAACGAAATTATGCCTATTCGAAACGTTCTAGAGCAAAGAGCATCCAATCCGCAGCTCGCTGGGGCACTCTATAAAGAAGGGGCAACGAGGCCACGCCCATCAGGGCGGTCTATATGGAAAGAACAGTAGAGTTGCGTTTACTCGATTCATGTGTTACATAGGAAATAAGATAGACAGTCTTTTGTCACCATCGACGGCTAGCTCACAGTATCGAAACGATTTCTTAGCTCGCGTTCAATATACATGAATGCTTTCAGTGGGGCGACAGTCGGAGAGATGAGACCCGTAACGGGAGACACGGGAGCGGTGATTGATCCGATTCCGGGACTGTCGGTGGAGCTCGTCCGTCTTTTGGCACCGAGGAACGACGGTACCGGAGAGAGAGAGAGGAAGTCCATTGCGAGAGGGAGGTTTAACCTTATTCCTGTCACGTACTTGGCGGCCGACCAAGTCCTCCCTGATACCCGTAACCGCGGTATAAGGACCCTTTAAATGTCGGCCATCTGTCTCGAGTCCTGCAACGAGTTGGCTCCCGAAATCGCCTCGTCGAGAATCCCTCGGTCAAGTATGCGGCAATGAAACGGACTCCGACGTTAGTCCCTCCTGCCGGTGACCTTCTCGGCCATCCTCCAGTGATCCTGGAAGATTTTGTCGCGTTCGAACACTTCGCACCAAGATGCACTCTCTCCCCGGAGACACCTGCCGGGTAATCCCTCGCGAGGACCGGATCAAAATCACCGGGATTTCCGAGGCATGATCCTTTCCGAGGGCTCTCCGTGAAAAGGAAGATGCGGAAGCCAACTTCCGAGGTCACTGGAACGAATCGAAGCCGTCGATCGATCTCTCTGTCCGTTCGTAGACGATGGACGACGTTCTACGAGCACCGGATATTGCGTCCCACTGATTCCCAGCGAGCGAAAACGACGAGTCCCGTCGAGGAAACCTTTGACGGATCCCAAAGCCCCGTGAGAGAGCACGCTTAAACGTCCGACGGTCAATCTCGGAGAAATTCGGTCCGGTTATGCGAGTTTCAACGACGCCAGATACTCGATTCTATCGTTTTTCTTCCGATATGAATTTCTCGCGAATCACTTTTGTAGAACGCCCTCGATCAAGTGTTCGGAAAAGACTTTCCCACTGGTGGTTCATTCCTGGAATCAAATTTGTTACGAATTTGCGATTTCCTTTCTCCAAAATTTGATCATTGAACAGCAACAATCCCTAGGAAGAAGGTGGTTGGCTGGGGTGGACGCAGGCTAATTCACTATGACCGAGCGCCGCGCTGCTACTTATCATGATAAATGCTCTATACGGGGATCGGCACTGCCGCTTAAGACACGGTGAAATATTTCCGCAATAACCATAACCCTCCGCGCCGTGGCTTCCCACGCCTCTCCGCGTGTTTGTTGCGCCGCGTCGTGCGCTTGACCACTCCCGCAAATCCGCGCGTCCTGGAAAGCTGCTGCTGCTGCTGTTCCTGCCGTTGCTGTTACTCGCAGTTGCAGAGTCGGACACCTCTCGTTAGAGCGTCGTGTTCCCACTCTATGGCTGGACACGCGTTTCTTATACCGGTGACGCGATAAACAAACCATTATTGGCTCGCGGATTGTTAGCTCGCGCGAGGCGGATTCGTAAAGTAAATTTAAAAGTTACCAGTCACGAAATCTTATCTTCAGCGGATTCTGCGTATCCTAAATTGTTGTTCTACATAGTTTTCAGTGTTCATTGTTATTAACACATCAATAATGTCACAAGAGGCTTCAAGTCTCTTTTCGTCAGCAGACTTCTGTTCTGTATTGAATTTCGGCGAGCGTCGCCCACGCCCAGCGAAAACAATTAAACAGCGTAACGACGTATCGGCGGAACGATAAATCTCGGTGTTTCTGCGAAGCCCGCGCGCGGTTCCCTCGATACGCTGCTTGTAAAAACGAGCAATACCCGCGCGAATTCAAAGGCCGGGGCCCCGGCCGAAAAGTGCGAGACGCATTATCCTCGAGGATTTATGCGGCTCCTTTCCCAAACGCATTCATCATTCCACGGTGTCGGCGGCTCGCTTTCAACCCGCTCTCCCTCTCTCTCTCTGTTATTTCTCGGCTAGATCTCCTCTCTCGTTTGGCCTTCGTTCGAGGCTCTCTCGATTCGAGCGTTCCTTGCCTGCCACGAACTCTCTGCCACGCCGTCTCCTTTTCGCGACGAACACTACGGTCCACGCACTAGAGACACTCTCACTCTCGTCTCCCTCTCACTCACTCTTTCTCTCTCTCTCTCTCTCTGCTTCTACCTCTCTCTTTCACTCTGTCTCTCTCCGTTTCTCAGTCTCGCAGCAAAGCAACTCGCGGTGCTCGTTTTGCCACACTCCCCGGCGTGTACTTGTTTCCCTTTTTCTCTTTCTCCCGCTCTCCGCGTCGATCCTCCAGGCCATTTTCGGCGTAGGGGAACACAGACCACCCCAGAACACACCGCCATGCTTTAGGAACCCTGTTTGGAAACAGGTGTTGCGAGGCTTCGAGCCTGATCGACGAGAGCCTCGCCGCTGCGCAGTCCATTGCGAGCAACGTTTCCCCTGAACCCTTCATTTACGAATCATCTGTCTCGCGAATTTTTGGTCGCCGCGGTGGGGAAGCGACCCTCTTAATCCAGGTGTCCACCAATTCTGCGAACCCCTGTTTTAAACCTGTTCGGGATACTGCCGTACGGTTTCGAAGGATTTCGCAATCTGTTCTTAGCCGATGCTCGTAGGCAGAAAGGGTTCGTTTTATTACGATTCCGGTGTTCCTGTCAACCGAAGATCTATCTTTGTGTCTATTTCACGCGATGCTCGAAACCGGTCATTTTTTGTTGTTCAATGTATTGTTGTATACCCGACAACTTGTTATTACCAAGCCGTAGACACGTCAGCCAAAACATTCAAGTCACTATAGAACCAAGCAACCCTTAAACATTTTCTCTTCCACGACATCCAAAAACCAATTATACAGGGTGACCCGGAATCCGACAATATTTCTTCATTGTTAGATCCTTTCAACAATCTTTACCTTTGTAATTTTTGCAAACCGATCTATCCTCAGTTGCAGTACCACCTTCGACAGTTCCGTTGTCGATAACGCAGTATATCAACTTCAAGTTGAACTGGGCGTCACACGGGCTGGAAAAAGGTTCGACTCGAAAGAACGCGAAGCGAATTAAAATGGGAGAGGCGGAGTCTTTGACTGCGCGTTACACTCGTCGCAGTTAGTTAGCGACCCCTGTCCCGTCGTTTGTCTGCGGTCGAGCCCATTATTCCCCCGAAATCCTAATGAATGTCATTTGCGCCCTCGTTAATTGAATTTTCCGTTATTCCCGTAGAAAAAGGAGCGTCTGCCTCGGGCTTAACAGCCGAGTCGAACCCAATGAACATCGTCGAACGAAAATATTTTATTACACGAATAAAAATTTCGGAGCTGGTGCCCGTTCAATTAAACGGTTTCAAACAAGATTCGTTTATTGGTCGCCGGAAGCAATTACGGGCCGCTCGCTTGTTCGCTCTCGCTCGCGCGCGAGAGACAGTTTCACCCTCGCGAAGTATGCACGGCGCAAATAAACCGACAACCCTCTCCAAACGAGAGAGGAGAGCGAGCGAGTTCGCGCGGAACGCCCGAAACTTCACGGCGCGGCTTGTTTGTTAACGAGCCGTCGCGACGCGACGGTACGTACGGGTTCTCGATAATTAATACATCGCCGCTTTTGTACGGCAGCGTGGTATCGGGGAGGCGACCGCGAAAAAATCACCGACCGCGGGGGTGTGGATGCGAACTCGTTCCGAACAGCTGCCAGGACCGGTCGAATGGTCTTTTTCATTGGAAACTCTCGCCGCGCCGCCGGTTGACACGCCGCGAACAAACGGTCCGTTTGTCACTTTGTGTACCGGCGAGGAATGCGCGACATTTCGACTCTCCGCGGTTTCGAGTCTGCCGAGTGTGTTGTTCAGATTCCGAACCAAGGTATAACACTGAAGTACACTGCTCGATAACAATAACAACCCTCTACGCTCGATACCATTCTCACTCCAGAATTTCGACATTCCACTCGTTAAGTGTGAATATTTTCGTTAGATACGGTATCGTGTCCACTTTGATTCATCCGATGTCAGCCATGAAAGTGCTGTGGTCTTTCGATCGTCTTCTCATTCATTTCTTTCGCAGAGAATGTTCGATCTTCTCGCGTGTGAATTTTTTACAGTCATGTTTAGTGCTTGTAAATCGAAAACACGTGTTGTGCTAGTGAATTATCAGGAAACAGGAATTGACAGGTTATGTGAAATACAGCTACAAATTGTAACAAATAAAGGATATGATATCATTGAATAATATTAAACATGTATTTTTAATATAATTTCTCTCCAACCCTATTTTCAATTTATTAAAATTAATACGGCAAGAAAGTAAGTGTCTTACAGTTGACGAAGACAATTTGCAGTTTGCACGAAGATCCGTTGTCTAGTCACGTTGGTTTATTTCTTTGAGCTTGGTTATCAAATTTTCAGAGTGTCTATATATGTCGCGTGGATGGATCCAAAGATCAAGATTCGATAGAAAATCGTTGGGTGAGAGAGAGAGAGAGAAGCAAAGAACGAACGAAGGGACAAGTGAACGGATGAACGAACGAGTGAACGGATGAACGAATGGACGCTGGGTTCGCGTTGTTCCCGTTTCGTGTCGACCGGTCCTTCGTTGTTCGGGTTGCTCGTTTTCTGGTCCCCGCAGACTACGATCCTTTTATCTCGACGCGTCTGAGCTCGTCAAATCGCGCGCGGAGCGCTTCCTTTTATTTCCTCGCCCCCGGCCGTAGTTTTAAATGCAAATTTCGGCCCCGGCGAACGACCGATTCGAAAAACTCCGTGCGTTGAACCGCGCAGTGACTGCTGTGAGCCAGCCGAGCTTTGCTCCTCCCTTCTGCGAAATACGTCTGTCCGGTTCACTGTGTTATGCGGCTCCATCGGGGAAATTCGCACGTTATTCGAACGTTTTGACGGAAACGGTCTTCATTCGCAACTTTTTGCGCGAGAAAGATTCCTCGAAGGTCTTCCACAAGCTTTCAGATCGTTGAAAAGGTTCCCGAAGGATCTAGTGCTCCCTAGGAGGGCACTCTAAGGGCTCAGGAATCCTAGTTGCGAAAAGGTTGCACAGGAATCCTAGTTTCACTGAAGGTGATTTTAAACGGTTTAAATCCTTGGGAGATGATCTGGAAGAACGTAGGGCTCTCTAGAGCAACTTTCAAGTGGTTTAAAATGACTGAAGGGGTTTTCAAAGGATCTAGGGCTTCCTGAAGGGGTTGCTGAAAGCTTTAGATGCTGTAGAAAGGTTCTTCAAGAATCCCTGGATCTTTAAGAGCCGTGCTGAAAATATGAGACCCTTTTAAAATTATGGCACAGCATCTAGGGCTCCCTGATAGGGCTATGGCAAGTCTAGAGCTCGTGAAAGGACTATAAAAAAGCATTAGTGTTCCTGCAGTGGCTCTCCGAAGGGCATTCGAATAGGTATAAGTCTCTGAATAGGTCCCCCACATATGTTGCGTTTTTTAGAAAAATTTTCAATAAGAAGTCAATCATATAAGAAAGAAAATTGCTAATTAAGGATCGGACTGGATCTAGCTACGGTTCCTGCGAAATCGTTGAAATAGTTCGGGCGGCAATCGGAAGCTGGTAGATCCGACTTTTTTTCGCGCTGCCCCCGGAGGCAGAGTCTTCTGCTCTGTCATCTTCCGCGTTATCTGTGTTTAATTTCTTCAATTTCTTCAATTTCTCCAATTTCTTGTCAGGACAGCTCGCGGATCCATAAGCAACGCGGGTAACTCGAGTCGAATAGAGACGAGGCTGAAACGAAGAGGCGGAGAACGGAGAAGAAAGATGAGAGAAGAGAAGAGAGGAGAGGATCGCCGGCGCGAAGCAAGGCCGATAGAGAAGGAGAGAAATTTCGGTTTTTCATCGCGAGTAAAACCACCTGCCAGCGCGAATCTCCGCATAAATTCTCCACTCTCCGGCCAATAAATCCTGCGTGGGGCCCCTCTTCTTGGTTGTAAAACGTCGCTGAGCCGAGCCAGCGTTATATTCGCTATCCACCGGAACTTCCCCTCCCTTCTCTCCTCTCTCCTCTCCCACTGTTCTCTCTGTCGGGACCTCTCCTCCTCCCCTCCGCGTTTCGAGACACCTCCTTCGCAACGTTTCCTTCTATCCTAATGGAACATCGCGTGGGACAGTAGTCCGTCCTCTATCTCGCCATCGCGAAAAATCGAATTATCGCCCCTATCATTTCGTTATCGTCCAGGATTCCTCGGGGACACCTAATATCGGAGACCTTCGGAGCGCACCGGAAGTCTTGCGAAGATTGACGGACATCCTCGCGTAATTTCCTCTCGGCGGCCAACTTGACGTTGTTTATTGATTTTCCGATAACAGGCCGGGACTTCGTCGACCGGGAACCTGCTTCTCGAATGCCGAAGAAGATGACGAGCTGGGAACGCTGCAGCGTGTATTCTCTAGAGTCTTCATTCCAACAATGTCTTACAAACTCGGTTGAAAGATTACAAATATAAAAATGATACCACCTACAGAGGAGAGATTGCAAACTGAAAATAGATTGTAAACCATCGAACGAGCCAGACCAATTAATGGTTAAATTGATGAATTTAACGACAGGTTAGAGAACAGTCTCTAGAAATATTTCTGGTTTTTCTCCGAGGCCACAGTTTTACCCAGCAACGTTTGCGAGAGAGTA
Source organism: Lasioglossum zephyrum (assembly GCA_028455615.1). NCBI lineage: Eukaryota > Metazoa > Arthropoda > Insecta > Hymenoptera > Halictidae > Lasioglossum > Lasioglossum zephyrum. Next base: position 1,256,974 of record CM052323.1, on the reverse strand, counting down.
GTTGCAGGAGTGGTTGGAGGAGCAAGAGCGTGGTCGCTGTTGGGAAAAGAAAAGTGGTCGGAAGGTATCGTTGCACACGGGGCCTCACCTTGTTTTTCCAGCCGTGGTATTCATTTCAAGGACAGGAGAAACATTTCGATCGGTTGTAAGGGCGATTCCCGGCGCAGATTTTCTGCGGGGCAGCTAGCAAAAGGATGCACTAAATCTTGCCCGGATATCTCGCGAGTATATCAGAGTCAGTGTGGCAGCGGGGTGCCCGGTGCAGCAACGCTGAGCTGCTCGGCGAAACAACGCCGCGAGAAGAACAGAATCGGCTTGCGAGCGGGAACAACCTGAGAGAGAGGAAAAGCTAAAGAGAGAGAGAGATGCAGTTGGGGGCTTCTGGTGCTGTTGCACCGCGTCCCCGTCGCAGCATCCTAGTCGGCGCGGCTTCGATCAGGCACGTATCGACCATTTCTGCGAATCTTTTCGCGAGATGAATCGCTAGACTCGTGCACGGATGATGTTCGCGCGCCGAGCCGAGAGGATTCACCTGGCGATGGCAGCATCGCCGCCTGCGAGCGTTTCGAGAGAGTTTCCCTACGCTGATCCTTTAATAAATCGAGCGTCCTTCGTGCCGATCGAAAGTCCCGAGTCCGATACCGTACGGATTCGAAAAACCGCATCGAATCTCCATCGACCAACGGCCACGCCCACGGAGACGCTTTCCACCGATGTTTTCCCCAAGAGAACCTCGTAAATTTCGTACCAGCCGCCCTTCGACGCGACCGCCTCGGAAATCGCTCGCTCCGAGCGAGAACGGCAACGAGAAGCCCGACGGTGTTCCTGGATCCTCTTCCAGGCGGTATCCCGGCGCGGTGCTCGCGGGGGCGGAACTGCGAACAGCAATTTAACCGGCACGCTACGATGCCGGTCTATTTTATTGGGCTGCCTCCGCACGGTTTTTCTGCCACGCGGAATTCCGCGTGCACGCTACACTCTGGCTAAGATGCTCTCGATGCGACTCACGTGGTCAGCTTGCCCGAAAACCTTGACGGAATTCTAACATTTGCTGGATCCACATTTTTCCTGCGTCCTTGATAGTGTCCCTACCTTAGTAGCGTATATGGTTAGCATATATGATTCTTGGTTTTGTCTAGAAATCCCCAACACAGGGCCGACAACGAAAAGTGACAATTTGCCAACGAATATCCAATGTTGTGCCCGTAGTTATTGCAGTCGATTAATTGACATTTACGTATGATAATACTGCATTGGCACAACCGCTATGTAGATACATTGTTTATGGTATACTGTAAATATAACCATAAAAGAGAAGATCAGGATAGTATCACAGTGATGTTTGGCAACTATAAATGCTAATAGGGTAGATTCTTAGGCATTGATAGGAAGCATGCTTATCTTTCAACTTTATGCGCTTGCATAAAAATGATCAACGAAATAGCAAAATAGCCGATAGGATGGAAAGAGATGAACAAAAGTGCAGTGTGTGGATTTCCATAAGAGCCGATGAAAATGCAGCAAGGTTGATGGCGAGACACAGGAGACTTCCTAACTTTCTAATTATCCGTTACATCATCGTTACGATGTACATATTGAATAACTCCCGGGTATCGGCGTGCGAGTCTCTATCGGCCGGTTGCAATCTTGTATTCGCCGGTGTCGTTTAATTTACAGTGTAACGCGCGCAGCACGGAGAGACGGGGGCTTGAAAAATATTGAAATTTCATGCTCCGCAAGCCGATACAGGTAAATCGAGGAAGCGGCAGATTACGCCGGCCGGTTTACCCTACGCGGCTTCGGTGTGTATCGATAAACGATAGACCGGAAAGCGGAGCACGTCGAACCCGCGCGCGAAAGTGCCGACCGGCCGAATCGATACGGCCCTGAGTTCACTGCACCGAGTTAGAAGCGTTCACCGGTACAATGGAGCGCGTTGCGCTGACCCCCGATGACCCAAAACGTCCGAATCTCAGGGTTAAAACGACCTCGTTGCTTCCCCAACTTTCCTCTCCTCTCTTCGCAGCTCTTCTTGGTCCACCGAACCGAGCGTGCAGCAAACGAGACACTGTTGGTACGAAAAAAGAACGAACGAGAGGAGTAACAAATAAATGGATCTTCATGCAAAATTAAAATATTGTACATGACAACTTTTAAATTTTACTGTTATCAATAACTTCTCGCTTCTATACATTTTGTGCTCAGTAGGTTCACATTGACAACTCGAGTAACTTGGAAATATTACGTCGATACGTTTCAATTTTTTTTATTTATATTTATTTAACGTCGTTTTCAACTATGGCTTTTTCGCGACGGGACCTACAGTTTATTAAGGTGGTTTCCGAACCACCTTGGTCACCACAGTATTAGATGCTCTTAAATTCTTTTAATTTTTCCACTATTTTAAATTATGTCTACTTCTGCATTAATGCATCAAATCAGTCCAGCGATCAATGAGACGAGAGCGACAGATACTATGAAATACAGTGAAAGAGGAAGCCGAGGAGAAATATAGAAGAGAAATGAAGAAAGGGAAAGAGTAAGAGAAAAGGGAGAGTGAATGGGAAGGAGAGGGTGGAAGAGGAACGCCGACGCCGCGAAAAACGGGGAAAAAGAGAACGCGGAGTGCATTACGCGCACGTGTCCGCTGGTACATGCGTGCATCCAGCGAGAGCGCGTACCGGCTCTGCTCTGGCGTCCTTATCCTGAAAGAACGTGCATCGAACGAGGAGGAACAGAACCTAATGGAGGCCCATTTCTGTGGAACCCGGTCCCATTAAATTTGCGCAGGCCGCAGCAGCGCACCGGGGACAAGCTATTTACCGGTTACTCGAAATTATCGTCTGCCAGATAAAGATACATCGTTCGGACGTTGTAACAATGATGCAACCCCGAATCCGCAGTTATCGAGCCATCGGTGTGCACTGCTTGCCAAAAGTTCTCGATCTCCCTTCGATATTATCGTGTGTATGAAATAAGTTAAATTCCACAATTAAATTCACTTTCTTGACTTCCTGTTCCAGAATCGACTCGCGAAGTAACTTCATCGCGAGGTTCTACGATCTCTGATAACACCTGGGAACTTTCTGATTAGCCTTCAAGAGGAAGAATTTACGACCATTAAGTTTGTTTCATCGAGGGAAGTTGCTCGATGCAGGAGGAATCTTCTCCAGACCAATTACAATCTAAATGAAAGCTTGCAACAAACCGACCGGGTTCGTTTTCCAACAGGATCCATAACCAGACGATCCATCTTTCATCCCTGAAATGCGGCCACCGGATATGCTTTCGGATAAGCGAAATGGATCGGTTGCGCAAGGATCCAGTGGATCAGGCCCCGGTGTCCGTGGGAGCTCCAGAGATAAAGTAATCCGGGACGCGCATATTAACGATTACTTTAACCGCCGGGCCCGCTCGACCTTGAATTTCGGAAGAGCTGCCCGCAAGAGAAGGGGAGAGTGGTTTGGTCAGAAATTTCGGACCTGGTCGTTGTCTCGTCGCGACTGCACGATCCATCACGGCGACTCGAGTGCAGCGGAGTGCTTTACCCAGTAACTAACAAGCTTTGCTAGTAGTTACTGTCGTTGGGTCTTTGTCAATCTAAAGTTAAACAGTTGGGGACTAGGAGTGTAAGAGTGTCTCGAAGGATCGATACAAGAAGTGCTCTTAGATTATGAATCAGATCGATCTATAAATTGGAAGAAGGATCGGTAGTCTAGGAATGAAACTAGAAATTTGCAGACTCGAAGCAGGTAAAGTAAGAAACAGCCCAAGGATTACCTAACTCCCTGAAATTTTACATTTTCGAGGCGTAATTTACAGCATGCTGCCGAATAATGTAACCTTTGAGTCATTTGAAAAACCCCATCTTTGCATTATCGAGAAATGAGAAGGCGTATCCCGTACCCTCGCAATCCTGGAAATAAGAACACCCTCTTGAGACATGTTTCTTCGTGTAGAACATTTAAGAAACCCCGTGGAGTGGTGGATAGAGATTGGTAGCAGGAGACGCCGACTCATCGACCCTCTTTAAGGTATCGGGATCCCGATCACTCGCCTAGTAGGCGAAAAAGGTAGTGCAAGGTAGTTTCGAGATCCGCGATCCTTTTTCTCGGAGCGTGTTCCGAGGCAAGCCGATCCGGCCAGACCTACTGGTACACTGGCACATAAAACGCGTCTCTATTTTTTCTCCCCCCCCCTGGTGTCTGTTCCAGGACGTGGCAGTTCACCTCCGTGGCATATCCTGCCAGTCTCTTTCGTGGCATTCGCGCGTCTCCTTTGCTTTCTTTTTCACCTCTTTTTGCGGCTGACGTTCTCCATTTTAGCATCCCCCTTCGCACACGGCCCTTTTTAACTCCGCCGGTTTTGTTCCTACGGTGCGCGCCTCTCTATACTCCACCAGTTTCAATCTACCCCTGCCTACGTCCACTCGAAAGATCGTTTTATTGCTCGGAGTCGGTTCCGCTCCTCGAGAATTTTCCTATCCTCCTTCGCCGATCCTCCCCGCTTGTCTTGCAGTCTTCCTAGATCTTTTTAATCCGCGTCGCTTCATTCCGCGACTGTCGCGCTGCTCTCCTCTCCCTTTCAGCCTTCTCTCTTACTCCTTTTCCTCCTTCTACTCTCCTCAAACCCGTCCGATGGCGATTAACATCGAAATATTAATTCCAGCGCTCGATCGAATACCGTACATTTTAATTATCGCTGTAGATGTACAATCAGCTCCACAACGAGGCCGGAGTAAAAATAAATTAACCTGGATGATGAAAACTCCAGCTGAATTCCAACTTTCTAGCAGCCGATTCAAATCGCTACTCTGGACATATTATAACCAATGTGAAAAATTTATTTCTCGGAATTGCAAATATTTTTATTTCTTTACTTACTTCAATTTTTCTGTTTTTTTCTTTGAAAAAATTTGTTTACTGTACACGATCTTTATGTATCAATATAATATTCCTTCTATATATTTCAAGTAAGTCCTTCCTGCATTTCAGATATTTGTAGGTGAAACGAAAACACGATGATTCGCAGCGGAATATAGCAAATAACTTTGGAGAATTTCAGCCTCCGTGATCACAGCGTAGGAAGGTAATATTTGCGCAACGAGATATAGCGTACGTTTTCTCGTAATACAACGTTGCCCTAAAACCCCGAGAGACAATTTTCCGCATCTCGTTATCCTCTCGCAGCGACCCACAGAATCTTTCTATCGATCTTCTCGCAGCCCCGAACCTCGAAAAGGTACTCGATCCGTCCCGTTTGCGATTCACCTCACCCTCCCATCGTTCATGTCGTCTCTACCCACACCCGCCATTAATCCTTAACGTTTTATTTCGCCGAGGCTCTGCCCTTTTTGCAGCAGGATTTTCGACGGATTACAGACAACTCCTTCTCCGCTCGTTAATTCTCCGAAATCCTTTAAACCGCGGCGTCCACCTGCCCAACCTTTGCACCCGGAAGAAGACAGTGGTCTGAGAAAGAAAGAGAGAGAAAGAGAGGGAGAGAGAGGCAGAAAGAACAGGAGAAGAGAGAACACACAATTTCCAAGAGCTGCCTCCACCCACCCCCTTTTAATTAAGCAAGCAAACGAGCTTCCGGCGATCACACGACTCACCGATAAACCCTTAACGATCAGCGACTCCCCCAGATGGGATTCTCTCCCTTTGTGGAGCTTTTTGCTTCTGCTACGCCTTTTAATATTATTATTTTTCCGTCTACCATCAGCGATTTGATGTTACCCAGTCTCCGACAAATTTCCGGCTCCATCCCTCAAACTTTTCCACGGGAACTGCACACCCCCTTGCGGGAAATTGCGAATTTTTCGAATATCTCATTTTTCTACTGAACGTTCACGTGTATGTGTGTATATATATATATATATAGAGAGAGAGAGAGAGAGAGAGAGGAAGAGATGGGAACAGTACAGAATGTCTCAACTAACCCCATAACTTTATTATTCGTACAGTGTCAAAAAATTGTTCGAGGAAAAGGTACAGTTTTTCAAAGTTATATTTTTCAAGATCTTATCAGTTCGACAATGTCGCCTAATTTCGAATGACCTATTCCTTATTCATCATTTAAAAAGGAAGATCCGAGAATGTATCACAACATGATTTTGAGCCCAAAATTTAGACAAAGAGTCACAGTTTAGTATTAAATAATATTAATAAATGTCGAATGGACTCTATAGAAGGGTACGTTGACGAGACACGTTTCCAACTGTATTTTGACTGTCTTGGCGTTTAATTTGCCAGCTGTTGGCAGTGACGACACCGATTTTTGCAAGAGCTCTCCTCTAGGAATTCGGTGCTCGCCGAATCTGGCTCGTCGACCCATTTATCTCCCTCCTACCTGGATAATCGCTAGATAACGGAGTTTCCTTGATCGAGGCGCAGCATCCGCACTGCGGATCCCTTGTTCAACGGCACGGAAGCACAGAATCACGAGCAGACAGTTCCCGCGAATTGCGAGCCGCGAGGACAACGCTGACAGCGTCTGCCAGACACGCGAATTTTAATTGGTCGTCCGCACCGGGAACTACGGGTACTTTCTTTGCCACGTTGCGCTTTTAAGCTCGCTTTCGGGAATTACAGCGAGCAAAACAATCGCGATCCTCTGAACACGTACTTGTCAACGTTTTCATTGGTCGAGCGAATTTCCCAGCTCCAGATCGTACCACCAGTCTTACGCTGTTTCCACAGTAAAGCAACATCGAGCAACGCTTTGTCATTTCCTTCTTTGTTTGCCGGATATAATCAACCTCCATCCAGGAATATAGCAAAAATTTTTAGGCTTCTGGCTTCCTCGTTTCCACGATTGCAAGGGTGCGGGATTCGCGTTCTCATTTCTCAATAATAACAATAAGCCACAGCCACGCTGAACAAGTCCTATTTTTACGGTTACGAGGTGGAACTTATCGCAGCTTCATGAAAATAGCTCCACGTAGCTTTATGCTTCCGGTTAATGCAAATCACGCATTGTATACGTAAAAATTAGTCTTTTGAGGATCATCGCGGCCTATCTAGCACTTTTGACTTTTGAAAAGTCCGTCGCCTGCATTATTGAGAAATGAGAAGACATCCCGGACCCTGCGAATCCTGAAAAAACGAGTCTACTCCCTTAAGCGGAACCTTGAGAACGAAATGAAAGCTTTGGACACGCTATTATAAATGTTCGATTTACAGAAGGCTTTATCTACTTATTTATTTTTGGCACGTTTTCGTCCGAGTGACCGATGCCGGTCGATTTCCCGGAGTCCACCATCCGCAGTGCGGATCATAGTGCGTCGCGGAAGCGTGTCGCGATACCTAAAGCCTGTCATTTCGAGCCGGCTTTAATAGAACGCGAGTGCCAACGCCACAATGAGAGTACACCCCCCTGTCGGATAGAACGAACCGATATCTAGACAAGCACGACCGTCTTCCGCACACTGGCACAACGAATCTACCAGTGCGAAATTACATTCGATTCTACTTGTACTAACTTTTATGGGAATAAATAAAATTTTCGTAGATTTATTTACTTTTGAAGTTCAACGTACTTCGTAGTTCGAATCTATCCTTGGAACAATTCCGATGATTGAATTTATTTAAGGCGCGTGTAGACTAATGAGGTGTTCTCTTTTGCTCATTTTTGGATTCACGGCTGCGCCTTGCGAATCGTTTTACCGAGCAAAAACCTGGGAACTCGGTTCCCCATGATTCGGTCGGGCGTAATGGCTGCATCGGCCTTTCCCTCTGAAAAAGGCTGTAGAGCCGCGCGTTAGGGGCGCGAGCGAGCATTATATTGGCACGCACGACACGGCTAATGCAATTACGTATAACGAAGTAGCCCGGCTCTGTGCTAATTAATGGTAGTCGTGGCGTGTCGCTATCTAGTCGTCGCGCGACGATCGTCCCAGCCAGATATCGTTTAAGTCCGTGTCACGTGTGCGACTCCCTACTTCGTAGCGATGCTGCAAAATATTCGCAAATTCGATTGTCCGTACTGATTCAGTTTTGCAGGATCCAATGGTTTCGCGTGTAATGCGCTTCGTCTGGAATTTTGTTCCAACTGGCAGACAACGCGAAATAACTTACACGCTTTTTATACTGAGGAATTTGTCCTGAGAAATCTGGTAGGCTCTGCTACACGATTATGAGGATTTACTTGAAATTAAAGTTCGTGTATTATAGTTGTAAAATTTTATAGAAATTTTATTTCTAAAACATTATGTATGCAGTATATTATAATAATTCAAATTAAAACGTAGCTTATTTAAGATATAATGAATTACATGAAATTTACATGTAAATTTCATTAAAATTTTTATATTCTTAATATGTAATACTTAAATATTTATATTGAAAAATTATTCCTACCTACCGATGACTGTCGTAATAAATATATTTTTCTAATCATTTTTTAATTAATTCTTTAAATTTTGTCGTCTTAAAATAAAATAGAAAATTGTACATTTGTTACTTATTTAGTAGTACTTCAGATAATTTAAATCACCGGTGTCTTTGATTATAAATTTCTCTGTATTTCTTGAAAAATTCATAATATGATGAATAAACGTTGAGTAGAAATGAATAAATTTTTGGAGTAGATACTCTTATGTTTTCACTATAATCTACTAAAATCTGATTTTCAAGAAGCATAAAATGTCTATCGTTCCGAAAAGATCTGAACGTGTTTCGAACACAACAAACTAATATTCCCGTCCAGTTTTCTCCACTTTGCATTTCACGAGATCATGTTTGTTCGAAATGCGTGCATGCGATCTAATCCTAACGATCTAATCGCAGTTTAAGATAAGACACGAACCTGCTGCGTTAATTCATGAATAATTAATAGACAGTTTGTATCACGTAGTTCAGAGAAATAAAATGTATAAATGTCTGCGTATCTCCCACGTATCTAGAAATTGATGCAGACAAGTTCAACTATGCAGAAAAATCCGTGGTCTGATAAGTCGCGTCGATTTCGAAAATTCATCGACCGATTCGAGAGTTGCTGTCGATAGTAGCAAGTTCGAGATTATCGTATGCAGCGCGCCGGTTCAATGTCGGGACAATTTAAGATCTCGGTGATCGGGCAATTAGAGTTACGGTGGACTTCATGGTCGGCAATTATTATCAATTTTTTGAAACGGTACAGCTCCTCCAATAAAGATTGCGATACACCGCGTGCCGTTCAAGTATCAACCGATTAAATTTATTAACGCGCACACATTTAACCCCCTCACGCTTGTGTCAGGCTGTTTAGAATCTTGCATATTTTCTTGAAGCCCAAAGTGTACTTTCTCTTGCGAACCTATTAAAAAATTAGTTTCAATAATTACGCACATAATTGGAAATAGCAAGATATTAGGTATACCTTGTTTAACTTTCTCTCTGTAATAAAAAGTTGACGAAGGGAACATTCCCAAAGATTTTCTCGAAATCCTATCTGTGATATGTGTCAAATTTTTAAAGCACTGAATATTTATCATTTAAAAATCAATACAATTCCGCAACTACTCATGCAGACAATAAACCCCTGTACACGGTTAACATTAGTATAGCAGTACACAGAGAGAAGATTAAATGCAATGAAATTCAGAATATTGAACACTTAAATACGAACTAACTGATAATGGAGGAGAATACTTTTATCAGTCGCAGTTAAAACGAACAGTAGCAGATACGATGATGAGCGATGCAGCGTCCTCGAGAACGAGCTTAATGCTCAACCTAATAATCGTACGTTAAGGGGTTAATTAAACTCACAGTGAAACGGGCGCGTCCGCGCGAAGGTAACTCGTCGGCGTGAGATTGATGTTTAATAACGGTCCTCAAAAGAGAGGGAAAGAGACAAATATAAAGTGAAAGCGAGAGAGAGAGAAAGAGAGAGAGGGGGGAGGGGATGAGGTAGAAAGTTTCAGGACTCGTCGACAGGACCCTCGACTCCTGGCAAAAAGGACCCTCCCAGTGCTGCAGCCCCTCGACGGAGTAATTTTTAATTGCTACTCCGGGAACACGCGCCCTCTCCGGAGCCGGCCCTGTTCTGGACCAGACTATTGATCTTACGGAGGGTGGCAGGGAGGGTTAGTGAGAGACAGTGACGAAGTGAGAGAGCAGTGGAAGAAGTAAAGGCTGCGTTATTAACGTCGCGAGGCTAGCTGCCCAAGCGAAATTAGGCAACCTCCCCCAAAACCAGATGCTTTGCTGCATCATCGACGGTCTGGCAGCCTGTGAAACGTGCACATCCTACCCACGAGACGCACGTCCTACCAAGGACGAGGGTAGTTGCTAATCGGAGGGTTGCAGTGAGTCCCGAACTATGAATATCCAGCAAAGTGTTGTTTGGTGCTCGATAGATTGCTGAATCGATTATTCAGGGATCGGCGAACATCGTTGTCGATCGTTGTGCTTTCCATTGACTCTGTCGATGCCAAAGCAGTTCAGTATGAATGAAGCTAATAGAGTTTGTTGTGATACGTTCACGTGTCTTCCTTGTTGTCTTTGTGTTCAATTAGGTATTTAGAATTTATCCCGTATGAATTAAAAGATATATTTCATATCTGGTTTCTCCTACCCTTCAACTATCAATAAAGACGGTTTTTTCGAAGATAGACTTAGAACACGAAATCTATTGAAATGAAGCGCTTGACCGAGTAACTTCCTTTCTATTCTCACTTCCTACTGAATAAACTATATCTTGGTTTTATTTAAAGGCTGTGGAGTATCGCTGCGTTCAACAATGTCTTCAAGAAAATCCATCGGAAAAATCTAGTGCAATTTACTATAGACGATCTATAAAATCGCTAAATAAGTTCAGGATGAATGTCTGAAGGTAATGCAGAGGTCTCAGTATAATCCCTATTGTGTCTGATAAAGCCTAAAGAGGTTTGACGAGAAGACAAATCCAGTTAAAACGATAGCTGAGGAAGCATGAAGACGCTGTTACTCATAGTTTCAACTGGACAATTGGATCCTGCGAGACTCGAGGAGTTTGAAGTGAATGTCTGAAGCTAATAGGGAGACTTAAAAGGTCTACCTTATTATCTTTCGCGAGGACTAAAGAGGATCAATGCGTCTTCGAGAAATGCCTGATGAACAGACTCGAGCCGAATCGATTATCGAGGACCAATGCGATTGGTGTCACTGATTAGATTGGTTTCAATTGGCTTGGATCGTACCATGCAGAAAGAGTACAGAATTGAAGGGACTAGAAAGGATCGATGCGTCTTGAATAAATCCCAGGTGAAAATGCAGTTGGGTTGCTGCACGTTGGAGGTGGGACGACGGGTGCACTGCGTCGGAGTCTCGAAAAATCAGAGCCGACAACCTGCCTGCTAGTTTTCTGATTCGGTCAGTCGGTCTTTGATCCTGTCCCGCCGCCGATGCACTCCTGGATGAATCATCGTGGCCCGCTCGCGACGCGATCGCAAACAAACCACCACGCGACGGATATCTCTCGTAGAGAGCCGAGGTCCTCGATCCTCTAGCCCTTTTACCGCAGGTACAATCTCCTTGGCGCGCTTTACCTTCCCCGTCGATGGAGGTTTGGATCAACGGGAGTAGAAGAAAATCCGCGGTATAGTAGAAAGAATGAAAAAGAAAAGAACAAAGAGAGAACCACGAGAGAAAGGGTAACGGGCCGCGCCGTTGTCGTCGGCCGTTCCTCGGACGCTTTAGCTCGTTAGAGCGGAAGGGATCCGCGCTGACAGACCCTCGGAATCCGAGACGACAGTGTTCGTCGGACCGGATTCCTGGTTATACCCAACGATGTTCGATCTCTCGAAAGCCCGTCGATCGAACGTGCGAGAAATGGAACTTTGAACCGCGTGGCTCGCGAGACAGGAATTAGCCGACGATCTTTATCAGCAGCAGAAGTATCCGGATACTTCCTGTTTTTTTTCACGTAGTTTAAGTTAGTAGGAAAAATATTTATAGCAATTCTGTCGCTTGTAATTAATATTATTATGTATATTGTGTTATCATAGCGCAATAGAGTTTATTTTCATGTGTAAATTATATATAATGAAAATGCAGTAATATCATTTCTGTCTATAAATACGAAATCTGGTGGAACGGTCTCGGTGCTTGAAAGAACTTCAAGTTTCACTTTACTCCATTTCTAAGGTGCAGAGCAAACAAATCTAATCGCGGTGGATACCTCGACGAATCTCGTATTTAATCTTATTGATAGTCTAATAGTATTGATAAGTTTCCACATAAATAGTTTTGAACTTAAAACATTAGATATTTCATAAGAAAGTAATAAAAAGCAATTTTAGACACTATTTTAGATGGTTAAGTAACTTTTATGTAGTCTATGTGGACGGCCGGGTGGTTTTAAGGGAAACTGGGGTCAACGGCCAGACGTGACTCGTTAGAAGCATTTACTATCGAGGTTTGAGAAAGGGAAAATTCTGAAAAAGATCTGACACTTTGTCATCATCGAGGCACACGCGATGGAATTTTTTCTATATCCCCAATTTAAAGTTCCTGAAGGATGAAGCAAGTTAGGCGCGTGGAACCTGCGTCATCGGCCTTTGCCAAGTGTCTGAAAGGGTTTAGAGGAGTCATAATTTTTCCAAAGCCTCCGTAGAAGCCAAAGCGTGATGTGGAAGCATCTCGACTTGCTCGGAGCTGAGCCAATCCCGGCCAGACCAAGCCATGGAGTTTCAATTAGATCTGGTCATAATAATGCTCGATCCCGACCGGGCCCGGCCGGCATGGCGGCCGATGGTTGATGACCCTCCTGGACCCCAGAGGAGATATCCACCCCGAAGGGTTCAGGCCTTTTCTTCCACCTTCGTGATACCGAGTTGTTAGTCACGGCGTTTCCGGGTTGCAGAACGAGATTCTTTCTACCGATCACGACGTGTCACGCCACGGTCTCTCGTGTCTCCGTCTCCGTCTACGATTGCCTCTCATCTCTCTCTCAATCCTTCTCCCTTGCTCCCGCGATCTAGTCCCTTCTCTTTCTCATTCTTCTCTGTTCCAGACCGTAGCTGTGTCCCGTCGCCTCGGGTTCCGTCCAGACACCACCGTTCACTGCACGAGAAACCGACGGACACAGGCTAGACTTAATCGCGATGATTCATCGGCGAACACGGTCCTTTCGATTCGTTTTCCTTCAAATACCCGTAATTTTACGCCATCCTTATTCCTAGCCGGAGAACCCTTAAAAGATCATCTTTTATTTCTATCCGGCGCTGCATCGTACACTTCCGTACGACCATCGCACGTTTAATTTCTCGATCAGCTCAGAGGCATACCATGAATTTTCTATATTACTTTATCAATATCGTAACCGTTGAAGGTAATATTTGGCTCAATCCCCTTCTTCTCCTACGTGGGGAATGGTTAACAATACTATTTTCACACGGCATTATGAAGTCTCCTCGATCAGCTCAGAGACATACCTTGAATTTTCTATTTTACTTTATTAATATCGTAGCCGTTGAAGGTAATATTTGGCACAACCTCCTTCTTCTCATACGTGTTGACTGATTAACAATAGTATTTTTAAATTTTTAAGTCTTCTCGATCAGCTCAGAGACATACCATGAATTCTCCATGCTACTTTATCAATATCGTAGCCGTTGAATGTAATATTTGGCACAGCCCCCACTCCCCTAAATTGCGGATAATTAACAATTCTATTTTGACGTGCAATTTCGAAGTTTCCTGATTATGCAACAGACATTCCGTGCATCGTCCAGAAGCAGATGGCGCGCCTTAAATTTATGAAACCGCATAAATCGATGAGCCGAAGCGACAGGTAACAAGTTTCAGTATTACAGATTCAGAATTCTGTTCAGCCATACGATCGAGTCGATATCGAGTGAATAAAAATAGCCGCGGCCGTGCTGATTTTCATTTCCCTCGTGGCGGAATGCAATTTTAATCCCCGTGCCACATCGTCCAAGGAATGATTGACGTTAATACGTCGACTACCGGAACACCTATCGATAAGAATGTACTATCCAAATGTAGGCTAGTGTAACATAGAACTGCATCACTGACCGATTTCGAAATCCTGAATGAATCCTCGGAAAAGAGGACTTGCCAAGTAAACCCCGAGACCGCAATCGAGTCTCGGCGATCAAAGAAATCCGCGAAACGAGGAAACTCCGCACAGAGAGGGAGAGAGAGAGAGCAGCCGCAATCTTAGGTGTTAGTCAAAATCGGGCCGAAAGGGGGCAAAGTGGTCGGTTCGACACAGATTCCACGGAGTTCCCGAAAGCAATTGCGAGAGGACGACCGATCGGGCTGCTTCATATTCCCTCGAGAGTGAAACGGAGAGTCTCCAATATCCGACAGCAGCGGCGCAGCGGCTCTCGAGAATCGGTTGCTCCTCTCGACGGATTTCCCCGTAATTGCGGCAAATCGTTGACAGAAACGACAAATCGCCCGATCGGAGGAGGACTCGGACGTCGTATCTGGGTCATCGGACCACTTTGCTCGGGGGAGATCACCGACCAAAAGAAATTCATCACTCTGGAAAGGCTCGATCGACTGGCCGCCGCCGAGGGAGCAGTCAGAGGGATCGACAGGGAACAACGACAGCGACGAGTCCAACGAGAGCGAGCCGCTTCTTCTTCCCCTTGCTCGACGATACAACAGCCAATAGAGACGCGATCCTTCGACGATCGGTCCCTGCTTCCGATACAGACAAATGGCACCAAACAGTTGCGACGCTTCTTTTTGGTGGTGGACGTCTACTATGGCTGGCCGTTTCTACTGACTACCGATGCTCCTGTAACCCTAACGATACGGATATACACTCCGGCCCATAGTTTCCATTTTCCCATTAACTTAATCCATTTTTGATAATTAAAGAACCTATATTATGAATTAAAAATTGTACTTACTAATTTTTTCCAATGTAAAGGACATGTAAATCAAATCTGACTAAAATATCATATAATTTTTTAAATTTTAATAATTATTCTTGTATTTTCTGATTTTTAAGAGCTGATCCTAGAGCTGTCTAACATTCATTCAAATATATATGTGCATTTAACTTTGCAGTCAAATATTGTCATGTATAATAGTTACTTCTAATCAAAATAAAACAATTAAATTAATTAAGCTAGAAGCATTCTTTAATTACCATTTGTTGAAGATAAGTAAGTGTCCCATGATTTACGGACAGAGTGTACAAAAATCACTAAACTCTCGAGCTAAGAATTGTTCAAAGTCTACACGAACACGACGTCTACAAATGTGCTGATAATTACAATAAAGTAATTCTTGGTCACTTTGAATTCCTGCAAAGTTTTTCGTGCAGCTACCACCCCACTTCTTACCATGACCGTTTGCAATTCTAAGACCCCCGGTGTATTCTGTTTCCAGCGGTGCGCGGCGGCGTCGCTGCAGCCGAGTTTCATTTTCTACCAAGGCGGTGGATAGTCGGTGTCGTGACCGAGGGAACGCCTAATCTCGGCGAAACCTTAGGGTCTCGGGTATTAAGATCGAGCGTTGCCCGCGAGAAGATAAGTGGGCCTTTGTTCCCCCACGGAGAAGAGGCGGCGAGCCGCCGGTTTCTGGCGTTGGTACACACGGTTGCGCAAAACGCCTGTAAAAACGGTCCCACGGCCAAACGGACCGTTCTCGTTCCAAAGATGTACGCCCAATGATCGCGTATCTCTCTTGCCAGCTCCGATATAAAAAGATCGGGAGAGTGTACGTACAGTGATCCTTATATTTCGATCAACATTTTATTAACGACGCACAGACTGGTATTTGACCCATCTAACTGATCAAAAGTCAATTTCCTAGAACTACCCCCAGGTAAAAAATAACAGGTTATTGGGAGAGCCAGGTAGTCCCACGAACCAGCCCCACGCGATAACTGCAATGGCCATTAATGTAAGCATAATTTAATAAAACATAATAAATCGAATCAATTTTGAGCAATAACAAATTTTGACCAGCTAGATGGGCCAAATATCAAAGACATGCTGGTAGCGAACGTATTAATGTTTTGCAAAAAAACCGAATAGTGTACGTACAGTAGGGTGATCCTTGTTTTTCGACTTTCGGTTTTCTTCGGGAGAAAATGATGTGGGCCGCGCTTGATAAATCATTTAAATAACGACGGTGAGCAACAAAAGATATGCTTGTAGCGAACGTGTTAAAGTTTTGCAAAAAGACCGAGGAATTAATGTATACTAACCCATCTTTTTCGACATTCGATTTTCTTTGTGAAAAACTAATGTAGGCCACGTTCGATAAAAAAAACTTTAATAACGGCAGTGAGTAAGGAAACACATGCTAGTACCGAACATGCTAACATTTTGCAAAAATACCTCGCAGTGTACGTACAGTAAGGTAACTCTTGTTTTCCGACTTTCAGTTTTCTCCGTGAGAAAACGATGTGTGCCGCGTTTGATAAAACACTTTAATAACAACGTTGACCAACGAAATACATGCTGGTAGCGAACATGTTTTGCAAAATCAGCGTGCAGGTAGTCGCCGAGGAATGCGCGCGGAAGAAGCGGGCAGCTTGGAGAAAATTCTGCGGGTTGTCCGATGAAAAGCGGGAAAAGGAAACGCAGTCCTTTTAGAGTTAGCATGAGAATGGATATGTATATAAACGAGGAATCTGTTGCGTGTCGCGAATGTAATTACTGCGCGGTTTCGGGAGCAAGATCCGTTGACGCACAATTTTCAAGTCGGTCCTCCCGCGAGGCTTGTCTCATTGTTCGCGAATAATGGCCCCGCGGTACACGCGTGTCGCGTCGATTATGTCACGTACCGCCACGCGTGGAATGCATACAAACAAAAGCCTTCTTCTCTCTCTGTCTCTTTGTTTCATTCTCTGTTTAGCCTCCTCCGCGCGAGGCTTCTCGAAGCAACGGCCGTTTCCATCGCGGTCCCTTGCTCGCTTGCGAGTGAGCTAGGCAGCGTTCTCACCGTCACGAGCGAGCCACCGAGCGGAGCCAAACGTGAGAAAGAGGAAGTCGTCGACGATCCCTCGAGCTTCGATGGAACGCGAGGACTCCGTCGGCGAACCAACCCGACAACATTTAACGCGCCCTGAAAGCAGATGAGCCGCCGATTTCTGACCCCTGATGCAAATGCACCGGCCGATTCTTGTGTAACGATGCATACGAGTACGGTCGAACCGTCTCGAATACTCCGAAGACTATCCCTCGGACGCAACAGCTTACCGATGTTTCATCAATATCTCATTGTTAATCGCTTGAGAAAATTCTGTCAAGTATCTGTCACCTTACCGTCATCGTGGTATACATTCGAGAATTTTATCAAATTTTTTGATAGAGGTTGTCGCGGTTCAAATAACGCTGGAAGTATGAATTCTTATGCAACGTTCCATTCTCAACAATTTTCTAGTTCGAACTCGTACGGATTTTTATGTAAAATGAAATTGCAAGAGGTCTATCTATTTAACTCATTGCGCTTGGAGCTATTTTAACTGGAACAAAAAAAATGTTTATTTACCGCCACTTTTAACTCTTTGCTAAGGTTATTTCGCGACAGGACCTACAGTTTATTAAGGTGCACACACTATTAGATGGCACATGGAATATTTCAAAATTACACGTTTCTTCCAACCTAGAGTATTTCCACTCTCTATGATTTTTTCAATCTGGTGGATATGAAATTGATATAATACCTCATACAATACTCAAGTGTATAGTAATTAATTAAATGCCAGCGTATTTAATAATGTGAATAATATTTTGAATAGTGGTACAGCAATTTTTAGTGGCGCCTCAGAGTCACTACTCTGATTTTACTAGTTTGCATTATAATGAGCCAATCTCGTATTGTAGAAATTCTTTCTGAACAACTTGTGTTTCGTTCACAAAGAAACATAAAGGATCCTGGTCTGTTAAGATGGCAGAATGGACCAACACAGAAGAGCAGAGAAACTGGCTAGTAGATTCGCTCACCGAGCGGAAAGCTGCGAACGTCCGTGGAAATCGGATGATTAGCCGCTTGTTCTTTGGTTGCGCAATTACCTTTGGTTGGCCAAGTTGTCCGAGGTTTTTTACTTTTATTCTGATTGCGGAGGGTTCGTGGACATCGAGCTCCATGCAGCCCGAAGGTCTAAGCGATTGTTGGGAGTAGGTCAAGTGCTTATCCAGAGTGGTACGACCTTTGAGCAGAAATTAAAGCACTTGGACCGAAACAGTGGAGAGCTTGCTCCATTCTATCGCGAGGATAATAGTTACAACACACAATTCCAGCCCGTTATCAATAGACTGCGGATTTTATTTATATCGTGCAAAAGTAGGTGGTTACGAGTCAATATAACGGAGGGATTAAGGACGTTCAGAAACATCGATTTTTTAACTTACCAAAATTACCAAAAACTTTTTTTAACTTACCAAAAATGATTTTTTATGGTCGCCTTCAATTATTGGCAAATACAACTACAATTTTCTTACGCCTATCTGTTGAAGGATTTCGCAATGAATTCAGTAAGTATAAAAAATTGCGTTTGTTATCTTTTTTTATCAAAAATTAGAAGCTTTCTTGAAACTATGTTATTCTATGTATATTCACCCTGCGTAAATTACGAACTGGTTCGCAAAATTACTATGAAATGTAGAAACACCGGAAACAACGAAAATCCCAGTATAATAAAAAACGAGCTACTCCGATTAAAAAAATTCACAGCTGTTTTAACATTCATGCATTCTGCCGAGGTTTCCACCTAGGCGGTGTGAATTAAGGGGCAAATTGAAATTTTTCCAGATCGCAGAATCGTGTGTGTTGGAATAAGGAACCACACAAGCAGCTATTGCACGCGAGCTATTCCAGATACAGTGAACCAGACTCGGTTGATGAATCAGGTGGGGTACTGGATCAAGTTATGCGTCGTAGGAGGACGGATTTACAAGCGCGCGCTTCAATTAGGAGCGTGTAAGGAGTGCACGTATCTCCGGTGGATGTGAATTGTATAATAATTGCGGGGTAGAATGCTCGAGAAACGAGATCGGTATCTACTGGCGCGATGAAGAGGAATGGCTAACGAAGATTGTCAGCGGGCCCCGGACGAGTGCTGCGATTCATTGTAGCCGTGATTTTAATGGAAATCACACGATCCTGATTACTAGACCGGTTTTTAAGCGAATATGAAAATCGTTGCTTCAATCGCGAGAAACAGAAGGTGTAGACTTTTCAATCTTTTTTGTTCCGAGTCGCAAACAAATATGAAGCAGTAAAAGTGACGTGTTTATTATGCAGTATTTTATTGTAGAAATAACAAGAAGTTTGACAATTTTATTATATATATCCAATAAATCCTGTTCTAGAAAAATCTTGTACAGAAAGCGATTTTATAGCCTGCTTCGTTGATATTTGATCGTATAGGTTTTCTCATAGAAAAATGTAACGGACAAAGTGATTTTATGGATATTTGATCGCACAGATTCTGTCATAGACAAATGTGTAATACGACACGTGATATAGCGATGGCATACATGGTTTGGGAACCACGGGTGTGGCAGACGCGATCTCCGTGTTTTCCCCGAGCGGTTTTTATCCGGATCGCACGTCGGACCGGTTCGATTCGGGCCGGGCTCTAATTTCGAGTCCCGCCTAGCTCATTAGTCATAATGATGGCTCGATGCCCGGAATTATCTACGCTCTGGAATTATCTACTATCGAACTGGTGGGAATTTCGCGGCGTGCTGGGCACCGCGTTGGAATCGCAAAGAGCAGAGAGCCAGAGAGAGAAAGAGAGAGAAAGGATCAGAAGGGCCCTTTTTTGTGTAGAGGTTCGGGGTATGGCGTGGTGCGGCGTTACATCGGAAATTCTCACGCGTGCTCGAGCAGAGAAGCCGCCTCTGCTCGCCGATCCGATCCGATCCTCGAATTCGAGCGAACGAGTCGCGGACTATCGATCGACGCCCACGGCGCACAGCGCGGCGCGGCGCCGTGCAAACGAAGCCACCAGGTAAATTGAAAATAAAAATAGCAAAGGCTCTGAAACGGGAATACCGGCCACGGAGAGCCGCACAGGGGCAAACCCGAGAGAGCCCAGGAACTGGAGCGAGAGGCCGATTAACCCTTTGCCGACCAGACAACGAGGAAGCTTTGAAAAACGTCCGTTCACCTCGGAATCCCGCGCACCCTGCGCTTTCTTCGCTTCTCACAACACTGACGGCCGAGTCAAGGCTATTTCTTACGAAGAATCATCGTAAACGATTTTCCAGTGATCATCCAAGAACATTAGAGTCCAAAATAATTTCGCCGTTCTTCAATGAAAACATCGAACAAGACATTCACGGTAGACATTCACTCGAACCTTAAACATTTCTTCCGCATGACTCAGAATAATTCCATTCTACAGGGTGTCTCAAAATGCCTTCAGCATCTGGAAATGAGAGGTTCTTGAGATCATTTGAAGCTACATTTTCCTTTGCACAAATGACGTCCGCCGATTTGTTAAAGAGTTATTAACGAAAAACGCGGACCAATCAGAACGCGGCTATAGCGAACGGAATCCGACTCGGCGACAGGTTCCGCTAAGCGTGGCGTAGCCGTTGGCCGAGCCAGAATCAATCCGCTGTAACCGCGCTCTGATTGGCGCGTGTCTTTCGTTAATAATTCCTAAACAAAGCCGAGAACGTAATTTTTGCAAAGAAAAATGTTTCTTCAAATGAACTCAAGAACCTCTGATTTCCCGATGTTGAAGGAATTTTGAAACACCCTGTATATAATCTTTTTCATTTATGTGTTCATGAACTTAAATGTGTGGTGATTGATTAGACACTAACCCATTTCATAATCTAAACGACATTTTGAATAATTGGTTAATTTATAAGTTTTGCGCTGACCTAATATATTTTCATTTCGGAGCGGCGATCTAAATAACGCCAGTTCAGCGTTAACAATAAACCGCCGGAGCGAGCGGTTTCCGGCGAGGGTGGCGTATCGATTAGCAAGATTCCACGAGAGCTCGGGTGTGGAATTGCGAATGCAATATTTACCAGGCTAAAAGGAATGCGCGTGACAGCGACGAGAATATTAAAAGCGAATCGCAGGCGCTTTCTCAACCCGAGGATCGTGGAAAAACGCGTCGATCCTTGACGCCGGCTTTCGACGTTCGCGAAAAAAAGAATGCAACGCAATAGAGCCGCAGGGATGGGGAAAAGGTTCGCACGGGATATACACGTCTATCTACGATTCGTTCGCAGCGGTGCGGGTTACAAACGAGTCGCTTAGATAACGCGGGCACACCGTGGGAGTGATCGGATTGTGGCCAGCTTCTACACGCTTCCTGGTTTCTCGCGATTTTCATTCACCGCGTGTGCACGCGCGTTCGTTTCCTTTCGATCCGTGGCGTCCGATGAATGAATCCTCTGCGGTTCCAGCCCCCGGAACCGCCATTTTGAAAGACTCTGCGCACACGCTGGCGGTACTGCGGTAACCCACGTTTTTCAATTCCTCTGTGCATTAAAGTAGAGCTTGTTCCTTAAAATGGTCCCTTGAAATTATTCGTAGAAACTATCCATTGGAAATAATTGTCTTATTAAAATTATCTACCAAAATAGAAATCATTGGTCTAGGTCCTAATGTAGGGCTTGTTCTTAAAATCGTCTATTTAAAGTTGTCTGTAAAAATTGTCCATTGGAAACAATTGTCCGACTAAAATTGTCTAACAAAACAGAAATCATTGGTCTGGGACCTAATCGTCGAAAATTCCACTGTGTATTAAAGTAGGACTACATTACTTACTGAAAACGTCTCCTAAAATGTCTGTGAAAATTTACCATTGAAAATAATTGTCTGACTGAAATTGTCTACCAAAATAGAAACCATTGGTCAATGATCGAAATCATCGAGAATTGTTATTTACACGACTGCGACCCACAACTTCCCGTTACTGTTTACAAATATTGTTCACGCGATGCCCGGTACTGTTAGCAAACAGTGCGTCGAGGAACGGCTATAATATCTGTTGTAAATTTCGCGAGGCGAGCTAGCGTCCGTTTATTTTAAGTCGTCCCCCGAGGAATCGCTGGAATAATTGACTCGCGGGAACGTCGAGGGGTTCTGCCCCCTCGCCGAATGATTAATGAAACGTGTTATCCCCTATGAAGTCCCTGATACAACTTCCAGGTTAGAAATATATACGCGAGCGGCGAAGGGGCTAGAAGCCCATTGACACCGCGGACGTTGATACGCGATCTCGACCCGCTTTCGACCCGCTCTTCGACCCGCTCGCGCAACATCTCCACCTCGATTAACCCGGACATCCGCGAGTAGGCAGATACTGGCAACGAACGCTCGCTTAATTACCGGGCCTGATCTTTCCCAGAGGAGGACTTGCGATACCCAGCCCGTTATCCAGGTACAGCCTTCTTCCCGCAACTCTTTAAACCCGTTTCCGCCTAACCGTTCCCTTTTCTAACCACATCTCCACCTCGCGAACCTAACAGACCCCGGACAACGAGTAGCGTTTCGGCTGCCTCGTTATCCCTTTCGTAGTAGTATAATATTATTGTTGAATTTAGTAAGAATCGTTTTTCAACGACAAAGTCATAAGAACATTGAACTCGACTGTTTTCCCAGGTTATCGGACCCCAAAAAATTGACCTGACCGGGATATGTACCTGGTCCAAAGTCTTCAACTGCTACACCAACCGGCGCCGTTTGTGGAATTTAGTAGTTTATGTCAATCGGTGTCGTTGGATACTATAAAATTCTGAAGTGCACGTCTCAATTGACAAACACAAAGCTGTTTGAAAGCGCGCGCGGACGAGCTATAAACGGAGTCGATCAATTAGATTTAGGAAATTAATAAAATGTTGGGTTTTCTAGTAGTCTAAGTGAAGCTTTAATTCAGAAAAAGGCATTAGACCTAACCTCTCTCTCTCTTACCACTACATATTTTAACCGATAAATAATATACTATACATACATATATATATATATACATATGTAATGCACTAGTATATAGTGTATCAGTTCTTCGTGGTCGCTAATAACCTAGCTGTTGACGGGATTCTTAATGAATAAATGAAAGAAAAAAAGATGTGGGTTTCATGTTTCGGAGAGATTCTCGGGGATTTTCGCGACCGCGTCGGTGGCGTCTGTTCAAAGGAGAATTCCACGGTGGAGTTACGCGTACCGTTGCCACAGCGAGGCGCTCGATAACCGGTAATAGCCTGGACGGTAACAGTAACAGTGTAACTGACCTACAGACTGGCCGGCGTGGCGCACCTGGACGCACCTGGACGGAACCTGGAGAAACGTCGGCGCGTGCTACGATCCTCCTCGATCCTCTTGAGATCGTCGAAAAATCAGCAAACTCACCGACAGATTCGACTCTAACGAAATCTCGCTAACGATCCAGACGATGTAATTGGACTAGTTGACTAAATTGTTCCGGACGATGGCACCGCGTTCGGCGCGATGAAACTTTTCCAGCAAACGGATCGAATATCGCCGCTCTCCGAGTTCTACGCTCGCTTAGAAATTCTAATTAGCCGGCCGACCGTGTCGAAACCTTTCGATCCGACCTAACGCGAGCCGATACCACGGTTCTCACACTTACCTTCGAAACGCACGAGCAACGAGAGATTCCCACCGACGATGGACATGATCGTTCGACGCAAGAAATCTGAACGGTTAACCATACCGATTCGAGGCTAAGTGCCTGTAATTAATCGTGAACCAATAAAAATGTACGTGTTACCCGGCTCGAAGTTTGCATGGTGCTCCTACACGGTTCTTGGTTTGCGTAGTGCTCTTATCCTGCACGTGGAAAGGGATCCGAGTCTGTAATGCTAACCACTTTGTAGATGAATGCTACCAGAGAACTAGTAGTGGAGATCCGATCGCTATTAAATAATGTGAAACATGTTTTCTACAGAAACTGCATTTTTCCATTCAATTAACTATGACGTTTAATTCTTCGCCATACAGAGTCCAGTGGATTTCGAACAAATCAATTCTTACTTCGTTAAAGAAATCACTTCGATTTGGATTTTTAGGGTTGTTTGTTTGGCTGTCAACAAATAGTCTCGCACACTAAAATCGAGAGGAATCGTTAAGTTCAATTTATTAATTATTAGAGGAATCAATTTATAAAAATATATGTTTAATAATATTCAATGATATAATTTCCATTATTTGTACACAACTTGTTGCCATCTTTCAGGTAACCTGTCAATAGTTATTTCAAAATTATCCGCTTATTTAAAATACGACAGATCTTCTCTTCAAACATAATAATTCGTGTGCTTGCAAGCCCTGCCAAAAAATCAAAGTAAAATTGATGTTGCAGGTGGGGAAGAGCAAGGATCTCGGGTGCAGCGAGTGTCAGGGCTGCACCAGGATGCGCCGATGGAAAAGGATCGCTCGGAGGTAGATGCATTTCCTCGATAAGGCGGTAAATGCGTTTCAGTCACGAGAAAGTCACGGAGACACGGTGGTGGGGTGGTGCGCGGCGAATAAAATGACCGGGGTCCCTGTATTGCATCGTTCGGATCGGCGCGGCGGTTGCAGACGAGATTCCGGCGAGAGAGCACGGTGCAGCACGCTTGCAATCGGAATCCTTTCACGGTCGAGCGTGCGCGTTGCTCTCGGAAGGCTGCGGGGATTTCTAATGCTCGCCCGCGGTCAGAATTACCGGAGCCGCGTTAATAAACCGCCGGTCCGCGCCGCCGGTTAAGCCCGGTGTATCGCGTGTCGCGAAATTCCAGCCAGCTGAGTCATGCGAAAGAGAAAGAGAGAACCTAAGACTGGGTTCGGTAAGAGCCCGATCTCCAGTTTGCACCGCGCTTCGATCCCTCGATTCCGACGGTTACTCCTGCGTTCGAACTCCCACGCCTCGATCTCGAAACTCCTCGCGAGAACACGCAAACTTTTACCCTAATACAATAGGGTGGAAAAATCACCGGTTCTCTATTCCATAATTATTGAAATTATAGAAACGATTTCGTAGGATACGACTGAACTCACTTCTTTACTTAAGCTCATTTGCACCACGGATGCTTTTTACGATTTTATACCTACTATGATTGGATCTATTCATGTCCTTTTATATTTTGAACTTATTTCTTCGAATTTGCTCAAGTCCTGCCATCTGAGGGTTGAAACATGTTATTAACCCTTTGCAGAAATGTCGTAAAAGGGAAAAGAAAATTAATATTTTTTGAATGGCTGCATTAATTTTAATGCTTAAATATTTCATCTAGAAAGGAAGGCATAACATTCATATTTGTTAGACTTAAAATCTACATCGGGAGTCTGACTCGTGAAGATCCGGCAAGTGGTTGAATGTACTTCTTGCGGACACGTTAATCTTTCTAGTACCCCTAATACAGCAACCGTGCATTTAATTAATTCGTCGACGAACAAGGAACATCAATAAACGAGGGCGATTCGCCATATTACAGCCGAAGAGGAAAATCGATTACGTTGTAGAACAGCAGATCGTCCCACGTTTTCGCAACTGGGAGAAACTTTGCCAATCAGTGTAGGATCGAAGTGGCGATACTAAGTTTCGCGTGGTTTTCCGAAAAAGGAGAGGGTTCGATTTCGTCACGGTTCGAAATCTCAAAGTCGAATCGCGCGAGCGAGAGATCGACACGCGCCGGAAATTCGTCGATTGCCCTAATCGCGGATCAACCCCGCGGTTCGGGTCGCCGGTGAGAACCGTACAAGGGAAAACGATCGGTTGTAGCGATTATGCGAACGCCGCGGCCGGTTGAATTAGCACGGTGGACGCGTGTTCGCGAGCACGTGCCTCGAATGCTGGGCCTCGGCTGGTTGGCTTCGAGACAGAGAAAGAGGATCATCGGGACTGCTTCGGTATAGTATAGTGTATCTTCGTGTGTGCGTGCGTGTGTTCTACTCGCTTTCCACTCTCTCGAGCTACACGCCTAGGCTTCTCGCCGCGAGCGATCGATACCTCGTTGGAAAACGCGCTCGTTCCAACGCAACGGAAGCGCCGAGCCGCTCTCCGCGTTCCTTGACGCGATGCATCGATGCATGCTGCACCAGCGAATCGGCGAATATAACAGGTTGCTGCATGCGGAATGCGTGTTTCCCTAATGGCGAGCCTGGACAGCGAATACCCGGCAAAATGGCCCCGAAGCCACGCTAAACACTTCGTGCCATTTTACGCTGTTCCGGGTTAAAACGTGCCCTGTAGAACTGTTCCAATCAGGCGTAAATAGTTCGGGCAATTTGAAAACACCAATTATTTTCAGCCCATTAAAATTATCAAAAGAAGAAGCTTTTTAAACATTTTTTACCGTGGACAAACATACGCAGCAGTAAATGCAAGTGCGAGTGTAAATGCAAAGGAAAGAAAAGCTGGAAAATCACAAGCTTGACATCGATTGAATGGCATTAATTTGCACAGAGCAACGGGGCGCGAATAGAACAAGAAAAATGGTGGAATCACACTTGGCAGGAGGATTGCACCGACGAAACCCATGAGAAGAAGGGATCACCGGTGACCGAATAGGCAACGAACGACTAAAAAGCGAAAAGAAACGAACGAACGAACGCAGAGAAGCGAAAGTGGTTACAACGTCCCGTTCCGCGTTAAAACCAGAGCGGTCTCACAGGGCGAGAAGAAACGTTTCGGTTGAAGCTCGGGTGGACAACGTATCGCGATTTCACGGTTCTTCACAGTCCCGCGGTGAGAGCTGACTCATCTTCGATTTATCTTCGTGGACGTCTACTTTTTTTCCGGCGATCCTCGCGTAGCTCGTGTTGCAACGCGAGCGACTTTGATGTCTCGCGATCATCGAACGGTTTTTATCCGGTCCCGGGTGTTCTAACGCGACGCGAGAACGAATGGCGCCGTTTCCCACAGGTCTCAGAACTTTCAACCCTTCGCCCTGCGATTTAATCTTGGTTTTTAGGGTGCGGACCCCTACGGGATCGATGGCTGGACACGTTCTGGTTGTTTGTTTCGCTTTGAGCTTCTTGTCTTTTGATTTGCATATGGGAATCTATTCATTATGCGAGCTGAATACATATTTATTAACATGCTGTACACGGTGTAATCGTCCGCTACATCGGGATTAGGCTGCAGGTGGAGAGCAAGTGTTTGGTGACGTTCGTTGATAAATATTACATGCAGTGTAATACATGGACGTTATAATTGACGAGGTGAAAAAAAGTATGGGTAAATTGTTCGACAGAATGTTGGATATGAACGCAGCAATGATCAGAAGTTAAAGCGCCGAATGTTGAAGGTCCGAAATGGATTTATTAAAGAATTATACGAGTGCAGTTAATAAATCAGTTGGATTTATAGCGTCTTCAGGTAATTTTTCACAGAAGAGTAATGCGGTGGTGCACGTACGGTTGACCGTGACAGTGACGCTGTCTATTCGTGCGCGAGACGAATCGGCGGTGGTTTGAGGCTAAGAGGAATACGCTGTCGTGACCCGTCAGCTTTGCATACCGATGCACATGCACGTTGCACCAGCTGCACGCAGAACTAGATACGGTCGCGTACTCGAGTACTAGCGCGATATTAAAGGAACGGTGGTATCAATATTATCGCAACAAATCGGAGCTGTTCAGAAAATGGTTAGATACGAATTGGTTTGGATTCGATAGGAAATTAATTGAATAGAGACAATGATTTGAATTTTGGAAGTATATAACTTCACGAGTGCGTTCTAGTGAAAAACGAATCGTTTATACCAATGTTCGGCCCAATGGCTCGCGACTCTTGGGTCCCAATATTAATCCACGGGCAATTAATTCAATTAATTAGATCGCGTCGCGATTGCCGATAATTGCTCCGGCAACCATTCGAACAATGGACGTTAGGGGGCTCGTGTAAAATGTAAATGGATTTCCCGGTGTCCCTTGCGCGACGTGGAGCCAGCTGCTCTCAGCGAGACAACGAAATCAATCGGAAGTCCAAATTCGATTTGGCCAGGCGTTGTTATCTGAAATCTTTGCCGAGAAAACACTGCATTCCGATACCCAAATCTTTTGTTAACTGCCATCGTTAAAAGTTAATTACGGAATAATTCGTCAACACGTTCATTATCATAGTTACACGTGTGCCAGAACAAATTTCTTGTATCTAGATGGAAAAATTATTCGAACCGAATCTGCAAAGTGGCCCATCGAGCGTGGATTGTTGCGAGGGGTCTGATTTCTATCGGACCGAGGCGAGTAATTGATCAGTCGGCTCGCATCGCTCGCAAACGGAGAGCTCGCGGAGCTCGCAGCATCGCGATCCGATACGCACGGGAAAGGCAAGGTCGTGATTCCCAGAGCAAACACAATCCTTATTAATTTGTAAGCTCGATGGGAGCGAGCGATAAGAACGAGTGAGGAGGAGAGGGGCCGAAAGTGGGGCAGATCGCGAGGCAGGGCGAGGCGAGCGCGCACAATACGCGGCCGGTACAATGCAAACGAGCCTCGGGTTCGGCCCTTTTGTGTCTTGCCAGGGCAATAATCTACCCGGAGGAACAGAATATGAAGTCTACGCGACTGTTTGCTTCGTTAAGCCACCCATTTCGAACACACTTTTCCCCGGCGACCAAGACGAACGAGCTGTATCGCTGATCCGCACGCGATCCCGTCGTTTGTTCACCCTAGCCGGATTAACATTCCGCCGAGAGCCACGGCGACCGTCTATCCGTCTATCCGTATCCGCTCGCGAATATTGGGTAACTTCCTTCGACAATTTCCCACAGATACCCTGAATCGGTCAAGTGGGTTCCCGTTTCGTAGATTTTCTTGTCACAATTTTTGTCTTTTGATTTTATTGTATTCAACACGCATCGCTGTGATTGCACTATCCACACAAACTCAGAACATATCCGACCAGACAAATATTCTTCAATGCATTTGAATGGATGTGTTTATACCTACCGCACCGACACTCTCGCAAAGAATACTTTGCCGCATACGGAACGTGTCAGTGCAAATAGTATGCATAGGTATCGACTCACAATTAGTTGAGACTAGGGACCCGTATATTTCCTGATAATAATTTCGGTTTTTTCCAATGTATACAGTACAATTGTACAAACGAGATATTCCACGATTTATATATCTTTTTAGTAATTGATTCTAGAAAACATTTTCGTAAATTTTATTAACAATAATATTTATCAAATATGATTATTAAATATGTTTCTGTATGAAATTATTAAAACTGTAGTTAATATTGACGAGATTTTCTGATCCTACACCTATCCTTATTTTCCAACCCCAACAATGAACATAAGAAGGTAGAAAAAATTGACGCGTAATATGTAAAAGATTTGACCCTGAAAATGCTGATTCCGAAGCAGCGAGTTTTGGTTTGGGAGCACCACGGCGGCGTCTGAGGCGTCTGAGGCGTCTACCGGCGAATCAGCCGAGGCAAATTTTTCCGTGGCCGTTTTTAATTAGACGACGGTGTGCCGTAAGATTAGAGGCTCGAGACTCGGCTGCAGTGTATCTCGAGGTGCGCTAACGGTAAACCGAGCGCGGACAACCACCGCAACAGCCGAACAAAACGACTCGAAGCCGAGCCAAGCCGGTGCAACCATTCCGATTACGATCGCGCGCGCGCGAGCGAGCGAACGAGCGAGTTTCGAAGCGCAGATTCACTTCGTTCCGCGTGCACTCTATTTATCCCGATGGAGACGCGAGCAGACCCGACAAATTTCACGGTCGAGCCTCGTTCTCGAATCTATCGTCCTCTTCGACTGCTGCTCTTCGAGATTTATCGTCGCGTCTGCGATCGACAGCCTGCGAAATTATAGTAACATACGATGTTTCTTTCTACACGAATGGTTCGTTATAAAATGTGGAGGCTGCAGGGTATAAAAATGATTTTTGTTTACCACTCAACTGCTAATCTTTATACGTATCTATAGTTCACTTTACTGGGGCAGTCTCTAGCGAAGCTGAAGCGGTTCAAAGAAAAGAACGTGTCTTCTCTTCGCAAATTTGACAATGTCAGCGGAGCTCGTAGATATCGATAAGACGGCGACGATCGCGACGATAAAGTGGAGAAACGAGATCCTACGAAGGTTCGTCGGTCCGATGACACATTTCTCTAAGAAATATCGGAGGGAAAAGTGAGAAAGATCTTCTCAAATAGATCGTTTCAGCGTGAGATACAATGAAAATGGGGCTTGGCATTCCCACAATTTACTTCAAGGCAGTCGAACTAATTTTATGCAGCTGCTTAAACTCATAATTGCGTAAAACTCATGATCTTTGTGCAAGACGAATATTTCCTACAAGCTAAATGACAATGTATTACAAGTATTTTTGTGATAAATGCTTCAAACCCGCAGTTCAGTCAGAATTAATAATTTCTCGAAGGAGCGCGTTGCATTTAATGATGATAATGATATTTATTAATGAAACAGAGTTAACATAAAACAGATATTAAACATCGAACGTATCGACGTGTAAACTATGTGTATCTATACAGAAAACTGTAAAATCAATTTCGACCGTGTGCACAGAAAGTCTTAGTCCAAACAAAGTGGTGGTCCGTCGCGCGGTGCATCTTACGGTGCATCGGCCACGCTGCACCGGTACGCACCGTGAGCGTAGTAGCCGCATAGTATGCACTCGTTTCACGCACGATACAGTTACGGCCAGCTTGGCCGTCACGGCTCGTTACAGTCTAGAAAATAATATCTATTACCGAGCAGGTGCGTGGCCGAGCATGCACGCGGAGAGCCGGTGCAATTACTAGCAATTAGAAAATCCGTAACGAACCCCTCTCGTGTCCGTTCAATTTTTTAATCGCCCCGTTTAAACGGAACACGCGTCTCACGACAATCTGATCGGCGACTTCTGGCCGAGCTCTCCGCAAGCGTGCGAGTGTCGATGGAAAATCATTCGTCTTCGAACTGGAGCGAACAGCTCCAACGAGCCGACGCGCGTTTTCACGCGTCGCTTTCACTTTATGCGAGCGAGCCCGATCGCGTAACTATACTACGGGTTTCCATGCAAATTTCCGTTTTTATTGGCTGATCTTTCGTTATTCGAGTTTCTTTTGTTCGCTGAAACTCGTTATTTCGATTTACGAGCGGTTCAGTTACTTGGAAAAATTCAACGAAAGGTGATAAACCTCTCGAATCAAAATAATTATGATTATAAATTGTTCTCTTCTCGTTTAACGATATTAATAAGTTAGCAGTTAGAAAAAACAAGAAAGCCGCATGTCGAGATGTTTCAAAAAATCTGAGTTTACGTATTAATTGAGCTGTAGAACATTTATGTAGTTCACCAGGAAAACGACCATGAAAATAAATTCGAAAGGCTAAAAACATGATGCAGTTTAACCGATGGCCTACGTTCAGAATTAGATATTCCTATTTGTCGAATGTTTGCGAGTTACTAGACCAAAACTTTTCGACAATCTGTGCTGCTGCTGAGCGCGATAAATTGATTGTAAGTCGCGCCACTATTCCAACGACCCGTTCCGTCGCGACGCCGCGCTATCATGTTCGATTAAGTTTAATAAAATCACTTATCCCTCTGGTTGCTCGCATTTTATTCAGTTATATCGCGAATTTCATGTACGATTCTTTTTATCACGCTCTCGGAGCGCGGCAGCGTTGCGCGCTTCGTTCCGCTCTTGTTTCATTATGTCTCGAACTGCTTGTTCCCTCTCTCTGCGTGCGTGTGTGTGTGTTGGTGTATATATTGCATTCCGTTGGATGAAATAAAAGCGACATTATCATTATTATATTTATACTCGGTAAACTCCCTTTTATCCTCGGTCTCGCTTTAACAAGATTCTATTTCAGCGGTGCGTGTATGTATGTGTATGTGTGTGTGTATATGTATGTATGTATGTATGTATGTATGTATGTATGTATACTCGACGGGATTTCCGTCTGCAAATCGGATTGACGATATCCATATTTTGAACGAGCACCGCGCGCTTTAACGATCCTGTCACACCTATCATTTCGCTTCCCCGTTTCTCTCGTCAAAAAGTTCTGCTTATCTGTTTCGGCCCGTTCCGACGTTTATAATATTTTTTCGGCCATATTCTGTAATCATTTTCACAATCTCGAAAATGAAATATTTTCGCCTAGAGATAGACATGGATAATGTTTAATCTCGAATAGCGATGACAATTTCATGAATTTTAATGCGTCCCGTTAGAAACGGATGCTGAACGATTGATCGCGAAGTGCTGCAAGGATATATCATACTAGACAGCGGAAAATGCAAAATTAAAATTGTCTACCTAAATTAATATGTTTAATAGATTGAACGTAGTATAAGACTATGTGTTAAATCTTCTAATGCTTTTACTATTTTCAATCACACCTACTAGTCTCCCTCATAAATTCACCGAATCCGCTGTCCAGTCATAACTAGACTGCGGATCTTCATGCAAAATAAAAAAATGTTTCACTTGATCGCAAGACACATAATCCAAATAAAAAATCTTTTCCTCTTTTAATCTCTTGTTAAACTAAAACTATTATACTGATGTCCTTGAATCTTTGTTAACGTGACTACTGCTTTAAATGTCCCGTAGCAATTTTTCTGATGAAGACACATAATCCAAATAAAAAATCTTTTCCTCTTTTAATCTCTTGTTAAACTAAAACTATTATACTGATGTCCTTGAATCTTTTTTAACGTGACTGCTGCTTTAAATGTCCCGTAGCAATTTTTCTGATAAAGACACATAATCCAAATAAAAAATCTTTTCCTCTTTTAATTTCTTGTTAAACTAAAACTATTATACTGATGTCCTTGAATCTTTGTTAACGTGACTGCTGCTTTAAATGTCCCGTATCAATTTTTCTGATGAATGCATCAAATCCGCAGACAAATCAGAACTCCTGCCGTTTCGGCGCACGTGGCTGGAAACTGCGAAGGGGTTGGCTCGATGAAGTCGTTGTGGAATCACGGGCGCATTAAACCGTGGGTGCAGGGTGTCCGGGGTAAACGGGAATCCATTATCGCGCGGATAAAACAAACACGCGATTCAAAGTTCATCTGCTCCGCAACGCCCCGGTGGGCTGACCTACATCCCGACAGCAGAAAATTATTGCGATATCATCGCGAGCAACGCGCCGCGGAGAATAATAAAGCATGCCGTGGAGGCCGGCAATGGGTGTGGATGTTCCATAATGTATAGAGACCGAGATACATCAGGAGCAAGCGGGCATCCGAGGTGTACATCACCGGGAGGCTTACATCAGCCGATCCAGCTCCTCGAACATCCAATTCGCAGAAATCTCGAGAACGAGTCCGAGATTCTTTTCTTCAGCCGCAAAGCATCGGATCGTTCTTTCGGCTATTTGTCGGCTACCAAGGGCCTCAGCCAGATGAGAGCTAAAGGAAAAGGGTGCAAGGGATGCTGGGAAGCAAGGGGCACGCTCGAGGGATGAAGAATGGAAAGGTTAACTGGAAACAGCGTTGCGAGATGATTCGTTTTAGCGTGGTTCCGGGTCGCTAAGCAACGCGGCAGGCTTTTAGCGCTTTCGTTCGAGCAGCCGCTATTGTCTCGAGAATGAAAAAGAGATTTCTTTCCGAGCTTTACGCTTGCAAGGGCTAACTGACTCGCTCGAGAACCCCCCCCCCCCCTAGATCCAACAACTTCTCGATCAGGCGAGTCCCAAGCGATTTCTGTGCTCTGACTTTCGAAACTCGCGTATCATTCCGTTACGTTATCGCTGGGATCTTTGCTGGTCCCTGGATTGACCATCACTGAGGACCTGGAACTGTATCCTTAGGAGTTTATGGGGTGTAGTGGACCGTTCTTGCGCTGCATCGAGATAAATATCATTTGAAATAAATTGTAATTGGATGATATCTCTTCTCGTTTGTAGTAGATATTTCTTTCAATTGATATAATTAAATATGTGAATACTAACCGCCGAGAGAAGAAATTAAAAAAATTAAAATTTGGTACCTTGATCAGGAAGACTGTATACAGTCTTTTCAATAAATTTTTCGATTTGTTGGCGTTACACGTGAGTTTACGGATGTTGTGCAATTACGGCGCGTACAATCTATTCAGGGGTACGGTCGGTCTCAGAAGCGAGAAGGGGAATGTAGAAAGGGTCGAGGATCGTTGGAACGGGAACGAAAATTCGATCGGGTTTTTCAGCGACCGTGGATCGAAAGAACGGCGATCGGGCGAGAGCGACTCGCCATAAATCAAACCGGGGAACAACGGCTCGCCGCTGCGTCGTAAATAATTGATAGCGGAGAGA
This sequence comes from Lasioglossum zephyrum, assembly GCA_028455615.1. Classification (NCBI taxonomy): domain Eukaryota; kingdom Metazoa; phylum Arthropoda; class Insecta; order Hymenoptera; family Halictidae; genus Lasioglossum; species Lasioglossum zephyrum. Next base: position 1,222,821 of record CM052323.1, on the reverse strand, counting down.
AAGGAGAGAGAAAGAATGAAAGATAGAGAGAATTTACTCACCATAATCGGAGCGCAATCTCGCCGGCCAGATACAGACGGGGACGGTGCGGCGAGCGCAGCATCTGCAACGAAACAAGGCACTCTTTTAACCGCTAATTCACCGTTACCGCACGCTGACAATGAAACTTCCTGGCCTCGGTGACTCTGAATCGATCCGTTAGCAAAAACGCGCTCGATCGGCCCGACGATCGCCTCCTCGATCTAGTCGGCACACCGCGATCGCTTCCTTCTTCCACGCGTTCGCTATTTTTATTATCTTTTCCGGAATTTTTCTTACGATTGAAAATATCTTTGCACGTTCCCATTTTCTGAAATAATTTTGCTAAGAGAAGATGGCACGAATGTTTCTGACCTTTTTCTCGATCTAAACGTTTTCTTGTGATTTTATGCTTGGAAAGATGAACAATCCACAGACTCAAGATTGAACAATAATAACGTCCACACTTTACCGATTACAATAAAGAACCACCGTGTATCGGTCACTAAAAGCTAGACAGTAATAAAACCATCATAAAGATTACAGATAGAAATCCCCATGCATAAAGATCGAAAGTGTACTGCTCAAAGATACACTGCGTAAAGATCGAAAATGTAGTGGTTAATAAAGACTAAATAGTACCCACTAAAAACACAATAAAGATTATCATCGTGACTCAATAATAATGAAAATAAAACGAAGATCGTAATAAAGATTTTCGCGCGTAAGATTTACAGTCTGCCGATTACGGTATTATCTTTTTTCAGGATCCAACGTCACGAAAACAGCTGTTCGGTGAAAATGAAGTGTTCGATCGTGTTCCGCATGGGAACAGACAGTATCGTTAATGAAAATCCGTTCAGGCTTTTAAGTAACCAGAGAAATTAACTCGATATTCCAGTTAGAAAGCTGATCGCGATCGCAATATAAATTGCAGGACTTTTGCATTAGTTTTGCGTTTGTTTCTTAACGAATCGTAAATATGATCGACGAAAATCTCATGCACAAATTCTTGGCATCAATTCCAAGAAACTTTCTTTCCCTCTCAAATTAGCAAGATAGTCTCTATTCGAAGTGGTGATTCGTTTTGTAATTTATACCCGAAGAAATAAATTGTGTAATTCCTCGTGTATACATCTTTAGAGTCAAGACCAACAGGTCGTTTTTTCGCAGAAATTCCGCAGATTAAACAAAGATTTCGAGTCCGGTCATGGGAGTCGATGTTTGAGAACAAGAGCAGGCGAAGCGAGTGATCGATAGCGAATCCACTCGCGCGTTTGCGAACACGTTCTCGCCAGGCCTCGCAACTTCGATTTTCAAGTCGAGGGTAAACTTGGTCGCCGGGGCTTCGTAACTCGCGAACGCTCCCGGGACCGGTAACTTTATATTTGACAAGGTCCACGGTTGAACTTTGCACTTTGCCGAGGCCCCAGGTGTATGTGTGTTTACGCTAACTGTCGGCAGACCACGATCGACCGGTCGACCGCCTATTCTCGAAGAGTTCGCCGGTCGTTTGCACGCAAGGCTGCTAATCAGCTTACCGCCGATCCGTAAACGGATTACGACGGGGAACACGGTGCTCGGGATCATGTGCGATGACTTCCGCGACCCGCAATTCTCTGGAATCAAAATTCACACTGTCTCGACGGCTTACAATTTCGTTCGAACCGCGTGATATTTCGCCGAACGTCTCGAGGTTTCTGAAAATCGTTCGTGAAATCATTTTCGTAGAAGGAACATTGAATTTTTTTTTGTTTAATCTATTTTACGTTGCTCTCAACTCTTTGCTAAGGTTATTTCGCGACGGAATCTAAAGTTTATTAAGGTGGGTTCTGAGTAACATTGTGAATTCTTTTCGTCTTTCCAGCGTATCAAACTGCAAAATAATTTCTCCCCAGTGCCGAGAACTTTCGAAAATCGTTCACAGAAAAGAATATGAGAGATCGACGTTGTTTACAGCGGAGTGCAGCTGAGATCTCACATAAAATTTCGATAAGGACGTCGTTAACGCGCTAAACTGGCGGCGCAGATGAATACCTCTGTCAACCGTATGGTAATTTACAATTAAAGTAGTTAGAGGACGTTGCAGCGATTACCATTCACTCGCGCATTGTTGTTCACCGCGCAACGGCGCCGGTGGTATCGCCGCGAACCGCAATAATAACGACAACGATAGTAACAATTTGCTGTTGGTGTTTTAGTGGCGCTCGGAGAAGTAACGGGGTTCGTGCACGAGGCGGAGAGAACCGTGTTTTCTCGGTGCTTCTTCAACCCGTAGCTCTTCACGGATCTTCTTCTCCTGGAGAAGAGGAGAGGAGAGGATGCACGCGTCCGTATGCATGTGCAGAGCCTCCGTGGAGCTCGTCGAGCGAAGTTGAAGTTCCGCGATGAAAATGAGCGCAGGATGGCCCTCGGCGCTCTTCGAAACCTTTCCTCTCCGTTGCTCCGATCCACGCCGGAAACCAACGGTCTCGAAAGCAAGAGTGCGTTGCGAGCTCTGCTCTGCACGCTTCGCTGTACCTCGCTTTTCTATTTCTCTTCTCGACGATGCTCCGCTTCCCCGAGGAAACTCTGCCAGACTCTGCTCCCTGCTTCATCTGACTTCCCTGGGAAAACGTTTCCCCTTTCCACACATTTAAAAAAAATTCTGTTATTCCTTATTCTTCAAGATCAATGTTGTTATACCATTTCATCTAATTCAATTATCTCAGAGCTCGGTAAAATAGTATTGCTAAGAGTACATTGTTGATTAAAATGAACTAGACACTTTGTACATACTAAGAAATAATTACAGCCAAAAAACGTAATGTACTTCTCCCATAAGGGTGTCACTCAAGTTTGAACACTTCTGACTCAGGATTGCCAACATAAATATGATGCAGTGATCTGTGATAATAAAGTATTTTATTTCGTGTCTGTTTCAGATTGTTAGAATACGAATTTTTTATTTCGTGGTTCAGATAGTTAAAATAAAAATATCCTATTTTCGAAACTAAGTATCTTATTTAAAATACTATTTTCTTGAAGCAAAATCTAAATAGTAAAAAATAAATAGTATTTGAAATATTTGTTTTTCCAAATAACGCCCACCTCTGATCCTTTTCTGCCAGATTTATGTTTTTCTTCACAGTTTTCATTGCAGACTAACCTGAACTAACAATTTGTCCTCGTATAATATATTTCGAAACGTTTGTTAGAATCGCCACAGGCATTGCCTCGAAAGGGCCAAGGATGGCCTTGTGTTTTAAACGTAAGAGGATTGCACCGGTTCGTGTCGTTTCAGTATTATTCGAAGCCAAGGGCCCTGGTGGTCATTAGATCTGCGAGGGACTTGGTTCGAGCGTTTCGGGATTCCGTCGTGAGTCGCGAGAGGATTTCTATCGGGCACTTTCCATCCGGGACAGAGATCCGGCCGTAAAGTCGCGCAGAAACGACGGCTGCGTTAAGAGCACTTACGACCGCGAGATTTTCCTTCCGCTCTGGCGTTACCATGGGGACATTTTCGCGAGGGAATGGCCCTAGCTTCGCGGAGGAGCCGCGTCGAGGGCCTAGCCGATAGGTTATCTCTCCCACGTCGTTATTCGGGCCCCTGGAGACGTTCAACGAATTTTCTGATCCCAGACGTCGTGTCTAGAGTCTCCTCGGTGACCGTGAATTATTCCACGCAAAAATTAGGTAAATTCTCATTTTAAACATTTGTGCAATTTTTGCACCAAACAGCCAGCATATAGTAAAATTTATGTGAGTACTAGTACCATCACCTAAAAATTTATTTTATCTTCGTTTCTATGTAAAATATCCATTGAGAATGCTAGTAACAAGCTGGCATTAAATAAAGTGTCGAGAAGTCCTCAGTGATTATAATACATTTTATAGGTTTATTAACATCTTATTTTCCAGGTTCCGGCTAGCCAAAAATCATATTTTTCGCAAACCCGGTAAAACGTTTATTGCACCGAATCCGCGGCGCAATCGCAGGTGGGGCATCCGTGATGGGGAAACGCGAGTAAACGATATTCTCGGTCTCGGAGATGATCCCTTTCGTTCATGCACGAATTCCCAGACGAGATTGGCGCGGCGGAAACGACAGGCGATAAAGAATTCCATTTCCACGGAAACTTCGCGGCGCATAGGCGTTCCGATCCGCGGAGATTCCTGTCGTTGTGAATAACGCACGCGAGTTTCGTTCTACCGCGGCCAGACTCTCAGAGTTCCTTCTTATCCAGTTACATACCTGCCGTGTATTCTTGTTCGGAATCAATGGCCCCGTATGGTCTCGACAAGAATTCGCCGAACGAGCTTCATCGAAAATCCTCGTAAACGATGAAATTTGACTGTCGAGATAGAAGTCGAGGAACTAACGAATTATTATCGTGTGACCCCTTCGTGGAAGACCAACACGACGATTGCGTGAGTCGAGTTTCTGTCAGAAGCGTAGCGAAACTAATTCTTAAGAGCTGCACCGAGAACGATCTCCTTCTGGCTCTTTTATATTCGTTAATTTTCTATATTCATTGCTATCGTGTGTAAAATTACGCGACGAAGGTAATTCTTAACTGAAAAAATGTCTAGCTGTAGTCCGAACCTTCGTTATTCGGATAAAGAAAAAATCGACTTGATTTAATAAATAGTTTTCGAGAAAAAATTTTACAAGTCACGCCTCTTACATGAAAATTATCAAGATCACGAAGAATTGTGCAAAACTAGCTGTTTAATAAATGATTTCCAAGAGAAAAATTCACAAGTCCCGCCTGTTCTTTTGAAGATGAACAAAGTGAGAAATCAAATTGGATTGTAGATCAAGGCATTTGCAACAAAATCATGCACAAACGAGCAAAACTTTCGGACTGCGAAGGATAGTTTGATGTTACGCTTCGCGAAAGGGAAATTCACGGTTTGAGCGCTCGCGGCGGGCATCAATATCGACCTCGATCCTCGAGGACGGGGTATTATGACACGGTTGCGCAACGAGCGCGTGCCATCGAGCGATCCTCTCTTCGGCCGACCTGTTTCCGTTGACGATTCGCACAACGAGCCGATTCTTTCGCTGTTTTCGCGTGCTCGAAATTTTATAGCCGCGTTCCGTGCCGGCGCTCGACAATTACCGAACTCGAACGATCCCAGATTGCTCGTTTCGTGATTTACGGAATTGTGTGACTCGTGTCGGAAGTCGTTACCGTTCTTCCAGTTACCTTTTTTGCCAGTGTCGATCAGACGTTCCTCATTATTTCACACGTCGGCAGCGAGCGTGCAAATTCGGGGCAATGTAACCAGACTGGAGAGCCGAGATGGAAAGTTTAGATTGATTGCAAATTAGCCTGTCGTCGTTTTTACACCCTGTTGATATCAATGGAATAATCTTGAAATTTGTGATTAATTATCGGTATTAATTTCGAGACACTATTACTTCTCTTAATAATTTTAACAAGTCGAAAATATTTCAATATTTTCACCGTCTTCTATGTGTTCTACTCACTTTTTGATAATTATATAGAAAAGGTCTGCGTACTCCGATTTTGGCGAAATTTTAATATGTTATAGATTTCGACATTTTGAACAACTTTTGCCTTTTCCAATCTCAAAAACTAAAAGCGACCCCCCCTATACTGTAAAAGGAAAAAGTTGTTCAGAATGTGTTACTGCATAACATATTAAAATGTCATCAAAATCGGAGTACGCAGGCCTTTTATATATAATTTCCCACTTTTATTATGATCAGTCTAGTGAAAATAATCTTCTCTTAATAATTTTAACAAGTCGCAAAATATTTTAATATTTTCATCAACAGTCTAGCGATCTCTTAATCACAACAGCCACGTTTAATGATCACATGGTCGTGCAATATAAGCGATTTGGAAGTTCAAAATGGTAATTCGTTCGAGTAATTACTGGCCAGTTTCGGGAAATGTTAGTTCTCCTTTTGTTCTCGGCTCATACGAATTATGCTTTCCTGTATGAAGCTTCCGAGCGAGCACGCCGAGCATGTTAACCAGTTAATTACGCAAGCGGCGCACTACATGTACACAAAGTTACAATCCGTTCATAACTGAATCGCGGATGTTATAATTGTTCCCGATGGTATCGAACTTGGGTTTCTCACGATTTTTGTATCATTGAACCGGTCGCGCGCAGAATCAGTTCCTGTTTAAAGTGCGATCTCCTTCGCGCGTCTGGACGCAGCGTTTTGTTATCCCAGTGCCTTTTATACTCCATTCGTCATACTTCGTCAGATCTGCGTCCACGCCAAGAAACAATATAGTAAAACCTTAAATACTGTTCAGGGTCGCCATCGTAAACGTTGTCTAATGCCTACTCACTCCACTGCCTGTCAACCCTGTGCCGGCGACACTTGTCGGTCACGCGATCCGTATTTCATTCTGTCCTTTTCTATGTTCGACTGTTTATTGAAGTACTCGGTCGGCACGGTCGGCGCGATAGACGCAGTCATAAATAAAAAAAACAAGTCATCATTCCAAACGCTGTCTGCCAAGAATACGCCTGTTGGACAGTATTTAAGATTTTACTGTAGCGCATTAAGGTTGGTTTAACCCTTAAAAGTGTTGCCGTTTAGCAGGCTTCAGGGTTAAGAAAAGTTTAAAAGGTTTTGGCCCCCAGTTTGTAGAGTTTAGTTGAATTTAATTGTAAGTTTACTTTCTACTGTAAAAATTGATAAACTATTTCAATGTATCCGTGTTCGTCTGGGAAGAACCAGCATATTTATAAACGATTGATATGATAGCCTTGCAAATGCGCAATATGCAAAAAATCGTGCATTTAAGGGTTTAAAGTTTAAATCGAGATCCGCGAATGGAGATCGTGTCTTTACACTGATCGGAAGTCCGTTCGAGTCTAGAACTCGCAGGAACTTGCTTTGCTTAACAACGAAGTGAATTATCGACCAATAACTGAGCTAATCACTTGCCAGTTTCAACTGTCAGTGTGCATCGCAGTCGACGGGAATTTTCGAGAGACGATTTGGTGGGTCGCACGATGCAAAATCGATACCTGTCCGTCGTCGTCATCAGGTATCCTTGTCGAGCTGTCTCCGTGCCGCTTGCAACCGAGTGAGCTTAGATCGAAGATAACGGCGACCGATCGATCGACTCGATCGTCGGACAAATTTCTACCGGCTCGACGATCGCGAGGATCGATCGGGAACTGGGGAACGATTCGACAACTACTCGATTCGAAATGTAAGGAAACCGAAGCACAACGGTATCGCTGTAAAACGACTTTAACTAGAAACTATTCTCAAACATAGTTGCAGAGACCGTAGACTCGGACACAGAATCCGTGATGATGCATTTAACAAATTCCAACAAACTCGTGATCATTTAAATGACGATCGCGAGCGAGTGAATTCTTATAATACAATTATAAGGATGTATGTTTTAATAAAAACACTTGAATCCATTTATGAAAATATATTTTAATATTATTCAATGATATAACTTCCATTACTTGTAACAATCTGTTGCCATCTTTCACATAGCCTGTCAATTCCAGTTTCCCAATGACTCACTTCGAATTAAAATTTTTTAAAAGGAAAAAAACGCGAGAACGATCGCGCTCTGGATGTCTATATCATGGGGCTTTCCTTTTGCTTTCAGGAGACGATCGAGCAGAGGAGGAAAATCGTAAAACGAATGTTTAACGTTCAAATCCACTCAAGGGTCAATTAGCTCGGACCCGCGGTTTGTTTCATTTTCTATTCGCAGTAAAAAATGGGAGAAAAATGTACGGCGCCGCGACGGGGGGGGGGGGGGAATCGCTAGTCGAAAAGCCTCTCGCGAGAAGTTCATCCCTGTTGCTCTCTCCGGATTCGCGCGTGCTCGCTCTTGCTCGCGAGTGAAGCTGAAACTGGCTATAAATAGAAACGCAGGCGCGTTATTTCCCTTTAATCCGAAAGGAATAGCGAGATATCTGTTGGCCGGTTCGGGACCGGTTTCTTGCGAGCGCACTCTCGCGCACGCACTCGCACTCATGTACGCACGCCACGTACTCGCACGCGCGCGCGCGCGGACCACGCGTTCAGCGCTTTTAATGCTCTTTTAATGAAGCGGTTCCCACGAATATTCTAATTACCAAAGTGGGGAATAACTGCGACGCGAACCGTTAAACACCGGAACCTCATTGCCCTCGAAATTAAGGCGAACACGCTTATTCGATGGTGAATCCGAACGCTGAAAATGTCTTCAGGCCCGAACACAATTCTTGCAGTTCGCGGATTCCCTGTGCGAATATCCTACTCGCCGTTCGAGAGGACCTCTCTGCCTACCCGAGTTCGCACTTTCACTGCCAATTATCTGCGGCCTCGAAAATCCCGTTGAGTCAACGCGATTTATTTATTATTATTTATTATAGACGGACAGAAGCCCCTTTTACATAAGTATTTACAAAGAAAAGGAAAAAAAGGAGAAAGATACAAGACTACTTGTCTAATAAGAAAGAAGGGACATGCGCAAAAAGACAAAGAAAAAAAACAAAATAATACTGGTACAATCGACAGGTATTATCATATAATTCCGCGTAGTTGCATTTTAAAGTTTTGCAAAGATTCAATGAAAAAATCAATACTGTTATAAATAGTGCATGATTTTGCAATAATGTGATTCATTGGATTAATTAATCCATAAGTAGATTTCACTTTAAGTGTTTGAAAACCAGCTCTTGTTCTCAGTTCATGTTCCGGTACATAAAAATTGATTTGCGCAAGTAGAGAAGAACAATCAATATGATTATTAATTAAATTAAAAATAAAGCTCTGGTCGGATATTATTCTTCGAGCAGATAATGATTCTAGGTTCATTGCAGTTATTATTGCGGAGTAATCATGATTAACGAATGACATTGGATTATTTAGCTTGTACGAACAAAACCTGAGAAATTTATATTGCACTCTCTCGTGCATGATTTTGTACTTAGAGCTTTTATTTATCGTGTCGCACCAATAATGGGCACGTACGATCTATAATTTCGATTGAACAGATACATTCAAATCAACTCGATAATTGAACTTGACGCATCTTCGTAAATGTGCATAGAAGGCCCTACCCCATTGATTTCTTTAATATGTTGTCAGGGCGAAGATGCTGAACAACTTGTTCCCATACACGTAAGAAATTTTAGTTTTTGAGATATTTGCGAGAAACTGCAGCTACTACTACATTGAATCTTGTCTATACGTTCACGTCCGTGGCGTACATGTGCGTCGGCATGGGGTAACCGCTCGTCAAGTCCTTAGACAGCCCCGCAATGCTGGATATGACGTTCGAATTGTCAACTGTCAAGATGTATCTCGATTTAGCGATTTAAAGTAAGGTTAAGTAATAACTAGACTGCGGTTTAATAATATTTAAGGATATCAATGTACATATTAGTCTCAGCTTAACAGTATAATTAAAAGAAGAATACATTTTTTATTCAGCTCCTGCGTTCTGTAATCAATTATTTTGCACAAAGATTCGCAGTCTAGAAAAACGAAGTTACATTTCGAACGACCTAATGCAAATCAGAATTTAATTCGATCGTTTCCAACTCTGTTACAGATTGTAACAATATTACAAAAGTGTTTCGGAAGCTACCTATCTTCGCATAAATTTTTTCAAAGAAGATACAAAATCAATCCAATAAATTCATGTTAATGAGATTCGTGTGAGAGTGGAGCGCGAGAGGACATTTCAGTGAAGCCAGCAAAAATTAGAGGATGGAACGAGATCGCCGAGTATTTCCGGTTCAGCAATGCAAAGTGGACTCGGTATGAACGTTCATTTGCGACGCGTCGAGTGTCGAGAAGGCTCGAGAGAGATAAAGAGAGAGAGAGAGAGTGTATGTGCGCTCGATTCGGCGTTGATTCGCGGGGCACAGTAGCTTTGGGTGGACAAAGGAGATTAACGCGGCGCGGAACACGTTCGAAATTGTTCGGACGTAGCCCGCAGCACAGCAGTAGCCCGTTCTCACAGGCATTCCTCGGCCTGTAATCCAATCCAATTTAGCGGGAACGCGATATGAAAACTCGAGGCGGCTGGTATGCGCCACGCCGTAATCCTTATCTTCTTATCGGCCGTCGCGCCGGTAAAACGCGTACAGTCTTTCGTTTCTACGTCTTTATCTATGGTCCTGGTTTCTGGTGTCTACTCGGATCTCCTCCAACCATTTTCGAACTACGAAATCGAATCCAAGCTGTATCTGGAATCGATCTCTCGAGATGGACCACGATCGACATGTTATTAATCCTCGAACAGCGGACTTTCTTCACAACTATAAAGTTAATGTAGTTCACAGCTTCACTTGTTAACGTTTTTCTTGTGGACCAACATTTCTTTCTGGTGCTCCTAATAATTCATTAAATTGATTACATTATTAAACATGTTGGTATCTAATCAATTAGTATTATATCAACTTCATATCCGAAGAAATGTTTAATTTTCGAGTTAAAATAGCTCCGACTGCAAAGGATTAAAGTTGCGTCAACAGATAGGGAAAATGGCAACTACACTGTATTTGCTGAGAAATTCGTTCAGACTTAACCAACTGAATTGAATTAGAAATTTCAAAACATTGGAGGATGAATGAAAATATTTCTCGATCGAAATTGTAATAAAGATTAAATTTGTGATTTCGGCGCAAGGTTCGATCATTAAAAACAGCAGCAAGTTTGTAAATTAATTGAACTCAACGTTTCGTCCCTGTATAGATCCTTTTCAAGAGATACATTTTTGCGTCTAAAAAATTAATCTCTATTGGAGCTAGTTCCTGCGCGAAATAACGAAAATAAACGAAAAAATATTTAAGACGTCGATTCTTTCGTAAAAGGCTGAAGCAAGAGCTGAAGAGTCTGAAAAAGGAAAAAGTCGCTGGTAGAATATCGCCGACTGTCGGCGAAATCGAAGAAACCTCGGCGAAAGAGGATCACGGGGCCGCTGGTTGCCGAGACTATTAATTATCTGCTGAAAACCGAGAGGGTGCCGGTACAGGTATCGGTAATTCGATTTTTCAACGGGAACCACGCGCCCGTTTGGTCTTTCGGTGCGTGACGAAAACACGCCACGTTGGACCACACCGACGCGCACTTTTGTTTCCAGGAACCGAAATCGTAGATCGTGCAGGAAATCGCCAGATCGTTGTGTTTCTCGCCAAAGATCGTTTTGCCCTTTCTCGCGTCTGCCGAAACTAACTGCGAGCCGAGGGTTCACCGGGTGCTCCGACCGAAAACGAACGAGAGGGACGGATCGGAAATGCCCTGAGCCGATTAGGCGAATTTAACGGGAGCCCTGAACGGTCTCGGTGAATGGCTGCTGGTACCGTAAAACTAACAGACTACGCTCAAGGACGGGGAACTGTTAGGTGTGCAGTTTGCTGGGTTTCGCCACCCTTTCCTGCGATTTCTGCACTTTTCTGGTACAATGGGGACATTCGTGAAAATTTACAGTCGTCTTTATGTCACTATTTACATCTTGAACTATGCTAGATGTGCGTTTCAAGTCGTATCGCCGTTTAGCAGTGGAGAGATTTTTGTATTTGCTGATTTGAAGAGGTAATTACAATAACTTCCCTATAAAATCGGGAAGTTAAAGAGGAAAACAATTTGAAGAGGTTTTGAAAAATGTATATTTGCATTGTGCTTTGAAATCGTGCTGTACAGTATCAAGGAAGAAGAATTTTCTTACTTTGGACCGACTTCACAGAAATGAAACGATAGGAACGTCCCTTCCATTACGTTCCTCGTATTTTCCTAATTTTATGGGACACGTTGAGTACTGTAGATCGCAAATGTGGTTCGAGCACCTTCCTGGAAATTATTTGCGCGAATGGGGAACAGGATGAGGCCGGAACGCGAGGCATCCGGTGTCGAATTTAATACCGGCGACGACTGTAAAGCACTTCCTCGGGGAACGAGGCTGTCCTCTCGTTTCCCGGCATTCTAGAAAACCAGAGACGAGCGAAAAAGATCGTCGGAAGGCTCCGTTATTTCTCTCTATTCTCACAGGGTTGCATTGTCACTGATATCGATCATTCGTATATTACACTAATCAATACTGCAGGAATGCAATATCTCAGTATTTCAACACAACGGTATTTTAATATTCAAGTATTTTAACACCTTAGTATTTCAACCCTTCGCATTCGGAGCTATTTTAACTGGAAAATTAAACATTTCGTCTGATCTAGAATATTTCCGTTCCTAATAGTTCTTAAAATTTTATGGATATTAAATTGGTATAATAGCTCATAAAATAACTAAATGTTTAGTAGTTGATTAGAATAATGGTACAGCAATTTTTAGTGGTGCCTCAGATGGGACAACCGAGTACAAAGGTTTATTATTGAAGAGTTTCAACAGTTTACTTAGATCGTAAGAAATTGCTGGCAAAGCGTAGCTGTAACAAGGTGACAATTTTGATCAAGGGGCTTAGTTGTTTGGAAAACTGTGCCGGTTAACATGTGAAACGATTACGCCGGCTAAAATTCATGGTGGAATTGGACGCTGGGCGTCGGGGATCGTGGAGCGTGTGCCGGTAATTAACGCGACGAGGATGCGCGAAGGCGTCGCTCGTTCACCTTTGATGTCCGCGACGAGAAATTTCCGTCTTGCCATCGGGTTGCGTACCAAATGGAGATTAATTAAAATTACGAGCAGCAATTAGCGACCGTTACACGTCGGCGTTATTCGGTGAAAGTGCTGAGAACCTTGGCCACGACCAACCTCTCTCTCTCTCTTTCTCTCTTTCTCACTATTGCGTTCCCTTCACCTTCGTCTGCCTCTTCGTCATTCTTCGTGCGTCGTCCACGAGTCCATTAATCTCTCGGCTTATTTTCATTCCTCCGCGAGGCTTATCCGCCAGGAATCTGTCTTCCGATACGTGTAATAACGCTGTACAACAAATTTCTACTTTCCTTTCGTGTCCCGATAACTGGCGCGCGATTCCTTTCTTTTTTTATTATCGGATCGGCCCTAGCTTTGCGACAAGCCTTATCTAAATACAATGTGGAAGCATTCGCAGATTTGCATGCAGCATTGCCGATAAGAAATCTTCTCTGGATTTCAGATAAATTGCTTATGTGTGTTTCACCGGGTTCGACGAAACGAGTTTCAAATCATTCTGAATGCTGGATCTCGACCTTCCCAACAATTTCTTGAACGGATCTTTGATGCTCTTCAAATAAAAATCTCCATCAAGACAAATTTTAAACCATGCCTGTGCTATTCTTTTATTTATATAGGACACAGTTGTTCAGAATGTCGAAATTTATAACATATTTCAATTTCATTAAAATCCTCGTAGAAGTGACGTCTCGACAAGTTTACCATTTCTACAATTTCTCGAACGGATCTTTGATCTTTATCAAATAAAAATCCCCACCGAGACAAATTATAATGCACTATTCTTTTATTTATTTATTTCTAAAGAAATTGAAACACTAATTTGTGAATCAGCAATATTCGAGCAAACGTAGTCAACTTCCTCGAAAGAATCGTGGGACGTACTGGTGAAATGTTCGTCATTCGGACGGAAGGTTAAGTTGTCCAGGGTTAACGAAGGTTCGCGGAGCGGACAGGTTGTTCGAGAAGGGGAACACAGAAACGAATTAAGAGATCCCGGTGAACACGTTTGTTCGGTGGGAACGTGACTGGAAGCGGACCACGTCGGATTGACGCGTGCCGCTGACACCGGCAGTGGCGTGGCTTGCAAAATGTCAAGTGCACGCGCGAATAGACCGTTCCACAGTCTTCCTTCGTCTCTGCATCGATCGGTGTGCCAGGGTTCCTCGAGTTCCTAGAAGCTGGCTTGTTGTCCGAGACAATGGCGCATCGAGCTGGAATACTCGCGTTGCCGTTCTTCCGAAGGTGTGCAGTGCAGTGCAGCCTCTTACGCGAAACGGTTCAAGGCCTGCATACGATCGACCATTGCATTCGAGATTGCCGAGCGTTGCTAGCGCTGCTGCACCGCTCCGTTATTCAAGGAGACGACGACAGAGAGAACACGTCTTTATCTAGCCGCAGTGAGCTGACGCGTTAATACCATCTGTTGATGGCCAATTGAAACCAGCTCCATTCGACGTGAATGAAACCGCCGATATCGCTTTTATTTTGCCAGACTAATCCATCGATCCGCTCGCTATCTGTCTGCCTTCCGAAAGAACGGTTTCGAACCGTTGGCCATGGAACAATCTACAGTATCAATTTACCATGAAAATTTTAATGGGCGATCATCCTCCACGGTAACATAAGTAGACAACCGATCTTTATGCAAAATCAGAATTGCCTAGACTAATTTCAAGGAACGAGAGAGGCCAGAATTTTTTTCGTCGAAATAACTTTATCGAGAGTAGTACATCTGTTGGAATTTATTTCGTAAATAAAGACAAAAGTAATCTATTATTTATGACCTGTATAATTGTAAACCTGTAATTTTTACCTAAGCGTTTCTCATTCTCATTCTTCTCAGTCTTTATTCTTATAAAGACGTACATCCAGTATTCGTTTTGATGAACTCACACAGTTTTTGCAATTAAGAGTGTGGTTTTTATATACACATAATCCCAACAACATACTTTATAACGATACTTCTCGTGGGAAAAATATTAAACTGCCCAGATGAAACATTTAATCGGTTCAATTAATTTCATACCCTAGAATGCTCGAACCGGGATGGAAGAGAGAAGACGGAACAAGATCGGACGCGGAACAGGTCGAAAAATTTCCGGGGAAAGTACGAGCCGTTGGTAAAGGACGATGGGAACCGCGTTCCCCAATTTCCCGGTGAAAACAATGACTGGGAGAAAGAGGAGAGTCTCTAGCGGAGACCGAGTTGCTGGTTGCGTAAGGAGGCGATCGAATCGCAACGAGGAAATGTTCTTCCTCTTTTTCCATCGGCGCGGAGGATTGCACACGCGATCTCCCGGTCCCATTCTCCGAGGGAGCATCCTGACTTACAAGTTAACTCAGTTTCCTGTAGATCAGCGGGACATCCTGGACGCGATAGCTCCGCTCCCTCGAGAAGAACACCGAGAGTAACACGATCGTACTTTTATAATGGGGAACGATGCATGGGTTTTTCTCTCCCACCGGCGCGACCTACGTGTATAATGCAGTTTCTAACGATATCGATTTTCTTGCTCGTATCGGGTTGCGAGATGCGCAACGAAATTTCTTTATTTTCGCTGGAGGGCTGCGGTCGATCGTCTAGCGATCGTTCGCCGCTACGAGACCGATCAAATTCTCTGGAAATAGATAATACGCTGTACAAGATATACCTCAGCTCCCTTCTCCTTCAAATTACCGTAAAACGACAACGGAAAATGGTACAGCAAAAGAACCCCGCGCTAATCATAAGGAAAATCTATCCTGGTAAAATCAGTTGGTTTTTTCGTATGTTGTAGCTTATGATCTACTGAACAAAAGATGTGATGGGCACAAAGCTCAATAATCGACAGTTATCGAGTTGTAATTAAACATGACAAATTCCAACTGCCGCATACTCAAATATCGGGAAGTATTTATTTTTTAGAAAAATGTTTGAAACAAAAATAGTAGGGCTTCACAAAATCTGTTGGGTGGTGTGGTTATTTATAAATTTTGAATGACCATGAAAAGGCTGTGAACAGAAATCTTTCACTCCAAACCCTTTCTGCTGTGTAAGTAGGGTGGGGTGGCAAAAGAGGGGGTGTGGCAAGCGTGTAAAATAAATATACTTGCCGAGATGTGAATATTCGGCAGCTCGAATTTCTCTTGTTTGACTGATTACAACTCGATAACTGTCCATTATTGAGCTTTTTGCCCAGTACATTTTTTGTTCAGTAGATCATATGCTACAACATATGAAAAATCTAACTGATTTTACCGGGATAGATTTTCCATATGATTAGTGAGGGGTTCTTTCTTAATCCATCATACAGAGGAAACTCCAACACAAAAACCCATAAGACAGACGTTGTTTCCACGAGGAAAACTATTTCACTCGTTCATTCAGTTGGTAATAAATTAACGGTATTTTTTGCTGGAGAAACTGTTGCGAAGAGCGTGAAAGTGGAGAACCAGCCCTTCCAGATAAGCCCAGGTTAATGGCCGTGCGATTTTTTTCCCGCGGAGTTATAGCAGGTGAAAATCAAAGGTTACGATGTTTGTTGAGCGATGCGAGTGCTCTTCCCTCGGCGATCGCGCGAGGGCGTTCAATGGAGCAATCTGCGATAGGCCCTGGTCTCGGGCACTCGAGGCGTTCGGTATTATTGTTTAAATACGAGTCTCGGCGAGGACGTTAACGACAACGACGCCGATCGGCTAGCCACTCTTGAAAAATGGCGCGACTTGCGATAACGCGATGCCTGCACACGCGAGCCTGAAATTTCATCGCGCACCTTTTCCGATGAGCCTCGGAAGAGTACTCGCGATAATCCGCGACCGATAGGGGCTGTCTGGCCTGCGCCGTTTGCGCATTTTTGCCTACGGTCAACTTGCAAATCGTTAAGAGCAGAATACGATCTCTATTAACGCGATCGTAGTTCGAAGAAAATGGCTCGGCCAAGTAGAAGAGGCGGGCAGCACGCGATTCCTCGGTCCTAACTTCGCAATCGAATATCTGACAACGATCTACCCGGGCTCGTTTTGTAGACCGAAAACTTCACTTTCGCTGCCATAATAAACTTTTCCTTTCGAGACTCTTCATTCGCTGGGAATCGAGCGTTAAAGGGCGGATTGCTCGTTTTCTCGATTTTGCAAACTCAAACGCTTCTGGATTGCCGCGAGACATCGGATCGAAGCATACCGTCTGCGACGTGTCTATAAATTTCGACGCACGATTGTTTGTGTTATCTATTGCAAGGAACAAGACACTGTTTCACTTTTAAACGTTTAATATATGATTCACATTTGGTGTGCTCGTCTATACATCGCTCTGTATGCTCTCACATTCGACTCTCAACTACGACGACCATTCTCTGTACGCGCGTCGCGAATCCCGTATTGTCACACGTGACTAGATCCGCACATTACACCTTTATATTGTAACGCCGTACAAAGCGCGATCTGGTGTGCTTATATGTATCTAACAGTTTGTTACCGTTTTACTGCGCCTTTGAGTAGAGTTCTCAAGGTTGGCTTACGCGTTTTCGTCTGACGTTTAGCCGTCCTATTATTAACGTTGCCAGAAAAAGTCTTTGCACTTCCCTCTCGAATGCGATTGGCTTGCGGATAATAACAGCGGTAGTGGGTACAACGCGACGTCATGTATTCCCCTCGCGCAGAGAATCGCTAGTCTAGTAGAGAGAGAGAGAAGCCTTTAGCGGGGACATCGTCTGGTAACCCTGCTCTCTAGAGAGAGAGAGGAATCTCATTAGTCGACGATCCCGAGCGTTGACAGGAAATATCTCCGGTCGATGCAGCGGTTACAAAACGTTACGAAATGATACGCGACCGGCCGCGGCCGGAATGAAAGGGGAACACGATCGTGGAATTACTTGTACGCGTGCCCCATTCATCCGAGAGAACCTTCTCTCTCTTTATCTCTCTTTACGAAGCAGACTCGTTCCCACGACGAATCACCGTCTGGCCGGTCTTTCAATTACAAAGTGGACCCGCTAACCGGTGAATTCCCGTGAGCCATCGAATTCAATCGAACGATCGCTCGCAACTACAAAGTGCCATCCCCTATTGAATTTCCCCGTGTTCCTCGTCGATTACGCTCGACGTTTGCGCCATAGTAGTTGCGTTATCAGCCGAACCAATTCCGACGATCAAATATTTTCTAACCTTGCCACCGGGAACGAGCTCGATCCCGATCAATCGACTTCTCAATCTGCTCGAGGAACTTCTTCGATCACTTTCTACATTGTGAATTCAATGTACTTAGTTCTAGAGAACAATTGTGCCCGTAATTATGACAGTGGTCTGATTGTTTAGTCAAACTTAAAGAAAAATTAGTTTATAATGAAGTCAATGTAATTTTTACAATTTTGTAAAAAATGAACCGTTAGATACTGCTCGTTGTTTCAACATTACATGGAATTCATTTAGTGTTACTATTCTGTTCCTTCAAATATCTCGAAACAAGAAATATATGACTTAGGCCAGTTTCATAAGTATAGTCACCGTAACAAATGTAATTAACTGACTGAAAAAATGGCCTGATCTGCCCAGACACAAAGAAGCGTAAAAGAGCTGATCAGGATAGCGTAAAGCAATTTTAGAGCCGCGTAAGATGCGAGGGAGGGGTTGAAGGTTGGCACGAAACTGTCCAGAATGATTTCTTTTCCTCGATCGCGTGAACAATCGCCGTAATGAATCGCGCGATTATCAGCACGACAGTTCGCGGGGTTGCGAGATCACTCGCAACGAATCGTTGTTCGACGAAGACAAAGAGAGAGAGTGTAGAGACCGGTACGGCGTGGACAAGTATTACAAAGTCGGTTATGTTCGCGGTATTATAGTGTCAGCGGGGCTGGTGCTGGTACACACGAACGGAACTTTTCCATAATGCGACGACGACGGGCTGTGCTCGCAACAGGCGGGTTTTCAGCCTTCGTCTGAAAGAGAGACGAGAGAAGAAGTGAATAGGCTGCCGAGAACGGTAGGTGGGTGAGTGGGTGACTAGGTAGGTGCGCGAGATCTGGAATAGTCGATTTCTATTCTTCGAGGCTGCCTCATCGGCCGTTTTCCAAAGGGGCGAGCGAACGAGTATCGAATGCTGGAAAACAGCTTCGAGGGACCTTGAATTTTCATTTCTAACCAGTGTATACACTTGATCATGTTCCCCCAGCAATATACTCTGACGTCTTTCCACAACCAATGTATTCCATACCGTCCACCTGCGACAAAGAAAATTCCTGTTCCGCTGCATTTTCAGGATCGCTAAATCGTTAGGATCGTTTTTGCGTTAAATAAAGAAGGGAAAAACGTGAGAAAATCGACTTTCCTTTGCCACTCTCTTTCTCCTGGTCGAACCAAGATCTAGATCGAACCCACTACTATTGCGTGACTCACCCTATAAATCGGCTGAGTATCGGATTGCTTTGAATTAATGGGATATTGATAACTATACCACAGCTCTTTGCGTGGCATTTGCGGAGCTTCGAAATTCTAGCAAACGTGTGCATTAGGGACAATAATAGATTAAGGACGATCCTCTTGCTTATTAGATACCTGCGTGTAATAAATCCGTCTAATCTCGAGAATATTCTCAAGTTGTTCAATGGGCTCGAGTGGTCCAATTCTAAAAAGGTGCTTGATCGATCAGGCGAATTACTTGTTCGGAACCGTTCTCTAATCGTCCCATAGAAATCGGTGGTAATCCATCCTAATTTTCCCAGTCTCTAGCATAAAAATAATCGAATAATAATGATCGAACACTTTATGTCTACGATCATGTAGTAGAGATTGTTGACTCACAACTAAAAATAGAAATTGTAATAGCGTGTTCGAATTCGTTTAACGTCCTCACAGTTTTCTAGAGTGTTCCTCTTATTAATTTCTATTGGAAATCAACAAAGTCCGGAGTCTGGTGACGGGACTGGATTTCAACGGGGTTTTCGAGCCACCCGGTGTGTGCGCGGCTGGCAAAAGCGAAACAAAGTGGCTCCGTTACGCGGACACGGGTTTCCTGACGCCCAGCAACGGAACGACTAATTACCTAGTAGGCCGACTCGTTCGTTTTGCCTGGAAACCGATCCACAAATACGACGAGTAGCGGAGCACGCGTCTCTCGAGTACGAATTGCCAGGGCAAGATTCTTGGTAGCCGCGGCAAGAGGCAAGATCAGGTGCAGAGGCAAGATCACGCGTAAGCGTAAGGAGTCCGTTCACGTAACAGTGGAACGGGTCCGCTCAAATCTGCCTGTGCGCGTTTCTGATCGCCTTCGCTCCGCGCGTCGGTTTAATTGCGTAAGGTGAAATTTCGCCGGGAGGTACATCTCCCCTACGCGTTCGCTCTCGATTCCGCTCGGCCTGTTCCCGAGACGACACAGCGAGAAGAACCATGATCGTCGAGAGAGAGAGAGAGAGAGAGAGAAAAAAAGAGCATATCCGCTCTAGAGATTAGACTCTCGTTCGACGCGTTATCAATTTTCCTCGACGCCGCGCGCCGATCCGCGCCGGGGAACCGTGTCCATCTCGTTAGAAGAGCACCGGCAGCAGCAAGCATCGGCAGCGTGTCGAAATTTTTCTTTTGCCCGAGATCGTTAACGTCCGATCGACAGGTAAAACGAGTCGATCGCTTCGCGGCAAACTAGTTCTCCGATTGCCAGCCGGAAAAATCCGTTGCGCGATCGTTTCTCCGACGAGCAACCGGTGTTTTTCAAGCTCCCTCTGTATCCTTAACCCTTCCACCACGGTTTTTATACTGGTATTACGCGGCTGCCGGAGTCGTGTTTATGATAATGGAAAAGTTACTTTTACCGCTTGCCACAGGATGGAGACTCTGGAGACGTTCAACGCTCCTGGCCATATTACCGGGCTGCGTTCTCTCGCGAATTCTGCATTTCAGTTCCCGCCGCTCTGCTCGCGATATATAGAAACTTAGGAACAACTGCGGAGAGTTGTTGTTTCAAAAACAAATTTCTCTGAAACTCCCGCAGTCGTTGGGTAATCGATTCTTCTATTATTTTCTGTTCATACGGATGAGGTGCATTTTGTGCTGTTGAAATAAGTAATAGTTCTGGAGAGAACTCCAAGGATTGTTGCGATTCCAATGTAGTGTATGCGTCACCAGTCGAAATGTCGATCGAGATACGAGTGGCTACACATACTTGGTAGTTTTTATTCACCGTTTTCATATATATTCAAGTTTAATTTGAAGTTACCTATTTCACTATGCTGTCTCTTTTAATGGAAGAATACGAAATAAAATTTTTTAATGGAATTTTTTATTCAACTGTCCACAAAATCCTGCAGACTTGCAGTACGTTCTCAAAGGACATAGCATGTTGGATTTTGACGAATCGAATTTCTCTGGAGACATAGTTGCTGGACAAGGTCCGAAAACGGAGACGAACATCGAACAGGAAACGCTGGAACGACGGTTTTCTCTGCTCTCTCTCTCTTGTTCGTTTTCCCTTTCCATGAACGAACCAGGGACTTCCCTCTCGGCGCGGCGTGTAATTGGGAAGTTCCCTGCGAGAATCGATCGATCGATACCGCGACTGGCGTCGTCGTCGTCGCCAGTATCCTGTGTGCGGAACCTTGGAATTCCGCGAATTCCTGCGGTACCGTTTGGCGCACCCTACGTACGCAGGAGCTTCTTTCGACAGCGTGCAGGACTCTGCCGAGATCAGTGGCGTAGGCTGAAGTCCTTCGCGGATTTCCTTCTATCCGGTTCACTAGCGAAACTCACCAAATTCCCCGCGTTATTCTCGTTTTCGGTTTGAATTATTAGCGAACAGTATTCTCGACTCAACAGTGACGAGCTTCTGGTAGATGAAGCTTATTTTTACGAAATCTAGCCAGTCGTTCGTTCAGTTTATGCTGTAGATATATGTTCTACATAAAAAAACTAACCCCCATTTTAAGTGAACTTTTTTTCTACGAGACTTCAATTTATACGAATTCAACTATTTGTTCCATTCATGCTGTATATATTTTCTGTATTAAATAAATTATCCATCATTCTAGACGACCTTGTTGCCTACGCGACTTCAATTTATACGAATTCAACAATTTGTTCAATTCATGCTGCAGGTATGTTCTGCATAAAAAATTGATCCCTCATTTTAGGCGAACTTTTTGTCTACGCGACTTCATTTTATACGAATTCAACGATTTGTTCAATTTATGCTGTAGGTATGTTCTGCATAAAAGAAAGATCCCTCATTTTAGGCGAACCTTTTGCCTACGCGACTTCAATTTATACGAATTTCACGATTTGTTCAATTTATGATGTAGATAATCTCTTTTGTGATTGATATTCTCGAACTTTTGTTTACGTAACTTTAATTTCTGCTCGTGAAAGTGTCTATCAGCCTCAGATGCAACTAGACGCAGTCGAGTACAGTTGAGTTTTCCTCTGTTGATTTGAATTAGTATAAGTGGACATCGCTTACTTAATTAGAATGATAGCAGTAGAATTTGCAGGACATTGTGCAAGGCTGCGACGCAGAAACGACTTGGAAACGTGACTCAGAGAGGAACTGTATACAATTGAAATTCATACAACGCAACGTAAACAGAAGGAACCGTACTCATTTACTAAACGATCTACTGCAACGTGTCCACGTTATCGAGATAGGAGCCTGTACAAAAGCTAATGCTAATAATTGCGCAGAGTATGAGGACAAGGTAGAGTATAGACAACTATTAGCTTAACAAGAACCGGCGCGATAAGTGCTAGAAGCGGTGTTCCAACCTCTTTCTTTTGTTAAAACAGCCACAATACGATCGAGTCATTTTTCACCCATTAGCATGACTGTATGGGCGACTTGTTAGCATAACGAAGTAATTTACGATGTTGCAGTAAATGTTTTGTTTCAAACTGGTATATAAAACAATCCCACGTTGACAGTCTAAACGAAACCTTTCAGCATTTCTAATTTTAAGAAGCTTCGAGTGCAAAACAGTAGGAACATTTTAAGTATTGAATAAATTATTGAGAAAACAAAAAAACGTCTGCGCAGTTCCTGTGAGCTGCGATTTAAACAGTCACCAATAT
Source organism: Lasioglossum zephyrum (assembly GCA_028455615.1). Taxonomy (NCBI): domain Eukaryota; kingdom Metazoa; phylum Arthropoda; class Insecta; order Hymenoptera; family Halictidae; genus Lasioglossum; species Lasioglossum zephyrum. Next base: position 1,200,170 of record CM052323.1, on the reverse strand, counting down.
CCGTAGCCTAACAATATACATATTGATCAGTGACAAGCATCAACATTTTTTATTTAAAATTGAGAAAAGAAATAAACGTCTGTGCAGTTCCTGTGAGCTGTGATTTAAACAGTCACAAATATCCGCAGCCTAACGATATACACATTGATCGGTGACGAGCATCGACATTTTTAATTTAAAATAGAGAAAATTGATGAAAGCTGGAAAATTGAAAATTTTATTTCGGATTCGCAAAGGGCCAAAAAATGTACCAAAAAGTACAGAAAGTGGATGTTTCAGATTGAACTGCAGATCGAGAGATTCCCGCAGACTTCCAAAATAAAATCAGTGGAGCCGAAGAGTGATGGTCGAATTCCGAAGGTTCTCGCAAACAATTTTCCCGTCCAAAATTTCTGCGCGAAGAAAGGGAAGGCTCGACGAGAAATTTTACGAGTTCTGCGGCCGGTAAGCAAGAGCTATACGCCCGATGGGGCAAGAGACAACGATAACGTATTCGGTCATAAAGACTTCTGGCGCCCCGTAGTTCGATGGACGACGGTCTCGGGACATCGTCCGTGGATAAGGTCGAGGCAATAAGTAAAGTCGCCGAGTCGGAGAGGTCCGTGGAGGCTGAACGATCAAAGTTCCGTGGAGGATATATCGCGTAACCGCTTCGAGCTGCGCGCGCGTTTCCAACAAAATATTCGCGCTGGGAAAAATCGTTGTCCATAAAATATTCATTAAGCAGATTGCATCGGGGCCGGCTCTTGTTGCGCCATTGAATTTAGGTAGAAACCGAACGAGCAGACCGAGTACAGTACTGTAGTACTATCGCAGCGGGCATGCCCGCGCCCGTGCGTGCGTACACATATCTTTAATATCTCGACGACGAATCGACATTCATTAGGATGCATTGGCATTCTTAGGCTTCGAGCAGAGCCGAGCGGGGAACGGGTTATGCCAGGGATCCTCGTCGCGCGCTACTAACGACCGAGGATTCTCCGATTCGATGCGTACTCGCGTGGTTTTCATGCAACGTCGCCTCCGACTCGAGACAAGACCAGCCAACCGTCCCCGAGGACGGTTACCCGGGGAAATAATGCGCACGGGCGCGATCGTGCTCGCACCTTCCGCTCCTAAATCGACCCGATTCACTGCCTCTTCAATTAGACTCGCGAGAACGCTACTTCTCTAGCACAGACACTGTTCAATTTGCTTTAAGGGTACGTGTCCATCTAAGAGTTTCTGCTCATAGTTGCTCTCGAGAGTACTCTCGGTTTATGTTGTCCGTAACAGTTCTTTTTGATGTTCGACTGGCAAGAAGTGCGTGTTCGTTCGTAGCATGGCCGTATTCCGCGTCGCTGGAGGCGCCAACGCGATAATTGTTTGGTAAATACGACCAGGCTCGAATTTTCCAATACCGTCCGTCGCCGCGGGTTTTCCATTCAGTTTTTTTTTTTACCCCTTTTCTCGTATCGATGCTCGTTTTTTCGGTTTACTCCCGTCGGCCACGCTGGCTTTATTCCGGGCGCGCGGGCACGCCAGTCGGGACAACAGAGAGTTTTTTCGAAACAAACATTCGAAGGTAATAAAGTTGCTGCAAGTCGTATTTGTTTTTCCAGCTCGAAATTCACGGTTGTCGGCGCTGCGTACCGAAAGCGAGATATGGAGTAAGAAAAAGAAAGAGAGAGTAAGGGGTGGTTGGTAGCGAGTATCGCGATTGAGCGGAAGAATGCGCGTCCCGGCGCGAAATACATTCGTCCAATTACGCGAGGGAGTTCGGCGACGATGGGGGATCTCCTATCGGGACAAGTGTATCGTGGAAACGCGAGTTCGGCCTCAGAAGGTTGGTTAATTGCCGCGCTTAAATCTCCCGCTCGGCCGCGGCTCCGTTGCTCTCTTGCGCTCGGTTTATCGCCTCTCTATCCTTCGGACCCCTTGCGTTCTTTATCGAGCCACGCCATTACTCCGGTTAGTTGATAGAGCGCGAGGAACGGCCCGATGCATTTAACATGGGATACAAATGACCTTATCGCGAGTACGTGGCCGACCGTCTTCACCATGGTGCAAGGCCTCTCGAACCACAAGCCCGAATCGATTCGCGCCTCAAATCGCCTCGTTAACCCCGCGCGTTTCCACGTACCCGATCCCACGGAATTTACAAACGCTCCGATCACACTGTTACATTCGATCAATTAATTGCACGATTTCGGCTGTTCAGTCTCCGTCGGGCACAATAGATGCAGTTGTGCGCGCGCTGTGACTATCTCTCGATCTCGTGGAATGCACTCTTCTGTGGAAAGTGAAGGATCGGAGCAATTATCGCGTTAACAGGAAACTTTTACTGAACAAACATTCAGGATACAGGTGTCAGACTTATTTAAGGGATTGTTAAAACGTTCTGGCATTTACCAAATTATTGCAGGACTTGTTGGATGATTGCAGGACCTATAAAAAAGCGTTCAAGAACTATTAAATCACTGAAATGTTCACCAAAAGAAATTGCTAGTACTATAAAATTACTGTGAGGTCTGACCAACCAAAAAATTGTAGAACTTAACAAAACACTGTTATGAAATCTATATATACAAAAACGAAGTCCTGGCTCACTCACTCATCAATGCCCAGGCTAAATTCTTGGCCCTAGAAAGCTGAAATTTTGCACAGAGGTTTCCATTATGATCTATACAAGGGATAAGAAAGGATATTTCGAAATTCAACTCCTAAGGGTATGAAAAGGGGTTGCAACGTTTGTACGAGGAATATATTGTTCGTGGTGTGATTTACATCATACTTGGTCTTAATGTTCATTGATACAATCTGAAAGGGGTGAATGAGGGCTTTAAAGGTTTTATGAAGAAACAATATCAATTTTCAAGGGCATTAAACAGTTTCCTGTGCGAGCGAAACCGCGAGAAAAAGCTATTTTGTTATAAAATTGGAGGACCTACCGAAACAGTGTTGAACTCACTAAAAAATGTTAAACCCAGTGAAAGAGTGATAGGAGCCAGAAAATTTTGTGTGACCAACATTGCATGGACCTGTTCGATGTTAGTATAATTAAAACGTTTCGATTGACTTTGAGATTTGCATACTATTTTTCGGGACCAAGCCCAAAAAAGGGGGAACGCGATATGGCAGGCAGCTGGCATTAGTCGATTCAGTTTATCCGATTGTTTACCACGAAAAGGCAGCGGCTGTTCATCCACCGGAGGATTTTAATTCGCGGATAGCCGAGTGACGAATGGCCGGGCGTAATTGCACCGATCCGGGGCCACGATCACGATCACGATCGCGATCGCTAGCGCGCGACCATGATCCATGCGACGGAACGTCTCCTCGGTAGGATAGCGGCCGTAGATCATCGGATCACCCGCGCTCGTTCGCTCGCGGTCATTAGGCTAATGCAGCCTCGCTTATTTCCATGCAATCGATCCTCGGTGATTGCGTCGGGCTGCATCCCTCGCTCGTTGCGCCCTCCGCTTCGCAAATATCGCTACCTACGGGATCAAGCCTGCAGAAAACGATCCCCCCGGGTGCCACCCCCGCGAAATCGCGATTTCTATTTTCGAGCTGCGCGGGTAATTAACCTAATTGCTCGGATTACTTTCATCTACGGCGTACCTACGAGAACGCGTTACTCCGTGAAAGTCTCTTGCGTGATCTCTGCATTCGTTTCGCAATGTTATTAGTGGTTGTGCAATTTCTGTTTCATCCCGTGTTCAGCGCGCCGTGTTTCGGTTCAGAAGGATTCGTTTCAGCCCTCTGCCGGTGTAATTGGTCTGATGAATTTGGAAATCGAACCCTTTGCACTCGGCTACTTTTTCCAGATCCTCTACCAGCGGCTCGTTTAATCTCGAAGTGCCGTGTACGTTTTGTAGAAAATAGTGCAGCGTTCGATGTAATTACTCTATTCGAGTGATGCGTCGCCGGGAACCTTTAGGAATGTGTATTTTCTGAAGCAAGAATAAAATTGTGCAGTTCACACATGTTTAAAGTGTGATAAGAACGTTTGCTCGGCCACCACCGCATTTTAAAGCAACACACGGTTTGTTGTACGGCGGCTCCCGTTGCTCGGCCTTTTAAATCACGCGTCCGCGTAGTACGCACTCCAGATTCGCGATTAAAAGCGTCATTCATTGCTGCGCACCGGCTGGCCTTCTTCGTTCATTCATTCTCGGCCCGGTGGTGACGTAACAAATATTGTCGGTCCGTTCCATATGAAAAGCGTCCTGCTGGTCAGCCGCGTCGCCTTGACGTCTCTCGATTAAATATTCATCGAGAATCGGGGTGGACAGATTCCGAGAAAAATCGTACGATGGAGTCGGCCCAGGGGATTAATCGATATCGAATGGGACGAGATTAGCATTTAAAGGAGCGGACGTCCGCTACGATCCCTTTGGGGGAGTTATTCGGCGAGCAATTAACGCTCTGACTGTTCCGTGTCATTCGTATTCGAGCGACACACCTTTCTCGGAACGGCAAATCCGATTCTGTTTGAGATCTGTCGAGAATTCATCGGGTAAACGGATTTGGCTATGCCAGCGAATATTTTTAGCTCAACGACAATCTGACCTAGAAAATGGACAGTCTTTTTAACGATAATGACCGATCGCTGCAAACATTTTGGTACGAAGTTCCACGATCAAGAACAAACTTGTTCCGAGAATACATACGTTTCGATGTAACTTCTGTCTTATTCAATTCAATGAGAAAATTAAGACTGCAAGCCCCGGCTCAGCAGTCTAAAATTAATATCCCGGGACACGGTTCGCATTCTTTGGCTCCTGGAAGTGCATTAAGGGACTAGGAGGAGCAACTTCAGATCGAGAATGAAAACTTAACGTCCGGGGATTTGATTCTGCAGATCCTACAGGATCAAGGGCCTGCATTAAAGAAATAGCAAGGCCTGAACCTGGATTATCATCTCGACTGCAGCGTTCCCTGAGTAGGGCAGCTGCAACTTTGACTCTGATATGAAAAGTTAACGAGTTCCAAGACTCGGGGACGAAGTGAAAGCGCAGGCTTTGGAGAAGACAACAGGGGGAACTTAAAACTGTGGATGTGCCGTGAGCTTGGCCAGAGTTTGAAATTATGGAATAATAGCTGGTAGATAGTTAAGAAACAAACTAAATTACTACTTTATTTTAGATTGAATCAGATGGAAAGTTTACATTTTGCATAAAGCTATCTATTGCAATGGAAAGAGTCTTATTGGTGGACGCATCGAAGAGGCAGTGTCGAGACGAAACCGTGTCTAATGCGAGAAAAGTCGAATCATGGAGATTGAGGATTGCGTAGGTGTGTCGCGACGCGCTTTCTCGATACGCGGCTAGAAAGAAGCGAGCCGAGGCGGTCGTTCGCGAACAATGCTCGATTTATTCGTCGTAGATCGAGGCAGAGAGCAGCCGCCACTTTCTAGTCGTGTGCTTCCGGGCGGCCATTAACCCCTGCCCTACGATTCAAGTTCGATTTTGTGGGCCGAGACGTCCCGCGGTGGAATCATCAACAGTATTCAATTCGCCCGTAGCTAACCCATTCATTTTTATCACGAGAGCGACAAAATCACAGACAGCTGATTCGTCTATTTATACTTCGCACAAGAGAGAATCGATTTCATTCAGACTACTTCATTCTATTTACTCGTTTTTTAGCCATACATTTTTATCCCGAGTGCAACAAAATGGCAGTCAGCTGATCCATCTGTCTATACTTCGCACAAGAGAGAATCGATTTCGTTGAAACTACTTCATTCAATTTACTCGTATTTTAGCCACACGTTTTGATCCCAAGTGCAAAAAATCAAGTCAGCTGATTCGTCTGTTTATACTTCGCACACCAGAGTCGAATTCATTAAAAGTACTTCATTCATATTTTAGCCTCACATTTTTGTGACGACTGCAACAAAATCGCAATCAGCTGATTCATCTGTCTATACTTCGCGCAAGAGGGAATCGATTTAATTAAGAACACCTCATTCAATTTACCCGTACTTTTACCCACACGTTTTTATCCCTCGTGCAACAAAATAGCAGTCAACTGATCGGCAATTTAATGTCTAATGTTTCGCACAGCGGAGAGTCGATTTGCATATTAGTAACGGCAACGAACGTGGTCGCGATACGCTCGAGACGGCTCTATCGTTCCGACTACTTTGCAGATCGCGGAGCGTGTCGATGAAGCGTCTCGCAACGATTCCGTCGATCGGATCCATCGAAATCCTGCTCGCTATCGGCGCCGATACGCTCGTCTCGCTCTCTCTAGCGAGTCCGTGGTCGATTCAACGTGACGAATCGCTCGCGTCAGCGCAGCGCTTTGCAGCGATTCGTCCTCGATATTCCGAAGCTTTTCGTTTCGAAACGTATCGGCAAGGGTTGGAGAGAAACCGAGGAGGAGTGAGAAAGGGAGAGGGAGAGAAGGGGTTATTATTCAAAGAAATTTATTAATACCGCGAGTAACTCAAATTCGACGCCGCTATTAATTTCTCGGACGGTAACCGGGCGGGGGGGAGGGGCGAAAAAAGGGGGAAACCGACGAGGAGTTGTCGGCCGCGAAAATTGACTGGCATCGCGTTAATCCTGTCCGTATCCGTCGAGTACGCCTTCCCGATCGTCGAATCTATCGCGGGGATCGACAGGGCGAGCGAGAAGGGCCCCGCCACGAGAAATCGCCGCTCGTAAATCACCGAGTCACCCCGTGCCTGCTTTGCTTGCTTGCTTGCTCGCCTGCCTCTGCCTGTCTGCTTGCCTGCCTGACTGCCTGACTACCTTTACCTGTGGATGCTTGCTTGGCCACGTACATACACGTGAGTTCAGCGCGCGCGCAAACGTTCGCGCAGTTTTTTCTTACCCGACGCGTGCACACACGATGCACCGCGCGGAAAACACGAGGGTGCAGTGGCGTACGACGCCCGGGACTGTTGTCTCATGGTGACCGTCACCGACATAGTCATCGTCATCGTGAGCATCATCCTCATCGGCGGTATCGCTGTTCGTCTCGCGAAGATCGAATTCTCGAACCTGATGTAACGAGCCGTGATTAATTGCTCGACACGATTGTGCAAAACGCTGCATAATGTGCATCGATGCAATGGTACTTTGAAATTAACCCTTATGTCGACTAGGATAACCAACATTTTCTACTTCGTAATCTCAATTGCATATTTCTATGACTCAAACATAAATGATTCCGTGATCGGTAGACCGTGGATCTTTATGCGAAATTAAAATGGTCTGCATTGATTGAGAGCACCAGGAGTAAAATAAAAATTCATTTCATCGTTTAATGGCTTTGTTACACCACAAACAGTATTAGAATATTGTGAAATGCATAAGAATCCGCAGTCTAGTGATCTGACAAGAGCTTTTAAAATTTTACAATGATTTGCCATTTGTTGATAAAGATATTGAAGAAGTTATGAAAAGGATTTGATAACGGACATTCGGCATATGGATAATTGCAGTACAATTTCATTCGTTGAGCGAAAATTGATTAATATTCTTCCTCGAATTGAACGTGTATTTTCGAAGTACAGGCTTAGAAGGGTTGCGACCGAATCGATTACGATTAAGGGGGATGACGACTCGAAGAAGATTGAGAACAGATGAATTAGGGGAGTTGTTAGTCTATTCCGCAACGCGATACTCCGAGAATGCTTCGCCGGGTCTGCACCGCCTCGTCGAGATTCGAAATTTCGGGGTGCGGATCAAGAAGCCGAGCAAAAGGGTGGAAAGTTCCGGTGGAGTTCCCCGAAATAATTGACAGACATATTCCGGCGTTCTGATCGGACGGTGGAGGGTAACGTTTGAAGGAAAATCGATGCAGAGTTCCATCGGCGGATGGAGAAACGCGAGCCCCGATTTAGGGGATTTTACGAAACGACAGACTAGCATAAACTTCAATCCTTGTCGCTCTAAGAACCTGATTTCCCGATAAAACAAATCTTGCAAATTCTGACAAACTATATGTTGCATTTGATATTACTAGACTGCGGATCTTCATGCATTTATGGCTCCGGAATATCTTGAGAAAAGGGTAGAATATAAAATTCGATAGAATTTAGTATAATTTTTATTGATTACAGATCTGCAGGGCTACTACCACTCGAAATAAGATTCTCTTCTATTCCACTTTCTTCAAATTCGTTTACAAAAATTAAAAATAAATGTAAATTTCACAATCGACCATAAATAACTAACATTTTACAAATTCTTGGAGTAGGAGGGAACACGATGTTTCCCTCGGTGTTTGTACTATTCAAATGCGGCGCCAATGGGCAAGGGCAAGGGCGGCAAAGTCCGGGGGAAGGAAGAGAAGAGGAACACACAGGGGATTGAGTCGGTCTGCTGGCAGCCAGTGGCCGACCGGCCGGCAGTTATCCTGTAGGAAACGAATAAATTAGAGGTGGCTTATCAACGAGTCGTTGATAGGCGTGCGCGCGCTCACGCTCTTGCTAGTGTGCTCTTGCTCTAGCTCTGGGCTTAGGCTCTTGGTCATGGTCTTGCTCATGCTCGCGTGGCCGCCAGTCGGCCGAGGGGATGGACGTGTTCGGTACGAGAAAAGGGGACAGCGGCGGGACGTGTTAATCGAACGGCCGTGGATTTATGGCCACCGGGAGCCTACGGGAAAGGTGGAAAGGAAGGACTACCCACGCTGTCTTTCTCGCTCGCGACGCGATTCGAACGCGGATAGAACCACGAGCGAATATTTTCTGAGCCGATCGGACGCGTGCGACCGTCCGAAGGGGTGCAATAATGGACATTCTCCGGAGCCCTCGAACACCGCTCGATCCCCAGCCTCGATATCTCGTCCCCATCCTCCTTCCCTCTACGTCAAATTGTAAATCCTGCGTCCCCGTTTGCTCGTAGTATCGTCCAAACTATTCAGAAAATAACGACGTGCGTCTACGAATTAAATAAATCGAAAGTAACAGTAATTACTTCTTCGATTCCCTTACGCGTCGATAAGAAAATGCAACAGCTACACTCACCGGAGAAATGAATTTTTCAATTTCAAGAAATAATTGCGATGGACACAGCCGGATAATAGCGTGCTTGAAACGTTGATGGGGTCTCGGGAAAGCCAATTGAGGAAGTTTAGGAGGTTCTAAAGAGCACATCCAGCCGTGTAACAGCTTTTGTAGTCGTAAATACGGTAGGGGAACGTGATAGGGTAGAGGTTCGTAAAAGAGTGTTTTTTAAAGGGTTGTAATAGGTTTATCCCTTCCGTAGTATACGTACTTATCCGCAAAGAGGTACGCTTTAACGCCGCATTATTAAATTTCGAAAAACCACAACAACTTCTACGTACACCGACAATTTGCGCACACATTCGAGAATCCATGGTGTTCAATCGCGTGTATGGTGTCCAGCGACGAGCGCGTATCTTGTGTTTTTATATTGGTTCCCCAAAGTCGGAAGACTGGGCGAGAGCGTGTTTGTTTACGTTTTTCGGCTGCCGTTGACTCCGAGGAAACGTGTGTGTGTGTGTGGCGCTGTGTGCGCATGAGCGCGTAGCGGTGGAGGCGCCCGAAGATGCAGTCTTTAGTCAATTGTTAGCCCTGAGCTCATTAGCACGTCATTGTATTGTGAAAATCCTCTTTCTTTAATAAACATTAATAATCCCGTTATTTTTTGTGGTTCTACTTGAACACATGGCTAGAAAATGACAGACCCGCGGGACCACGGGGTGAGAATAGAAAGTGACCGATCAGCTCTTTGATCTACAGACCGTGAATTCAGTAGTTACAGCGGAACTTCTAAATCCAGCTGCCGCTAATGCCACGCGAAGATATCATTCGTTTCGAACAGTTCGACCGATAATCGGTTTTCCCGATGGTAATTGCGTCCGGGGCAGCTGCGTTCCGATCGCGTGGAAACACAAATTAAACGATCGAGCACGGAATCGCGACCGGTGCTCGTTCGCGGATCGACCGACACGGTCGCGTGTAATTAGCCTGCAATTAGGTTCCGCGTTTTCTCGGGGCGTCGGCGCTCGAGGAATCCGGTAAAAACGATCGCCGAACATGACACAGAAAAGCTGGGTGTACGTGTGTATGTGTCGGACGTCCCAAGTCGACCGACCCTGACCGAATATCGAGGCCTCTCCCTCCGATGCAATTTTCAGAGGCGTGAATGCCGTTAAGAACGCGTCAGCCGCGTTTCTGTGTCGCCTGGTCACGGTTTCCCGGTCCCCTTGGCTTCTCCGCCGAGCATTACGAGGCGAGAACGCGATTGCTATGTCATCCTGGTCGCGCGAATTTTTATCCTCTGTTTCTTCGGTATGCGGACCAGCTTGTGGCGCCCGAGAATTCAGCTGCGGGTCGAAATTGTGCGAGGAAGATCGGGAAAACGGAAGGGAAACAACGTCCGATTAGAAATCACTTTTCTTGAGCACTTTTTCGAAGGATTAAAAGTGAAACTTCAATCTGATACGTTGCCTAAATGGAGTTGTTAAACCTCATCAGTCCTTCGTTTCATGAACTGAATCTGTTCCTCGGTGTCGAATTGACACAGTAGTCAATGATAAATGACGCAACAAGGTAAACAGTTATTTTTCGATGTTTTTCATTGAAATTGATGAGTCAACAGTTACATCTATTAGGTTTCCCGATTACGTGTTTCGCATTAAAACGAAGTTTCAAGGAAAATGTACAAATGGCAGAACAGTGTAACTTATATCGGGAAAACTGTGTTAAATTGACATCCGGGTGAAAATTCACTCATTCAATATTTTCACATACTGTAAAATTATTGATCCTTTTATATCTACGTCGCGAGATGCATTTCTTTAAAATGTGCCGCTGTAAATAACACAATGCGTTAATTTAACGCGTAAAATAAAAATGGGTGAATTGTTATTTTAGTCTGTTTTGTGCAGCTATTTTTGATGAGCGTGTGACGGTTAAACAATTTTTATCGGTATAATAATTCTGTGAATTGCCGAGGAACGTTGGAGACCACCAAAGGCGATTTTCGCCAGCATCGATGCTCGTTGGAACGACAAGTATGCGTTGGTAGGCGATCTAATAAAACAAGTCTGACGCCGAAGATGTTTATTCCGCTGAAGCGAAATATCCGCGGCGCGGTAATGGCTGGCGTGAGTGCTACGAATTTGTTTCTCGTTTTTACGGGATGCGGAGCGGTGTGCATCCAATCAGCGCAAGATTGCCCGTACAGTTACGCAATATTCGCCAACTGTACCGGTGTTTCTTCTTCGGTCGGGTGAGTGGACGATCTACAGGAGCGGTAGCCCGGCTCGCCTGATCCGAGGGGATCGATCGTTTTTTGCGATCGAGCGCGAACGGCGCGGCGGACACGCGAATTCGAAATTCCCCGTGGAAAGTGGGTCGTTACGCGTGCGATGCCGAGTCGCAATCGCGACAAGACGGTACTGTTACTGACCTAGCTGAGACTGCAACGCTTCCGTTCGGCTTAATTAACGTGCCGTGCCACGGATCAAGGCAGATTCGTCGACGCGACGGCTGAAAAAAAGCCTCTCTTCGCCGAGACGAGCAATCCGGTGGAACACTGGATCGTTCTCTGTGATTTATTACAGATTAAATCGTTCGAGCATGGCCAACGAAAGCCCTACATGGAGAGAGAAGAGCGCGGAGCTCGCGTTAATTATCCACCGCGGATCACACGATCGAGCACACGCGCCGGAAATGATGCAAGATGCATGCCCGAGGCGGACGACAACCATGATGCCTCGGGTCTCCACGCGAATTCTGCTCCGACGAGTCTATCTCCGGAGATCAAGTCAATTCGGGACCAAGGCTGAATTCGTCAATCACTGCGTTCATGAAAATTGATACTCCTTAATGAAATTTTAAGGAAACTCACTTTAAATAATTATTGTAAAAAATGATCTTCTTGTACTCGTCACTTTGAGGATTTTCTGCTTAATAGACAAACCAGAATATTTCTAGTGCCAGAGCATGTTGTTTTATTTTCTTTAAGGATGTAACAATATTATCAAGCTCATCCACAGTAGAATCAGTTTATTAAAATTATAAACGTTCAGGTCTAAAATAGATACTGCAGAGTTTTGTACAATTTATTATCAAAAATAAGAATACAATTTCGCGTTTCGAAGAGATCTCTTAACATAAACAATTACAATATAATTATTAACATATTCTGTGTACAGATCGGATGATCGCAGAAGTTCGTATTCGATTTTCGGAGACATCTAGAGAACTACGCAATTTTTACGAATAGGAATCTCGAAAATTGTCGATCGTGTTACATCCGCCAAAAAAAATGGAGGTTAATGTTGTAGTCATCTAATACCTCAATTTTTTGTCGTCAGGAGATATTTCCACTTTTCACGGTGTATAGGGAGAAAAAAGGAAAGCGCGAGAAAAGGCGTGGTGCCGCTCGCCAGACGCTCCCTGTTAGTATAAATAATTGCCGGGTGGTTGACCCGGTTTTTCGAGTGGTCGCTCGATCGTCTCTCAATTTTCCGCCTCGAAAATAAAATCGGGTTGCGAGCTGGAGTTCGAGAGCACCGCGTTGTCGGCGCGGCGTTCGGGTGAATCGTGGGCCGCCGACGCTCTCGGTGTTCGAGAGTCGACGTGGCGCAACAGCCACGCTCGGGAAACAACGATAATTAGGTCGGATACAAATTGGATCGCGAGCCAGTCGATCCTCGTGGCACCGTTCGAACTCGATTGTCTTCGAGCGCGTAGGCGGCAAGCGGAACGAATCCGAATCGCGACACATTTCCTACCAGAATCGACGACAGGTTCGGCTATGGTGACGCTCGTTTCATCAGAATTCATGAATGTGTAACAAACTTATTTTTATTCGTCATCCGTGACACATCTTTGACAAGTAGACTGCGGATTTCGTTCAATTATAAATTAAAATGGGTAGTTTCAAATTAAAATAATGTAGGATTTAAATCGTCAGAAAAAAAATTAAAAAATAAATTATCCCGTCCGAATCTCTGTCTAAGATCGCACACGTCTTTTCCTACTCGCGCGTCGCTCGAGAATCAATTAACATTGCATATTATAAAATGTGAAGAACGCAATCAATAACATTGATAACATATGTATAACGAATCGTCGCTAAAAAAAAACGTTATTAACGACGTGACATTCGGCGGAATTCCCGCCGCTAGGAGACGGCATCTCCCTACAATAATTAAAAAAGTAAAGAGAATTTAAGAACACGAACCTAAAAGAAATATTAAAAAGAGGAACACATGTCCAGCTTTTGCGTAGAGATCCGCAGTGTACTGACAAGTCACGTGTCCCTTACGCCATTGTACTAATTGCAGTAAAATATTGATTAATATTAATAGCACATATTGTGCCAGCAACATGTCCGTTGTTTGTACGCATTGAAGTAAAATATTGATTAATATTAAAAGCGCATGTTACACCAGGAGGTGTGGTTTATTTGTACGAAGTTTATAAACATTGTTTCCTGTGTAGTAAGAATTCCTCGGAATTGTTCCTCATCGATGGAAAGACAACGCAGAGAGCTCCACTACGGCACATCACACCGGGTTCAGGAACGTCGCGACGACGGCGTCCTCGAGATCTGTATCGAGCCGTCGCACCCGACGTCCTGTACCTGTCTAGAATCAGGTGGTTCTGCGACGTAGTGGCGATCCCTGCGCCGAACACGACAATATTCACAGACGAGCGAGAGAGAACCTGGATCGCCCTGGATCCCTGAAAGTATCTGGCCGTTTAGTATCGAAAGCAAAGATCAGGATAGTAAACGAGAAAGAAGACAGAAAGCTGAAGAAAGTTATAAGAACCTGCGGACACTTCACAGTTGGCGAACACTTATAGATGATGAAATAATAAGAAAGAGTGATAGAAAGTTAGCGAAGAAACGTAACCTTCACGAGTGAGGTGATCAATTAGGAAAAGATTGGAGGCATTGTTCAGTTTATTAATAGAAGTTCCTTGAGTTTCCATTAAGTTAATAGATGAGGATTGTCCACGAAGAAATTGCAATAAATTTGAAACACCAATTAGCAGAAAATTCCTGGGCGCCTGGGTATCAGCGTAGAGGTTGATTATTATAACCACAGCGACGTTGAGAAGTCTCAGATTTCACGAAGGAAGCTTAGTAGAAGTTTGAACAAGTACACGGACATCAACAGAGAGACGAATAAAAAGTAAAACGGCTCCGTGCGTGGTGGGGAATAATGAGATGACATTCGCATGTTCCTCTATAATGTTCTGAGCTATCTAGGAAACGAGGAAGAAGCTAGGGGGACGGTACGACGAATGGTTGTTCGATCAGTTTTATTTGCAGCTCGAGCGAGAGATCGTCTCTCGGCGGACACGTCGCGTCGGTGGCCTCATTGTCAATTCCGTATCACAGCGAATGAAATTAGCGAAGCACAGGGAAGGGAAGGAACAACCATCGAATTTATACGGGATGGCAATCAATGCGTATTCACGGCTCATTGCTTACGCGCGAGCCGCGTGGATAGACCGCACGAGAGCGTCTTTTCAACCGGACAAACGAGGGAAATCTAGACGAGGGCCGGGAAATCTGAAAGCTTCAAAGGTCCCGCGTCCGCGGCCGGAACGATACGATTTTTCAATTGGAAGTTCCATAGAAACTGGTCTCTTTGAGAGCAGAGTGCTTGCTCGATATCTCCGCGGTATCGACAGAATGCCGATTAACCAGATATTTGTCGGATCTTTATGCAAATGTCCGTTTTTAGAGATCATTTTATTGAAATCGGAACGATTTTAGCGGCATAGATTTCCCCCTCGCTATTAAAACATGCAAATGCTTATCCGTATTTACTCGTGGACGCATCGGATCTGCAGTCTGGCAGGTTCTGCGGCACACGAAAGTGCGATTCCGAGGTTTATACTACTCGGTTTACGAGTTACCTAGTAGTTTCCATTAACACCAACGGAAATGACGGATTCCGATGTTTTTAATTTACGATTATTGAGATTCTACTGAACTTATTTCGTTTCGTATATACTATAAAAAGAGTGGCTAAAACTCCTTGTTATTTTTATAAATTAATGTAAGTCACCTCGAACTACTCAATGATTTATTTCTTTGGATATATAGCGTGATATAAAACTTTCAATGATCCCTGGATCCAGTGTTAACAAAATGTTAGAACCGTTAGGATCATTCAGAGGGTTGAAGACAACCGATACAATCTCTGAGATCTTGTGACAAGTTCGTACGACTCGGTGGATTGGATCAGATACAAAGATTTGGTACAGGGAACAGAAGGAAAGTTTTCCAATTTGCCAGTGTGAAACGTAACAGGATTACTCGTTATTAGGTTGCGGTTCCGATAGCAGGAGCATTTGATTTATCGGATCAACTTGTCAGCCAGCTTGTCCAGATAACTGACAACCCCCAGGATACCGATAGCGAGTGGATTAAACGTAATTAAAAAAATTATTTCATCGATTGATAAGTTCCCCGTAGTATCTATTACGCTCTGGACGTTTACAAAAGTGTTCGAACGGTAGAAAACCGCTAATCCCCTGTTTCCAAGTGATGGCGCTATAGCGAGCAGTGAAACCGACAGACAGTGCTTCAAAATTGATTTGTATAAGCGAAACCAATTCGTATGAAACAGGTTCGGAAGTCTAAAAATATTTGAAGAAATTGCGATTGACTAGAACTATGTTGAAATTATATGATACCCAAGGACTATATTCAAAATTATTTTCCTAGATCCTCAGAGCATTCCAACTGACTATATTTCGTTTACAAAAATAATACATCCCCATAAATACATCCTCGCAGTCCCAATAATCCAGTAAATCTCGGTAAACCAAAACGAGTTGAAATTACGGTCTTAAAGGAGGATACAATGTGCACGCAGAAATTTAACGAGCAGAATAAGAGCTGAAACGAGCCAAAGAGGAGCCAGAAAAGTGGCTAAAGATCCGACGAATTATGCGTATACATACTACGGGACCGGTATGATCCCAACGAAACGTATGATCATCGGCGGGCGCGTGCTCCTCGGATTCCTCGGCTCTCGCAATTACGAGCAAATAAATACGTCCGACACGGTTTTTCGAGCATCGGGAACAGCCTCGCCGCGTAAATAACGCAAGACCGGTAAGGCCTACACGCTACACGCGATTTCCACGCGAACGGAAACCCGGATCGGTTGTAAATCGGTCGAGGCGTGTGCCTCCGATCGAAACTTTGTAAAAGGGAAACTTGTTTCGCGACTGGTTTCCGGATCGGATCGGATAGGATCGGAGCAATTCGCTGTTGTCGAGAATTTTTCCAACGAGTCCCCGGGACAAAAATGGACAGGATCCGGTTCGGCTTCCACTTTCCTTCCGAAACCGAGCTCGTCGAGTTACTGCGGATTCTGGAGCACTTACGCTTTTTGCGGTAAAAATTCAATAAAATATATTTTCTATCAAATAAGAATCTAATATATATATATCAAATAAATATATAGTAAACTAAGAATGTGTTCTCTTACTATGTTTATTTATTTTTATTTTTCTAAAAATGTTGTTTAAATTTTTTTAAATATTTTTCCATTAAGTAAACACAAAAACTGACCTTCTTTTTCATCCCAATTAAAAAAGTCATGCAGTGAAGGGTTAAATTATTCGTTACACAAAGTGGATAGGTATGTTTCAGTTATCTAGTGGTGATATAAACAAGTTTCAATCAATATACGTCACCTTGATTTTTGAAATAGTAACCCATATTTTTTACTCCATAATATTATAATTGGTATCGAAACAAATCCAACGACCTATACTAATACATATAACATTGAACCTTGAAATAACGCTAGAATAGTTTTGATCACAAAAAGCGGACTCCCGGACCACTGTGCGACGCGCGACGGTGTTCTGAATGGTGCGGAGGTGGTCCGGGGGTAGAATGCATAATTCGAAAGTGCAGTTAATTAGATTTGCAGCCGTATTTGGTGCAGGTTCGCGTTCCCCGCGCGACCATGTAAGATGTAAACGAGAGCCAGCGTACAATCTCCGGTAATAAGTGCAACTGGTGCGCTTGGCCTGGTATGCGAGTACGGTATTTACACGTGAACGCCCACGGAGTCCACTCGACAAGGATCCATCGCTAATCCGCCTAGCACAGCTCGCTAATCAACGTCGTCTAAACCTCTCACGAGATTTTCAATTTCTACGACCCACCTCAAACTTCCTGTACAAACAAATTCCCCTAGCTACCGCATTTAAATTGCAATTGGATAATCATTATACTTAGACTCGTCCCAGTTTATTTGGAACCTTTCTCTCCTCGTTACAATTTTTATTGTTCATCATTTCTTGTCTGTTTTAGTTCAAACAACGAACTGTACTATTTTTATTCCGAGCAACTGAAAGGATGCACTTTACGGCGACCGATTGTATTTCCCTCGTAAAGCGTTCCTGTCGTATCACTTCAATTAATTTCTCCTGTCTGAAGGCCGGCGCGTGTGTACACAAAAATCTCTTTCTACAGTTTCTAGGAGAATTAAATTCTGCGGTTCACAGAAATCTGTAACGGTCTCTAAGCCGGAGGCGAGCTGAAATTGCGAGCAGTGGCAATAAATTGTCTCGCCGAAGCAGAAAGTCCGATAAGAAAAATTCGATAATGTCGGAGAAAGGACTCGTCGGATGAAAAAAAAGAGAATAGAACTTTCCTTGGGAATCGTTCGCGAGAGGTTTACGCGCAATTATGCGTGCTCTCGCAACAGCTTTGTCCGCGGGACAAGTGAACGTGGCTCTGTGTTAACCCGATTTCTTAGGACCCGTGCAACTGCGCGCAACTGCGTGCAACTGCGTGCAACTGTTCGCGAAAAAAGTTTCTCCTTGAAATGAATGCTCGGCGCAAACGCGGCGCTCGTAATTTTCGCGGACAACTCGCAATTCTTTAACGAGCGCTTGTAAAAGTTCAGACAGAATAAATTGGTAATTCAAGCGGAAGAAGAAAGGCGCGCACGAGAAGTCTTGCGAGGGAAGGTCTCGCGACTTCGCTACTCCGGCTTTCCATTGTGCTGAAATTCTAGCCTGCACAGTGCCGAGAAGTTAATATGCGAAAAGAATTCCGAAGGTACACGATTTACATCTCAAAGCACCGAATTGGAAATTAATGATAGCTGCACTTCACTTCTAGCCGTTGACCACAAAGAGAAGTAATTAATTCTAGGCTAGCCAAGTATATTATTACATCTAGCATTTTGCAAGAGAAAGACGCAATTAATGTGCATTTATAGCTTATGTAACTTGTACAACAATTGATAAGACTTTCACTTTGACCACGAGAAATTCTCTAATCGATTAACAAAATATTTCTCTGATTTTAATTTGTATAAAATAGTCTGTGAAAATACACAATATTCCTGAAAATCTTTGGCTTATTGCAATAAACACGTAAAAATCCGTTATTTCATTATAGATTAAATAAATTACGAATTCTCTAAAAGTATTTAAAAAAGCGGTACAAATAAGTCAAATTCAAGGTAAAAAATCAGTGTAAATGTTTGAAGGCTATATCTTATCAGCAGTATTTCGTAATGGCGAGATGAGTTGGCCAAACGATTATCCTCGAAGTAACATCGCCACGAGCCGACGAGATAAAATCGAACGCGATCGAAACACGAGGGAACGCGGCGTTAATCCGCGGCCGAAGATAAAAATTAATCTCGGTTTTTCCGGGCACGCGAAACAGGCTATTCCGCGGGAGTTTACGATCGGCAAGAAGCCGCGATCCGATCGATCTGTTTAAATGCAAAAACCCAGTACCGTTACTCTCGATCGAGATCCGATCGAGCACGCACGCAAAGCGACGACGCTACGCGATTCTTTCCCTCGGAAATAATGGGAAACCGTGGAATAACCGCAGCGTGCAAAAACCCTTTTGCTGACGTTTCCACGATAGAATGTACCGCGAGACTTTTTTCACGGGAATTGGCGAAAGTACAAGGTGTGGATGCCGATTATCGACAGATTATGGATACCTTACTTATTCTTTACGACGGTCTCGACTGTCGAGACTTGTCGATATAAAGGTGAATAAAAGCAATTATAATTTCTTGGAATTTGTCAGCAATTATACCAGTATTCTTTGGTCGTGACTTTACTGAAAGAATTCTGTCCAATTCTGGAAATAATCTTGACACACATCCTGAAATGTAATTTGTCGATTGATAAAACCTGTCCGGGTCTGTTGTAAGAGGCTCGAGTTAACTAAAATTATAATTTCTCTTTTACCGCGATTTCAAAAAATTGAGGATAATATACCTAAATGCGTTAAACCCGCAATTTGTTAATAAGTACTGATGATGTCAGTACTTATCGATGACGTCACCGATAATCGAAGGTCCACTTCAACTACAGCAAGCGAGGTACGGAAATCCGCGATTCTAGAGGCCGCAAGAAGCCGGAGACGATCTAGCGGGCCGATCCATGGATCATTCGCGGTATCGGCCGGCGGGGACGCGATCGGTCGTTAGCTAAGCCGTTATCACTATTAAATATGGCGCGTATCGGTCCGCTTTGAACGTTTGTATCGTCCCGTCTCGGATCGGATCGGTTAGGTTCGGTTCGAAACGCGCGTGCAAAATGCTCGAGATTCGTTCCACGTTCGGTTGCGCTCTCTATCTGCGCTCTATCCGTTCTGTTATCGGTATCGAACGCAGTATCGTGCACGGACCGACATTCGTAGTTCAGATAGAAGGTATACTAGCTGGGAAAAATCGTGATACGTTTCCGATTTACCGGAATGCGCGCGCAGTGTTCCGCGAATTCATCATGGTCGCCGGATGTTCCCCGAGCCATGTTCTATCGTCTATCTCCTGCCTGTTCCCTCTATCGTCTGTCCCTGTGGAAACCGACCTTGTTGGTCGGGCTATCTATCAACGAAATCCTTTTCGATCTTCCCCCAACGCTCCGATCAGAAACGCACACGATAATACGTCCTTATTGCACGCGTTGTTCACTTTTGCCCTCGGGAAAATTATTCTACCTCGTAAACGGTGCATTATCCTTTGATCCATCTTATCCACCAATCAACCACTCGCATAGCTATATTATTCCAGACTCATTAATAATTGTTGAAGTATTTCTAGAATCAGAATTGTACACTCCGAAATGACCCATTCATTTCTGTTAAATAAAAAGGAAAACATTGTCTGCGATATATGTAAAGTACCAATTAACATGAATCATCTAATAATGGAATGCAAAAAATATGAAAATCAAAGGAAAAATGCTAAGCTGCCTGGATCCTTACCCAGTCTATTAGAATATCGCAAATAGTCACCATTAGATTGCAGATGTTCATACATTTATAGCAAAATCGTATTAGATGAAATTCAAGATTGTAGGAGAATTTGAAAAATCAAAGATGTATAAAGAGATAATATTCTGTTTGGTTTCTACCCCTTGCAATCAATACAGACAATTTTTATTTTGCATAAAGATGTCTATGTATAAGGATTCAGCTTTGTGTTTATACGGATGAATTCCCGTGGTCGCAACAGACCTAGATATTGATGCGACCTGTATAAATAAATCAATTTAAAAAATTGAGTCGAATGTAAAACAGTGTCGTGAACTGATCAGATTTATTAAGGAAGCGATACAGACGATACTCGTTTCGCACGAAGATCCGCGGTCCGGTTATGAGCTTTTAGCGAGAGAAACGATGCTATGGGACACGTTAATCACAAACGTCTCGCGAGCGTGGATTAACAGTTCACCTCGAGGCACGATAAAATTTACGAGCACACCGGCAGTTTGTTCTGCACTAATGCTCGAACACGGTCCCATCTAAAAATACTGGTGATTAGTCTCGCAGGTGGACGCTTGCGCGAGCGCACGCTGCAAGGAATGAGTAAGCCTTCCGCGAACGACAAGCGATTACATCGTATTGTGTTCGAGCTGCTTTCGATACCGAGAGCTGTTCGGTGAAGCACGATAGGGATACATCCACCTCCGAGTAGCGGCTATCTCGAATAACAGCCGGTTAATTGCGTTGGCGTTGGATAAATCAAAGCCGCGATTTACCGGTACGCCGAGTCCCTGGACCTGTGCCGCCGCTCGCAACGCGGAAAACGCGTCGAACCCGAGGAACTATCTCTAAAAGAATTATGATATGTTTCTCTTCCTATCCCGTACCCTTTTTGCTCGCTTAAACTGTTAGTCATTCGTATTTACGAAGTTCGATCGGGAAGTGAATTCTGTAAGTTTTTAGAATTATCAGGAAATCTTGCTAATTTTATTTCGAATACACTATTATTTTTACTATATACCGGAACGATTCCGAACCAATTTTAAAGCTCGTTTCTCTTTGAAAATACAGGCACTTTCGAATTTAAACTTCCACGAAAACAACCATCCGTTTCCCCCAGGGAGCTGCTCGACTTCAGTCGCAGTTTCGCCACCTCTGTGCAGTTCCCAGAACAATCGAGAACGAAGAAAGAAAATCACTGGAACACGTCGCGCGAAGTCAAACAAGTTTCGAACAACACTCCTTTGTCGCGCATTGGATCGATTTCGAAAAACAGACTATAGTCGCAGAAAGTTTCGAGCGTTGCAAACATCAGTCCCGGAAAAGAAAGCTTACAGGAAACTGTCGAAGCAAGAGCGTTAGGAAGAAGCACGAGAAAAAGAAGACACAGCAGAAGAACAAGAACAAGAAAGAACCACTTATACACCATACAGAGCGTGACGAAAATCTCGCGTCTCTGATGGAAAGCGCCGAATATAGAACGCCATTACGAATGCACAAGGATATGCGCGTTTTTACGATTCGCAAGAGAGAAAGAGAGAACGGAAACATAGGGGAAAGCATTGAAAAACAGAGAGTAGTATGGTAGGTCTGCTAATTACGTGGCCATTGATAAAACAAGGTGAACCTGTCTCCTGCGTTTACAGTAGCTCCGTCTGTGGATAGAAGCTGATAGACTATGGACCCTATTCTTTCTTCTTTCTGTTTAGGTTATTCTTCCGAGACCAGGGAAATGATGAAAATTCTCTGAAACGAGTGTAACGATTACCTCGGGAGCAATCACGAACTTTTGGTAGATCGTGAAAGAATCGATCGTGATAAATTCCGACCTGAATCAGCTCCTACATCAATCTGGCACTGTCACACGCGATGGCTTTGGTAGATCTGCTAATTACGTAGCCATTAATGAAACAAGGTGAACCTGTCTCCTGCGTTTACAGTATCTCCGTCAGTGGATAGAAGCTCCTGGACTATGAACCCTATTCTTGCTGCTTTCTGTTCAGGTCATTCTTCCGAGATCGAGGAAACGATGATAATTCTCTGGAACGAGTGCAACGATGACCTCGCGAGAGATCAAGAACTCTCGGTAGATCGTGGAAGAATCGATCGTAATAAATTCTGACCTGAATCAGCTCCTAGATCAATCCAGCACTGACACACGCGGTTATACGATCTAATTGATGGAATCGATGGTACGTTGAAACTGTGACTTTGGTAGATCTGCTAATTACGTGGCCAATAATGAAACAAGGTGAATCTGTCTCCTGTGTTTAAATTCGTGGAGTATGGACCCTTATTCTTGTTCCTTTCCGTTCAGGTTATTCTTCCGAAACTAGGGAAACGATGATAATTCTTTTCGACCTGACAGCTGCTACAAGATCGATCCAGCACTGACACACGCGGTTATACGATCTACCACCTGATGGAGTCGTCGGATCTATCGATGGTACGTTGAAACTGTGACTTTGATAGGGTCTGAACTAGTTGACAACGAGGACCGACCCACTCGACTCGAGGCGAAGAGAAGGACTAACATCCCCGACGGGCACGCAGCACTCGGCCGGTCACGTTTTTGCTTATATTGTGATTAGAATTCCAAGGATCGTCTTCTGTTTCAACTTTCAACGTCGCAGACGTTTCACAGAACGGTTGACGGTGACGGTTTGAGTGGTTCGAGGCCTGGTTCTCGTTCTCACTGTTCTCAGGCATCGTCAGCGTCGCAGTCGCGTGCAGATAACGAACCGACAATAAGCCCAAGTGTTATCGCATCGCGCGGAACAGAGACGGCTCTGTCGTGAGCTCGATGCTAGAAGGGACGCGATCAAAATGCAGGCGATCTCGTAATCCGACACCTCGTTCGCCAGAGGAAACAAATACGCGAACGAGGGACGGCAAATATGTGTCAGCAACTGCTCGGGGAGAACCAATGGGAACTCTGCCGAGTTTCTGGAACCGTGGCCCACGTGTCGGAAAATGGAGAAAGTCTATCAATGAACTAATTGCACGTCTAAAGATCAGTCAGGTAAGACGACGACTCGTAAACTCGTTAACTGTAAATGATTTGGCTGTAATATTACAGCTTTCGGTGTGCACGGGTGTTTAAGAAAAAGAAAAATTGAAGGAGAATATTGGATACTCTACGAAAGACCAAAAGACGACGAAGAAACATTTGTTCAATATTCTAGAACGTCATAATATAGCTTTGATATTTTTTGGGGAATAATTGATATTTCAAGGAAGCATTAGTTCAAAAGAAAAACTCCGTGTGTATAAATATTTCTATCCAAATGCATTGCAAAATATTTGTCTGGTCGGATACGTTCCTTGTCTGTGCGAATAGTATAAATCGACCTTAACGGTTGCGAGCGTGTTTCCGAGGAACGTATGAGGAAGTGAGTACTTTTGTGGGTCATCGTACCCTATTGTTCGTGGACTGACTCTATTTCCTAGTAAGTCATTTGGTAGAATAAGATCACAATCTGCCTTCAGCATTTACAATCATCAGCGTTCTTAGAATTAGTCTTTACTTCACTATTTGTATTCGAATGGTTACTCTGAAGTGCCATTAAGAATTGCTACAGGGAGATCGGGGTCGAATTTACGAGAAGCTCGAACGATCCATTGATCAACCACGAGCAATCTCAACGAGAAGCATTCTTCCATGCGGCAGTCTGCGAGCAGGTGGTACAGTTAGGTGAATCTTCTGGGATAAAACGAGCGTCGAATCGCGAGCCATTAAAAATCTTCCCACTGGCGAGAGTGCGTGTGAATTCGCGGAGACCAGGGGAAAACTCGACGAGTCAATTAAATTGCAGGCCACTCGCGCGGCGGGTCGGGCGTGCGCGTTTCATTCCTCGCACTCGTGTGTTTATTTATTCGACGCGATAGAGCGGGCACCGTGTGGGAGATGAAAGGATCGCGAGAGTGATCGCGTCAACGCGATCCAAAGGAAACCTTCCACCAATTGCTTCTCCCCCTACTCTCGAAAAATATCCTTTCCTCGAACAGCGATCTCTCGATTGCTCGTGCGATTTGAGGAACCGCGATACCTTATAAGTTATTTCATAGAACGCGAGACCGCGTTTATACCTCGACGATTATGACACCTCTCCTGTGTCGTGAATTGGGTCTCTCTCAGGATTCAAGCGTGGGACTCAACGAGCAGATTGCTTTTTCGCGATGAAATGTTTGGTTCATGCCGTTCCGGCTGTTGAATTGTGGTGGATATCATTCGCAGTTTAAGATAAAACAACTCTCTACCAGATAACTAACGAATTCCTCTACCACTTATCCTATCTTCCGCAGTAATTGCACATCCGGCTTTTGAACTCATAACTCGCGCGTTTGGAATCGTTGCTTGATCTTCCCAGTAACACTTGACAAGAATACATTTTGGCTCTTCTCGTTCTTTTTATGGCTTTCAATTTTTATTCCTGAACGATTGTTTGTCAATCAAATAATAATTGTAAAAATAATTGTAGAAAAACTTTCCATGAGATTTAATTTGTCCGTGCACAGGTAGATTGTTAGCGGTTTCCATCAGATTGAAGGTTCGCCGACGGTTCCTTTGTAGAGCTTACTCTTTTATAGACATAACGTGGGTGGAGCGAAATGGTTTTAATCACGAAAGGTCCCTTGATCGATTAAATATTTGTATCTCGCGGGGGTGTCGCTGCCTCCACTTCAGAAAGAGAAAGGGTTGGTTTGTTTGCGAATAAAATGGCTCACCCTCTATGGTGAAAAGGGGGAACGACTAAACTTATGCGTATTCGGCTATTTTATATAATGACTGGAAAATTGTAATTGTCTTTTCGTCATTTAAACTTCTCTTTGTGCGTGGGATTCAAATGCAGCCCAGGCAGATAAAAACGGAAATAAAAAGTTGACATTTGAAAAGAAAATTCAAAGAAGTCAATTATGTTTATGGAAAATTTATCTCGTTTCTCTCACGTTCTGGCAATCGAGAAACGAATTTCACAGTTCGGAATTGATTTTCCGATTCGTTGTTAAGAATCCGCGTAAGTACTTACTGTATACAGAGAAAAAGGTCACGATGCGAGATGTAGTTTACAAATGTGATTGGTACACAACATTGTGAAACAGCGAGCCTGTAATTAATGTTACGCGCTCGGGGAGAATCGAGGTAGGAGTAAAAATCGCGGAGCACTCGAGAAGCGGTACACATGGCCAAGTGGCAGTGTAAACAGAGTAAACATTTATTGAAAAGGGCGAGCAGCGTGGATGTAAACGAGGGTGCGCGAACGCACATGGGCGTGGGTCACGTCAATTAGGTTCGCGGCCTTATTACTCGCGCTTGATAACCCGAATCGAGTGGTAGTTGCACTGGTAAGCACGTTCGTCGCGTAAGTTACACCTGTAAGAGCTGCTAATGGAGCCGGACCGATGCTCGTAATTAGTGGTTCGCGTGCGCGATGTCACGCGTGCGTGCGTGCGTTCGTGCGCTCGTAACTGCGAGTCCACGATCGCTTTTACGGGGTTCACGTTCACGGGGATACGTTTACGCACTGCGACGCAATTAAACGACTTGCCGGTTCTCACGCGTCTATTCCACGCAACATCACCTAACTCGGATCAGGCATTTCTAGTTTAAAGGGAGGACGGTCCCTTTTTCTAGAAACGGCCTTCTGGTGGTCGTGCGTCATCTAGATAGGGTGCTATTTATTTATTCTGTGCTTCTGCTTGCTCGAAGGATAAATCGGACGATCTTCCTCGCTGGAGGTTTCACCTCGAGATTAACCACTCACAACCATCGGTGACGTTGTTTACTTGTGGGGACACCGATGATGGAGGTGCTCATACTCTTGTAGACAGCAGGGAAATTGATCTGCTAGGATTCAGTGAAGATTTTGAACGCAATGTAAAATGTATCAGTTCTCTCTACGTTTAAAGGATTTTAAAATACAAAATCATTGAGGAAATATATCTGGCAATTAATAAGACAATTTTTTCATTCGAAAAGTCGAAAATGAAAGCTAAGTTTTTACCATTTGGAATAAGTTTTATGACATTTTATTCTGCGATCTCCTGCGATTTTTCAGGAAACTTAATTCTCGTAGAATTTTTCTTTTCTATTAGCAATTGAATTTCGGATCTTCATTTCGGCTACCGATCGTTATTTCGTAACAGCAGATACGACAGCGCAACAATTCTTTGGCTCCGAGCTTTTTCCAGAACTGTTATATATCATCAATAAGAAATGAAAGCAATGCGAGAACGTTCCGCAGAAAATGGGAGCAGAGGACGGCGCAACAGGATCGAAGCAACGAAAGGGGGGAAAAGTATGATTCGTTTTCGTATAGCTGGGACAATGAGGCTCGACGGTTGGGTAGATCGATATCGGCATGAATTGAATCGATCTGGCTGGGTCCACGTTCTTCTATCCACGTGGGATACACCTATCCATTACCCCACCCATTTAAGGTATGCTCGGTAGTCCTGGCAGACCGCGAGCGTTAAATTTAGGCGTGGTTGTTCGCGTTGCATCGTGGGCTCGAATCGGCGAGCGGCATGGAGCGCGGGCATATTCGAACGAAACACGATTCCCCTTCGATAGAGTAAATTTTCCACGCATGGCTGTGCTCAGGCTCTCCTTTACAGTATAGCTCTCTGCTATAGCTCGCTCGCGTCGAACGCAAACCACGTAGGAATTATTGCACGCCGAGTCGGGCCGGGCCGGGCCGGGCTGGAGTACGTACGGTTCAGCGCTAATTACAAACGAGGTACACGCGCTCGGTACAACGTTTCTCCGCGATCCTAGAGCCCTATTAAGAAGCTTTACCGGTGTAACTCACCGCTCCCTCCCGCCTTCGAACTCGGGTTATGAACCCTGCATAGCGCAGCCGTGACTACACACCAAACGATATCCGTTTCTCATCTTCTAACCGTCGATCGTTTTCTCTATCTCCCTCTCTCTCTTTCTTTCTCTGTCGCTAATCCGACGAAAAGCCTTGCAACCGATTACTCTCAACCATCCGCTAACACGACCACTTCCGGTGTACCAGGATTTCCAATTTGTTTAAGCTTACAGATCGACCATTTCTTCTTCCGGCAACTGCGTTTCCGCGCAATTAAAAAAATGTTCGATTAATTTTGTTAACAAATCTCGTACGTCGGTAATCGATTCATCGATGACTGGTTGGTGGTAGAAGAGGAAACGGAATTCGATAAGAAAGTCCGTCGAGACCGGAGAAAGGCTAACTCGATATCGTCGACGATACGGCCGACGCTTTCTCGACGATTAAACGGCGCGGCCGTCTGTAAGCGATAATTAGCTCGATACGGCAATTAATTCGGCGCGTGCCGCTCGTCGTGAAAAGACATCGCTATGCATACAACGCCGGCGCTCGTGAGATTATATTATTTTACATTTTTCATGGCCTTTCACCCTTTAATCAATTTTAGAGATGAAGAGCCATGACGAAGATTTCAGACTGAATCGATTAATCTCTTGACGTACAATTCAATTACTCGGTCTCGCATTAAATCGTACCGTTCAGTTTTCTCTGGTGCTCTGAATCACGTTGGTTTATGGTGGACGATTAAAGAATTTTTTAAAAATTGGTAGTCATTTTTTGAAATCGATGCAGTGAATTTTTATTCTGCATAAAAATTCGCGGTCTAACAATGAATTTTGACGTCTGAAACTTACGACAAGAGATTAATAAAATATGAAGACATTAGACGAATATAATGATGTTACACTACTTTTGACTTGGTAAAATTATTAAAAGAGGAAATGCGATAAAAAAAGATTACGATACATGTACATTGACAATGTCTGCAAAATCTAGTTCTCAATTCGAGTGCACCGCATCCGAACAGGATGTCCAATTAGTTTCTACATCACGCGCGATGATTAGACGAGAAAGCGAGGGTTAGAGGACAACAAAATTTCGAAGTTTGTCCAGTCGGTTATGGTAATTCCCGTACGCGGTGCTCGTTAGTCCTCGTTGTTGGTCTGGATGCAAAGGAGCGATCTCGATCTCAGGGTTTGATTTACCGTGGTTCGATCGACGTCGATCAACCGCGGGCGAATTATTTCCCCGGCATCGTGACCCGTCGGTGTGTTACGCGATCACGGAATTATTTGCGAGAGAGCACACACGCGGCGAGTTCTCTCGGTGTTCGATCTGTAACAAAGTATCGCCACGGGCGACCCGATTCGGTTAATGGAGAAGGGGCGACCGTGAAGGGTACGCAGGAATTTCCGGGTTGAAACTATTAAAAGTTCAGTAGAATGAACGACGCGCAGCGCGGCGCACCGCTCTCCGCGATATCCAGCAAATAACAGGAAAGAACCGTAGCGCGAGCAGCGGCGCATAAATAACGGCCGATCGCCGTTCTGCTCCGCACCGCTCTGCAAAGAGAACGAGAGAATACGAGCGGGTCGCGCGCGCGGCCGCCCGAGCTAGTTTGGGCCACGAGAAATTCCCGTCTCTGACCTTTTCGTGCGTTTAATCATCGTGCCAGGCCTATCAATCCGCGCGGAGAAACGAGGCGCGATAAAAATCATGCAACGCTCGGACGGCTCGGCCACCGATGGATTCGTGGCTCCGCGCTCGCGTATCAATTTTCTCGCTCGACTCTTTCGTTACGGTCTTCTGCCTCGATTACTACCAGAGCTTGTCTCTATTCTGGTCGAAAGGGTGCTTCTTTCTCCTCTGCACCGAAAGCCCCCCTTTTCTTGCTTATCGAGCAGTTAGAAACTTTGACACCATTTCTCTACGCGTGGGTGGTTGCAGCAGTTGATGTCAGCGAGGACCGCAGATTACTTTGTGAAACAGTATCTTAGCTACAATTGGATCACTGGAATGCTTTGAGGCACTCCGCACACGGGGAGCAACAAAGCAACGCCCCTTGAAGTAGTCTACATAATCGAGCAATTAAACCACACCCATCGAAGCACTCTATGTAGTGAAGAACCACAGAAACGCGGCTCTCAAAGTACTCCACATAGAGAAGGAAACCAAGCCACGCCTTTCAGTCAACTAAACCACGCCCCATGCAGCACTCTGTATAGATAGAATGATAGAATCATGCTTCTCAAGACATATAGCTAGAGAAAGGAGACTACACCTGTTCAGGACACATATAAATAGACAGTAATGGAGTCACGCCCTTCAGAACTCTCTGTACACAAAGAGCAAGGAAACCACGCCCCTCGGGGCACTTTGCAGAGGGAACGTAATGCAGCTACGCCTCTCAAGACATTTTAAACAGAGACAGAAACGAAACCACGCCTATTCATGATTCCGTAAATGTTTTCGCAAGTTAATAAAGTCCATACGGACTGTAAAAAACAGTTTTGCTTTTGTAAGGAACGAATTACGTGGACGAAACAGCGAAACCCGTTGTTTCGTCTTTCTTCGCGGGACTTATGATCGCGTGCAGTAGTGGTTCCATCGGTCGGCGATTTCGTCCTGCAGCTAGAAACCTCGGTACTAATTAAAGCGACGACGCGAGGAACGTAACAGGCGTGTCGGTGCGGCGTGGCACATAAGTCGCGACGCCAAGAGGAAGCGTAGCCAAGCCCGCGGACAAGCCGGGGTATATCGGAACGGTTCATTGTGAGCCGAACAATGACCGAGTGGCCAAGTGCGAGGGTCAGGGGCGCGAGGAGCAAGGGAAAGAAACACTCCAGACCGCGTACAGTGTGGTCCGTGTGCCGACAATCTATACGTACCGACAAACGTTCCATGTATAGGGTATAGCCAGCACCGAACACCCTCCAGACTGTGCTAATTTTTCCACCCCTTTGTTCGTCCCCGCTTTCTCGATTAACCTTTGCCGACCGTGCCCTTCCCGATCCTCACTGTCTCGAAAAAGCCCCAACTGCTTTCAGATATTTTCATTCTTTTCGTCCTTCGCCTTTCCAACTTCACAGAAATATTCCTTCCCACACTGTTTTCTTTTACATCGATAATGATTTTCGTTTACTGTGATGAATAAAAGAACGCTTACAAACATTGTCTTATGAATTTATCACGTCGGAGATCCAGAGATATACGAAGATGAAGCTGGAAAAATTATAATTAGTAAAAGTACTCGTCTATCTAATTAATTATCTAATAGCACGGAACGACATCAGACCGGTATTTACGCTTCTCGTTCTTTCTTCGTGCGGACGGTGGACTCTAATTAGACTTTTCGATAGAATCCTGTTTAACAAGATTGGAAGGATAGAATCACCCACGAAGGCTACGGTAATTTTCTAATCGTTCTCGTTTTATCAGATACGTTGCGTTATACCGCCGCCTATTCGACGAAAGGGCAATTACGATGAAAGTGCAAACGATTAGAGATAATTGTTATCAATTTGTTTTCATTCACGTGAAAGTTTTCCTAACCCGATCAATCTACCGGACAGACATTTTCGCCTCCGTCACCGTTAGATCGCGAACCGTCTTTTCGAGTTAATTAACGGCATTGAAACGTTATCGGCCACGACGGCCATTATAACGGGCAGCTATTTTAACGGGCGGTCGGGATTTTTCATCGATTAGACCACACGATGCAAATATTTTCCGTGCTGCCATCTACCGCATTCAATTAGTAAACATTAACGTGATAAACCAACATTGCCGCTGTTTAAAATGAATTCCTTGAACAATATTCTTGTGTCTTCGTCGACAAAAGTTCTTAATTTTAATTAGAGAATATTGGTCCATTGTAAACATTTTTCATTGAAAAATTAATCCAGTAAGGTTTCAAAAAAATGTAAAGAAACAATATTTATCACGGAAAGTGTTTGCTGAAACGAGTCGACAACTTTTTCATTTCAATCAACATTTTTAAAGATTTAAAAATTAGTCCTGTAAGGTTTACCAATTAAATTTGAAGAAGATATTCCTCAAAATCTCAGCTACAATATAAGCTTGTTTTTCCGGATAGTGTTTTCGAGATTCGTAGAGTAACGCAAATGCAAATTGCAAATGGCTCTTCGTGGAAAGCGAAAGTGATCGATCCGGCGTGAAACGGTGCCGTAATCCCCCGACTATTATGAACGAGAATTTTCAATGAACGTTCACCGAGTTGGTTACACATAATGCGCTAATCGGATGCAAAATTGCTCAGTTGGCGTAGATGCCGCTTGGAACCGCGAAGCCGCGAGGAGCCATCCTCGATCGAAATTCAACGAAGTTGTCTATCGGCGTTCAAAATCCAATTTCACCGTATTCCCTTAAGCCCTCGATATATCCAGCCTCGTTAAGGATCGGCTGTAACTAGTTTATCCACGGCGGAAAGCCCTAAACTCTCGCTCGCGTATCCTGTCGATTAATCTCCGCGTCGGATACACAGAAATTTCGCGTCTTCCCCGGGGCACGCGATCTCTTTCGGCAAATTGAATTCTTCCTGGCGTCTTCGAGCCTCGTTTAACCAGACGCCTCGGCTACATTTAATGCGCGATTC
Source organism: Lasioglossum zephyrum (assembly GCA_028455615.1). NCBI lineage: Eukaryota > Metazoa > Arthropoda > Insecta > Hymenoptera > Halictidae > Lasioglossum > Lasioglossum zephyrum. The sequence continues at coordinate 1,168,530 of CM052323.1, read as the reverse complement.
TGCCTGAGCAAAACCGTTTTCATTTCTACTTATTTGTGTCCCGACTTTTCCTTACGCGTAAGTAGGCAAGAACCTGGGAATATTTTCACAATATTTTTCTATCGTCTTACAACTATTGAAATTATCAAGTTGCTTACATGGAAATTGATCTAACAAATTTCTTTATCCAAGCACATATTGTAATAAAACTTGCACAAAACCTAAATAAACAGAGCCTTGTCATTTTTTTTCTATCGTCTTACAACTATTGAAATCATGAAATTGCTTACATGGAAATTGATCTAACAAATTTCTTTATCCAAGCACATATTGTAATAAAACTTGCACAAAACCTAAATAAGCAGAGCCTTGTCATTTCTCTAAGCTCAAACATTTACATCGCTTTTAGCGCGCAGTTCTTTTAGTGTTAAAACATAATATATACCATTAGAAACCAACACAATTCTCCGCGTTATTTTTATTCTCTATTGGGTACATACACTTAATCCAGAAGTTATCTCGGTTGAAAAATTTATCTGTTTACGAATACTTTATTTTATAATTTTCTAGATCATAGACGAATTGAATCGAGTGGTTATCGCACGAATCCCGACGTCCCGGTTTCGCGATCGATTTGTCAAAAGAATCCGCTCGATCGATTGTCCGCGTCGAATCGCTAACGTGCGTATATTAAGGTCGCGAGTTTTATTTGATCTGCGAATTACTTCTGCCGGTTTTGATTAACGATAAGGACACAGAACCCGAGTGTCCCGTCTACAGTTATATCATTGAAATGAAGCGTTAAACAAGACTGTGTACGTCGCCCGAGCGGATTATAATCCGGTAGCATTATCGCACAGGCTCCTCTTCAAAGTGCTCTCGAAATCTCAAAGGATCCGTCTGACGAGGCACTTCGAGGCGGCAGATATTCTGTCCTCGATGTTTCTAATCCTTTCGTCCTTTGCAACCAACCTACCAGCTAATCCGTTCATCTAGGACCGGTTCACCAGTCGGATGCACCAGACTGCATCCCTAAGGAAGTATTCATTTCTACGAACCCCCGCGGCTCGCGTTAATATTTTGCAAATTAAAGTGGATCAACGGCGACGTTCAATTAGCTTAGCGAGTCAATTATGGCTTACTGGGTGGTACCGAAAGAAACTAGTATTAAACCCTAGGAGAAGCTTCGAAATTGAGCATCCTCTGTTATTCATACAAAATTTGTGCTGGTCAATTCCATGAAACGGAAATTAAATAAAAATTAATAACCAAGAAAAGAGTAATACATTTGCATGATCACGAGTCAGACACAGAAAGGCGACCAGAACATAATATTATGTCCCGTCCGTATCACACTTGAACGTAAATTGTGGTTCGATAAATTACCTATTTAACGGGTTAATCGAAACGACCCAGACGCCTGTACCAGGCCGGATCGTACTTGTCCTAAATTGGAGAGACACGAGTCGCGAATTGCAACATTCGTCGTGCTTGTAGTTTACAGGCTACCACTTCAATTCTGGTTCGCCAAAAATGGTTCAATTATTGCCTGCCAGTGTAGACACGTACTCAGCCGCTGGGAAAGGAGCGCATCTGTTCCAATAAAACTTGCAGAGTAATCGAATAATGAGGAAGCTCGGTGTTCTCATTTTTATCAGGCAGAAAATACAAGATCCATTTAGCGTTAACACAAATATTCCGAGTCATCAGAAGATTGTCAAGTTACAGTTCGAGCATCGAGTTCCCGCGACTAAGAGTTCGGTCTCCATGTTGTAGGAACAAACGGAGGATAACGGCGAACGAGTGGGATCCGCGAATGGTAGAAAATCGCGTCGCGAGGTCCGGTGTCCCTTGTCCCGGCAATTAACATCGAGCGGTGTCGGTGTCCCGGACGAGAACAGGTTCAAAGTCGCGACAGACACCTTGTATATCGTGGATCGAGCTCGGTGGCCGCGTGACAGCGCGTTCGGCCGTGTGCAGTGCGCGCACAGTGCCGGCGATGCACGCCGATGCACGACGATGCACGCAGACCAGGCAAACAAGCGCACCCCCCTCTACACACGGACAGGTACATAGACACGGACACAGATGTGTAACATGGAGGAGAGTCTAGGAAGCACGTAAGACGAGTGCAGCTCTTCTAACGGTAATTCCTTTAGACCAGTACCGCAACTTCTGCAACCCAGAAGAGTCGATGCTTCTGCTCGCCGCTGCGCTGTTTCTTCTGTTACCGAACGCTACGACGACTGCCGGCCGCGACCGGGTTCGCAGCTATCTCGAGAAACGAGCCAATCATCCGTCCGTGGCTTCTCTTCCATCCTCCCGTGTCTCCACGTTTGCTCTTCGTCTCTTCCTCTCTTCCCTCTAAGCACCTTGTTCTTCTGCACATGGCTCCGACTAAACTATTTTTACGTTCCACCGCGTTCTATTCGACTTCGAAGAACTCGTTCAATTAATTTCGACCTGCAGAAATTACAACTAATTGGATTTTCAATGTAGTCCTCGCACAAGTATGCGGTGCCGAAAATCGGGCATAGAAATTTCGAGTATTGTCCAAGCAGCATGCACTGTTCCGAACACTGTGCGCCGCCATCCTACGTGGAACAGAGAGGCAACGATAGATAGAGAGAGGGACGGAGGAGATCGACGAGAGCGAGAATCGAGAAGAGGGGACACACCGGGAGGGAGCTAGAAGATGTCGACCAGGAAAAGTAACAGTAACCTTCTCGTGCCGCGCTACCGTGAACTTGCTCGACCTCCTGCAATTAGCGCGATCCTTGACGCAGCGCGGCTCCGATCGAGCTGCCTCTGCACGACTTTAATTATTGCCCCGGAGTCGGTCGCGTCTCTCTCTCTCTCTCTCTCTCTCTCTCTCTTCCGCCGGAGCTCCGCAGCCTCGGGCTACGAATTCGGCGCAGCTGACGAGATCATCTTCGACCATTGGAAACCGGACGTATTTCGTTACTGCGATCACTAAGGTGGAGAAAGTGAATTTCTTTCTGGAAAGTATATCGAAAATTAATCTATAAAATTACCTCCCCTTATTTCTTCCTGATAGCCCATCCTACATCTATTGATGTACGTTCACGAGTATCATTTATACGTAGACTCGCTAAAAGATCATTTTTAAGGGTTTGCCCACGTTTTCGGGCTTTGGGACCACTGTGCGATTGTCTAAATAGAGGTCAGTGACGGATTAAGCGGAAAGCGGCCGCTTAGGGCCCCGGATGTTTCTGGAGTCTCCGCGCTTTGATCAGAAAATGTTTAGCTTGGCAAATTGTGTAACACCAATTGTGTAACATGTTTGCTAAAAAAAAGATCAGGTCATTCATGTTGATTATTTTTTTCCAAACTTTTTTGGGGGTGGGGGCCTGAAATTTTTATCCGCCTGCGGTCCCCACTTATATTGATCCGCCACTGATAAAGCTGCCAAAATTTAGCATTCTCGTTCGTCCGCTGGCACACGAGGAGGACATTTTCAAATTCCTGGAGGAGATCTCGGTGGACACCACCTTCTCTGCACGTTGAATAAATTCACGCTCGTTCTCGGTGTTAAGTTTGCAGCTTTTGTCTACGTTCTTGCGACTCGAATGTTAAATAGCCTCTTCCACACGAAACTCCACTGTCCACAGGGAGGAATTGATGGGCAATTTTGTTACTCGTAAAACCGAATCATTCTCCGATAAGGTGAACCAGACGGTAAAACGAAACACTACGACGCCGCCGAGCTGCACGACCTGGAATGGATCGCGTCGAACGCGCGTCTCGCGAAACAAGACCAAGGTTCCTCGAGACGAGAGGTCGGCGATCCTTAATTCCTTAAAGCCCGTACCGAAATGAACGACGACCGCTCGTCGAAATGCCTCCACGCACCGACTTATCGAATCGATCAAAAAGAGAATCTGACGAGAGAATCGTCGACGACACTCGCAAACGATGCTCATTGTCCTCTTTTTCCTAGCGTTAGTTTTAGACTGGTTGGCCAGGTACCAAGACTCCCGTGATACAACGCGCGTCGTTCTTCAAACGACTGTCTCCGCTTTTCGTCAAACTCACACGTAACACACAACTCTCGATCAAACAGCCGACAAACCTAACCGAGACCGTCGTTGAAATTTCCGAGATCAAAACGAAACAATTTCTACTTGAATCCGCAGATTCAGCATTTGATTTCGGATCTACCGCTTGGATTGGTCAGAAGAAACAGACGTTATTTGATTAAGCAGCATTCTTTTCCGCGAATTGAATAGATGAAATATCAGGTGATTATAAAAATAAAAGAATTGAAGGCGAATCATTTCTATTCAGGCCCATACTTGAAGAATACGTCTTCAAATTTCAGAAATCTATTATTACCGCGAAAAGAGAACTAACGTCAAATATTCTGGAAACAATTCATATGATTAAACAGCAGAGTGTCAATCTTAGGCACGAAACGCCTAAGATACATAATTATTACGCAGCATTACTGAACCAGTAATGTGTTATGATGAAGTTTCCTTTCATACATTTATAATTGAGTTTTACCCAGTTTAAATACCAGCGGTGTTCTCACATGTAATAGAAATCACATTTATTAACATAGTTAATAATCACATAATTAACATAGGTTCCGAAACTGATTTTTCAAATTTACCGCCGGATATTGATTCCATAGACGTCGATCATTATGTTCAGACTAGTGTGTCTAGTATGTCAGATTTTTCCATGGTATTGTTTCGTTTGCTTTGTTCTAAAGATTATGTTGACCGCAGTACGTTTCCAACCAGTGTCTCACACGATGCAAATCAAATCAGTACAATGTCTGAATTACATTAGTAAATTTAATAGCAGGTATATATTAATATTTTCTTCTTTTTCAATCCATTTACATTACATACCTTTCAATATATACATTTTCTTTGGTTTTCTAGACGCAATTTACCTTCGATAAAGGTTCAAACGGGAACCGAAACGTCAGGCATATTTGCATAACAGCTATTTATTTAAAAATTGTTCGAAACCGTTGCGCAGAAACATTAATTCATAAGTAAAATATTTACAATTGATTATTTTTTTTTTGTCAAATATTCTGTAGAACTCGCAATTTTATTTGATCCTCCCCGTTACAGTTAAGTCGAGAGCAACAATGCACCCGACGACTGACCTCAGGGACCGTCTAGCTGAGAGTATACGGCTTCCCTAACCCGAAGTAACCCCCTCGATCGGCCGGCGTCTCGGAAAATAATAATTACGTCGAGCCCAAGGGAACGAGACGGTCGTTCGACGTCGGCGTAATTGGCCAATCAGTTTTTTACGCCGACGCGTTTCGGGTTAAAAAGCTTACGTAAACACCTGTCGTCTAAATATCTCGGCGAGGATAACGGTGCCGACGGGAACACCGTCTTCGGACTTATTGCGTCCTCGGACAGGCGGCGAACAACCGCGACTGATGCACAATTCCAGAATGGGATAGAGTACGATCCGTGTTCAATATGTTACTTCTATTTCTAGATGAGAATCAATAATCTCATAGTTAAAACCAAGCTGCATGTTCAGAGGATATGTACACTTGATTAGACACAAAATTGTCCAAGTAGATTAAACGTTCGTCTGCAGCGGATACGTCCACTTTTCTCCCTCAAGGGGTTAACTTCGGTGCATTAGAGTTTTCCAGAAGAAATGCCACGCAAAGTGGAATAGGCAAGTGTTTGATAATGATCTCCAGTTTCTAGAAATAATTTAACCTTACACCACACGATTTTTTAAATTGAGATAAAAAAAAGTTAAAGAATGTCAGTTATTTTGTTTCATTTAACCCTTCACTGCGTAAGATTTTTTTTAATTGGTATGAAAAAAATTGAAAGTAGGTCAGTTCTTGTGTTTTATTTAAGGGAAATATATTGAAAAAAATTAAAACAACATTTTAAGAAAAATAAACACAATAAGATAGCACGTTATTAGTTTACTATATACCAGATTTGTTAACTGTATCAGATATGATATACTGTGCAGCGAAGGTTTAAGGGAAAGATTAAAACAACAGTTTCAGAAAAATAAACATAAATAAAAATAGTAGGAAAAAAGATTCTTAGTTTAGTATATACAAGATTTGTTAACTGTGTGTGTATCAGATATGATATAATATGCAGCCAAGGGTTAAAAACGAACCGCATTCACGATAACCATTCGTTAAAGCAACGAGCCTAAAATAAAATGAGATTTTATGCGTCAATATAATTGCCCGTAAACAAATAGCAGCTGAAGGGGTTAACAGAGCGTGGAGTCAACGACGGACGCAATAATAAGCTGGTAAGGGAAGGGAGGTCGATCGGAAAGCGTGATGTCAGCTCTCGGAGATCCATCGCGATCGAGGCGTCCCCTCGCGGACCCGTTCAAGGCGAGATCGTCGAGAAAGTTCACCGTCGACACTGGCAATTGGCAATTGCATCGTCTGATAGCATAATGACGGAACCGGCCGCGGCCGAACGGATGCGTGCACGCATTTGACGCACATCTACGCGGCGTTTCGTTCTCGGGCTCTCGAAGTGGTGAATGAACGTGCTCCGGAGGCCGCGCCAGGCGAAACCAGTAAGAACAGATGGGATTAAATTATAGTGCAGCCCAATGGACGGATAAAACGCGCATTAAATAGATTTGACGGAATGGACGGGACTGTTACCCGCGATACGGACGCGACTACGCCTTCCGATCGACGAACCCTTTCCTTCCGCCGCGGATTTCCTTCGGTTCTTGACTTTGCACACGTCGTTTCGCTTCCCAGAATGAATAATAGTGATAATGCCAGCCTGCCAATATGTACTTGTCCGCTTCAAAAGCGCTACTTTGAAATACGACACTGAAATATCCTAACCACGTTCGCACAGGATCGTGTTACGCGAGTTTTTCATTTCCTCGCACTTCTGTTTTCAAGCAAGTGCAGGAAACGTTTGATTTCTTTCAAGATACAATTCATAAAAAAATTGCGGTAAGCGTTTCCAGTTCCACGCGAGATGATGCTGGAAATATAAACTGTTTTCGCTCGACCGTTAATTTATTATAATTAGACTACGAATTTGTGCGGTAAATAAATGTTGGACCGAGTAACAATTGTTTCCGAATTTCATCTACTTTTTTCATTGTCGGATCTCGTCAGAGTCATAATTAAGCAACAATTCCTTTCATCGCGCGACATGGCCAGTTTAATTGCCGGAGAACATATACGGTGTTAAATGCGAGCAAGAGGGAATAGTTTCAAGGGGTTTCAGGCGGAATACTTTTTGCTCATGTCGCTGGGAACAGGAAGCGTTGTTCCATCGACAGAATTCTCGTCCGGGACGCGAAAAGTTGAGTCGCGTCGCGTCAGGGGAATTGCATTCGACGGGGCGCATCGTCGCGCGGAAATTGCAATTGCGCGCGGATTTGTCTGGGTTCGGAGCTGGAAATGCTGGAAACCTCCGGCCGTCCTCTGGATAAAATCGAAAACGTCCCCCCACCCGCCCCGGAACTTCGTTTCCTGCGTCAGAATTCGCTGGGTGACGAATTACGTGCGAATCGATGTTTCGTTTGTGAAGAGACTCCTACAATGAATTCCATTCGGTAGGATTAGTTGCGAATGATTAAATCAACGCGATCAGTGCTTTGTGTGTCGTGTATGGTGCGAGCCTTTGAGTAGGAGCTAATTGCTTATCGATCGATAGGGATCGTTCGGAGGATAGCTCTGGAAAAATGAAAACGAACTTTCTGGCCAACTCGATATTTTAGCAGCAGATATTCAACATTTCCGTTTTGCTATAAATGCATCAAGACCCGCAGTCTAGCATGACGTAACAAGGAAAAATATAGATTTAAAAGTAAATAAATATCGATGACCTTGGAAACTCCGGAAAAAAGACCTATAGAAAAGAATAACATTTGCAAAGAATTGTTATCCATTGCATTCATATTTGTTATAACTAGCAGTGATTTTACGGCGCACAGGTTCGATCTTAGGTTACACACTATATATAGTTATTTTGTAGGAATTATCCAAACGTTTGGATTCGAATTTGAACCATCTAGTTCGAGACCACGTTTGCTATTAAAAATGTTTTATTAGTGGAGGAAAAGGAAAGGATATATTTGTTACGTCATAAAAAATAAAGAAGATATTTAGGTGGCCACAGCTTGTATTTTTAGAAGTACCTTAATGAACATTTTACAATATACATATGTATTAGTTTTCGGTCGTGTTGAAAAATAAGAGAAAATGCAAATTGATTATTGAAAGTGGCGAATAGTAATCAATGGTAATCAGCGGATGATACGTGGAACAGAGTGACATTTCAGTGGGTTTCCATGGGATTTTCGACGGTGTTTAACACGGACAGCGACCGATCCATGGAGCGTTTCCGAGCGATCTCGTTTACGCGCCGCAATTGAGCGAGGGAGCGCGTCGTCATCGGAATTATTACAGCTTCCGGTGACGTTAGGCGAATCTATAGGGAACGGTCGTCGCGGAAGCCGTAACTCGGCGTCCTTACGTCATCGCGACACGGTCGCCCATCGCAACGAAAACCGGGAACATTTTCTCGTTCTCTTTTTACTCTTCTCCTACCTAAAATTCGATTCGAAGTTACGAACCCACCTCCTTTATCGGCGCGAAAAGAAACGAGCACGGCGCGGCCCGTCTTGGCCCGCGCGATCCTTTTACGACTACCCATACACAACTTTCAATTTCTTATCCGGTCACCAGCGCAAAAAACCAATGGCGAATTCGGCGATCTTCCGCACGACCGCATCACCGGTCCTCCAAACGGATAGGTGGCTGCACAAAAACCGTGCTTTTGTGTTTTTCAACCTTAAATTCAATTCGAGAGAATCGACAAGGTACCATTCACTCGAACCAAAGTGAAACATCACGAAATTTTTACATTTTTATATATATATATTATTAATATATATATATATAAAATAAATAAATATGTATATATATACATATATATATACGTATATGTATATATCTCATTTGTAGTGCCAAGAAGAGATTTATTTTCATTTGTAGATTTAGATTTCATTTCTATTTCGTTCATAAATTTTGACTAATACTATTAATGATGATCATCTCATTAAGTAAAATTTGTTTCTATATTAAATATACATATATTAGATTGAAGAACTAAATTATTAGTCCCGCAGGACCCCGCGGGATCGAAATAAATCCCACATCAATCCCGCGGGATTGAAAATTGCGCAGGATTGCAATCCCTCCTATTAATGGATAAAATCGATGCTTTGGAAGATTGCTTTCGGAGCTAGTAGAATAATATCACTGACCAGACGAACAAGTGAATGGACTCTCGGTTAATTTTCGCTTTCGCTGAACAGGAGACGTCCCCACAAAAGATCGTTGTGCAACCACGCTGGAGGTGGAGGATCGCAAAATTTTTTAAGACTTGGTCCTGCTACACGTTCGGAAGACTGTGAAACAGTGCACAGACTCGCCAACTTCTGGAGGATGCGAAACTTGGCAAAAAACGTCGAGAGGAGCCACGGGCACGGTGAAACGGGGCGGAAGAAGACGACCAACAGGGGCCGAACAGGGGGAAAACGGGCTCTCCCGGCGGAATTGCGAACGATCTCACGTATCCTCGTCGAGATTATCCAAAATTCGGACTGCAGGAGATCCCGGAGCGGCGATTGGCCCGCGTAACGAGTTTCGACAAAGCGAGCTGCCAATTTGGCAACGTCTTCGGGACGATAAATCAGCCTTAACCGAGCCGGCGAACCTGCCGAATTGTGTATCCGCGTTCCACGGGCAAGCCGTTACCCAACAGCCATTGTCACGACGCAAACCCGTTCGCAAAAAACGTTCAATTTCATCGAGCAAGTCTGTGCCTCCCCTCCCCCCCTGTCCGTACATCGGTAATAATCGTAGCGGATGTCGGGTTCTTGGCTCGGGACCGAGATTTAGAGCTACGACGGATCGAAGGATAGGTTCCTTTTTGCTTTCAGCGCATTAGGATCGGACATTGCGCTGCCAATCAGGGGATCGGACACCTTTGCTTCGACGATGTGTTGCGGATCGATCGAACTCTTTTTACTGTACGGAACAACAATCTTGAGAACTCTAATTGATTCGAGCATCGTCGATTTGTGGCGTGAAACGTTCTTTTCTTTTTTTTTTTTTGTTCTTTCATTCGCGCGGTTGTTCGCTCTTTTACTATTTATTTGACCAATCACTTCGAACCCCCGCTAGTTCCGAATGATAGGAAATATTTTTAATGAGCTTCGTTTATTGGTTGCGGTTTTTACTGACTGTTGGAATAGTTTATTATCTAAGGCCGTTGTCAGGATATTCTGGACAAGGCATATTAACAAGCAGAAGACACTATGCAATGATTAAATGATTTCTTCCCCAATGCAATTTCTATGGCAGCAAATTAAAACTTCAAGCTGAATGAACAGCTTGAGATTGTCAACTAACCATAAACTTTTATGCGTATCATGGGACACAGTTAGGGTTTCCTTGGTGCATAATAGCTGCGCTCTTACTTTCGCGAAGGAAATGGCCAAAGTTCTGTTCGGGGAGAGGTTAATCGTTAAGGATTTTAAACGAAAGTGGAATGAGAGAGGCGGGGAGAGAGTATACGAAGAGAAAGAGAGGGAGAGAGGACGAGGAAGAAGGTGAAAAATGAGACTCGCGTCGAGTTCCACCGAATCTCCGGGAGCGGTTTCGTGGAAGAGTTTTCGAAGGATAGTGAACGAACCAGCAAGAATGCGGTCGGCTGACAGCAGAATGGGGATCCAGCAGGATCGATGATCGAGAGACCGCGATTGTTCTTCGGCGGAGACCCGGTCCTCCCGGGTTCTCCCTTTTCGCGGAGGACACAATGCGCGCCGCGGCAAGAATATTCGTGGCGAATAGAGAGAAAGAGAGAGAGAACCGGTGCTCGTTAAAACGGATCACGGGGCTCGATGATAATTAATAAAGCTCGATGAAAAGCTGCTCCACGAGCAAAAGGAAAAATCACGAAGGAGACGGCTTCGCTCGAGGATTTTCTGCGGGCTGACTCCTCGCAAACGAGCGCAAACCAACGCAAACGAGCACGGAGAATGACGACGCCTAAAAAGGAGAAAATAATTAATCGCATTCTTGTGTTTCTTCGAATGACTAAACATTCGTGACGAAGAATTAGAACTTTATTTCTGTTTAAAAGAGACTAACACAACAATTTTCGATCCTCTATTTTCATTCTTGACGGTTCTCGTTTCCTAAAATCGAAGGTGAATGTTTATATTGCACACGAAGATCTGCATTGGAAAAGTCTTTGTTCGGCGTCGGAAGACAAGGGGGTAATTTACCACTGACAGAAGATGCATTTTGCGTTCCGTACAGAGGCGGCGAAACTCAATGGGATTCGATAGGAGGCACGGTAAAGGCGCGTTCGTTTGCGCCGCTTTAACAGCAAGCAAAATCTCCGACACCTCTCGAAATCAATAGGAAAATGTGTCCTCGCTCGGGGGAGTATAGTTCCTCTCTCCCTTTCGAAGAGGAAAGTGCAAGAGTACGAAGGGGAGAGAGTATGAAGAAATAAAAGAAGAAGAAGAGAGCCGACCCAGCCGGAGAGAACCAGCGCCGCCATTAACGAGCGATCGAGCCGGCGACGCGATTAATTTCCCCCGGCTTCTTGCATTACGTTTAATTAACATAATCCGCCGGCGGGATCGTTCCGTGGCGTACTTTACGCACTCACGCGATGCGACCGCTACCGAGAGCTCCACAACTCGGATAGAGGACTCTCTTTCGCTCGCGATTTTATCGAAATTCGTTGCTCTTTGTTCACTCTGGCCTCGGAGTGACTCGTTAACCCTGTCTCGAAACTATTGGGTCGTTAGGACTCTGAGCCGCTTGTGTGCGAGCTCAGGCCAAGGCGCAGCTACAGGCTAAAGATTTAGTCGTTGAAAAGATGTTCGTTAGCAAGCGTATTCATTTTATTAAATCTACTCGTTCATCATTTTTAGCACATTCCTTCAGTTTATTGATTTTGGTCTATAGAGATAGGAGACCTCGTTCTTAAACTGACAAACTTTTAGTAGATCAAACAGGCTGCACCACCGACATTATTCCACTGCGTACCTCCGCTCGCCTACGTTATTAAAAAGTTTTATCACATGCAACTTCTTTATGAAACGTTAGAAGAAGTTACATAAACTTTGTGCAATAGTTTCTAATTAGTCTGCGGCTCTTTATGGAATTATAAGTTTTGAAAATTTTCAAAAAATGCTTCAAGTCTACAAAAGCCTATCACCACGGAAAATAAGATTTTATTTAATTCCACTTTGCTTAAACATCGGCAGTCTATTTATTACATATGGCCGTTGCTCAGACATTCAAGACAAGGAATTACAAACAGACAGTGCCTCGCCGACTGTGAACCGAGTAACACGCATGTTTAAAAAACAACTTTTATAAAAAGCTCAACAGGAGAAGTTAGATAAACTTCAGATAAGAAAGTGTATAAAATTACCAGCTCGAAATAAATTCCGAGATTTAGGACGCGGCATATCTGTGTCGGTGAGCAAACGTGTTCCTAATTTTGATCGCGAGTCTGACTCGATGTTATCATGCGAGAGGTTAACGATCCATTTGCTCGTGAAATTGAAAGACTCCTCGAGTCATTAATGGTTTGGTGGATTCTTAGGATTGTTCAGAGGACTGTGAACAAACTGGCTGTCGGCCACCGCGGTTCGCAGCGGTTGGCGAACAGCGGAAAGCGTCACAGGGGAGCGTACCCGACACGACGATTTTATTAACGACTCCGACACACGTTCCGGCTGGTTCGCGGAGACCCTGGCTCTAATAGTTTACGAGGTCGTTCTCGCGGCCGATCGTAAGCGCGAGGGGAAAACTGGGCCGAGGAATGCAGTTTGTCGATATTCGAGCGAGCCGCAGCCTATTCTTTGACCCGGAGCAAGAGCGGTGAGCCCGCGCTCCACGTCGCGGCGTTTCGTGCGTGCCACCGAGCCTGCAATTTCTTCCCCCATGCACAGACACAGGGGAGGATCGGTTGGTTCCGCGTGGGAAACTTCCCATTAGATGGCCGACTTTCGACAATCATTCCGCACACGTCCCAAACGAGCTTCGACCGGATTCAGAGTTATTTTCCGACGGGCTCGTAAATCTTCTTAAACCAATTTCCTAACCTACCCACTAATCCTCTTCCTCCCCTCTGGTTCCCCTCGCCTCTTTGACATCGTGTTTCTGGTAATCCCAGTTTTCCTTTTCTCGGACTTTCTTTAACTACGATGCTCTGTAAAAAAAATTCTGAAAAAATTCACTGTCATGTGTGCCGTTGGGTAGAACAGCGATGAATTTTTTCGTAATTTTTTGTCAGGCAGAACACAAGACACAGAGCATAATTCATTGAATCGTGCTCACCCTACAACTACCCTCGGTCCTCTCGAACCGTATGACTAAAAATCAATTTGATAATTGTTTTTGACGACTCTTCAAATGTTCTAACTCGTGCTAATTGTAACTAGATTACGTGAGATAAAACAATATGGAGACATTACATCGATTCAATTCAATTGCAAGAAGCAAATCAAATAAAAAAATGTTATTGTAGCAAGAGCGGTGTCCGCTGGTGACAAACACCAGAGTTCCCAGACAGCAGTTAGGTGGTTAGTCAACTGTTGGATTCGCGGTTGCATTAACGTGGAAAGAAGCCCGTTTCTCGTCGGTGGCCACGGTTTTCGTCGCGACGGGATTACTCGGTCGAACGAATCCGCCTCGGTCCGACCCGACTCGTTGTATCAGCGAGAAAACCGCTTCATCACGGACGTCGTTGCGCCTTCTCGAACCGTGTCGCAACAATGTCTCCGGTAATTAGAATATTTTCATTTCTGGCCGCGTCCGGCGAGCTATCTCGTTCGTTCTGCGAGCGTGCAACCCTCGCGAGAGCGAGTGCGCGCGCGCTCGCGTGGGTGGGACCGGTTTTAAGTCGCGTTCACGCGCGCGACACGACCCTCTATCTCTTTTTCTCTCTCGTTTAATACGCCTCTCTCTCTCTCTCTTCGAGTGTATATGTAGGACTATGTACCAGAACGGAACTAGTTCGTTCTAGCGAAACGGCAAGGCGATCAGAGGAAAGGAGAAAGACGAGAGCCGGCTCCCCTTTCCCTCTCGCGGCCGTTCGTCGAGCGCATTTGCCTTTCACGGTTCGGCTCGGCTCCGCTTCGCTCTGCTCCGCTCCATTGAGGATCTCGTTGCTTTCTTTCTTCCTTTCACGTTCCCTCTGAAAAAAAACGCGAGACCCCCGTGTCGCTTTCAGCCGAAATTTCAGCGGCCCGCCTGCGAAAATGAGAGCCAGTCGGTCGAAACGCGCGTCGTTTCCGCTCGGGAACACCGGAGCACCCTCTGCTTCCGTTTCTTTCGTTCTTTCATCATCGGATTAAATTCTGGACAATATGCTCGACACTCTCAAATTTTAGCAACCCCGCCATTGGTTCGCGTTGCAGCTGCTCCGACGAATGCGAGAGAATAATTATCGCAACGCTGGGACCAGACGCGGAATGCGGAAAGCCCGAAAGCGGGATCGAAAGTCGCGCGAGTCGATTGAAATCGGCGAAGCCGGGTGCCAGCGGTTGCCTTCCATTGCGTTTCGATGTTATCTCGGCCCCTCGGCCTTCGAGAAAAATGCGTGCAACGGAAAATCACGTTCGTTAAGAGCGCCATCGATTTCTATTAATCACCGGCAACCTGGTATTTCATCTTGTAAAGTCACGAGACTCTCGACCCAACGGTTTCCCTACGTTTTGCCTTAAAAGTCCGCATTCTCACTTTACCTACCGAAAGCCTAGCATTAGGACTTTTGATAAACGTGCCGTACCAAAAGAAAGCATAGAAATTTTCTGTTTCATTACAATCTTAAATGAAACTATTAGATCACGTTATTGAGGATAACTTGTTAGTTCACAATGAATATTGCTGTTGCTATTGAAGGTCCATTAAAAAGTGTTTGGCCATGTAGTTACCATAGATTTTTCAGAATTATGCATTTATCACCGGTCGTTAAGGTGTTAACAATGCTTTTTCTGAATTAAGGCATTTACTTGGACTATTAGATAAGTCGAAGGCTGAGTTACTTTTAGAAAGTTAAGAACATTAACAATGTTTTGAGGTTACATTAGAGAACATTAACAATTGAAGGTTGAGTTACTGTTAAAAAGTTAACAACATTAACAATGCTTTTTCCTGAATTAAAGCATTCACTTGAACTACTAGTTAAGTTGAAGGTTGATCGATGTGGAAAACGCGATATTCTTTGAAGGGCTGCGGCCGTGAACAGCAAAGTGGCACAATCTCCTGCAGGAGAAACGGCTAGACAGCGTCAGACAGACGGGTTGCCGGTCGTCGTCGCATGACAGACAGGGTCGAACGAGAGTACAAGCGTCTCGAGGAGGATACTTTCTCCGCCAGAAAGAGAGAGAGAGGAGCGTCCGAGCATCGCGGAAGCTCCGAACAACCTAAAACTTGCTCTACGCCCACGGTGTTAGAGAGCCGCTTTTGGACGGTGTTACGCCGACAGCGAAGATTTACGTTGCGAGACAGAGAAGCCTTAAAGAGCCGGAGAGCTTAGATTTAACTGCGGCTTAACGCGTCCTAAACTGCAGTTTGCTACGGAGCCTCTTCCTCACGAAACTAGCTTCATAAAAGGATGCATACAGTACACCCGAAAATTTCCATGGAAACCACGCTGCCGCGTATCTCACCGCTCGGGCACGTACCGAGGCCTTCCGTCAGAGAAGTTCCGACGCCTCTGCGAGCATATAAAGTAAAGTTCCGTTGAGGAACTCTCTCGGTTTGCTCCGCCGGCATTTTTGGCATTTACGGTCGTGGAGTAGTCTCTGAGATACTGGTCTCTTGCGACGGCGATATCTGAAAATAACACTGATTTTGCTACTGTCTTTTGCTAACTATCTGTGAGCTATTTAGAATATTTCCATGATGCAATTTATACAAACTTAATGGTACAGCAACTTTTAGTCGCGCTGGGAAAGAAATAGCCATTCAGGGGTGGTTTCTGCAAAATAATTTTGCCTGCTCCAGAGGAAGTCTGATCGAATTCTTTCGCATCGCAGCAGTGTCTGAAAAAAAGGAATGCTGCCGGAAAACGAGAGCGATAGAGAAGGGTTTCGAGGGTTCGGTCTGAATCTGCCGGAGAAGGATTCGGTACCGAGTGATCGAGTGGCAGCAGAATCCTGTTTGACTTGGCGGTGGTTGGCGGGGCGACACTGCTCTCAGCCGCTCTCGCGCGGCTCAGTATTTTATAAACGCGGGACTCGCGTAACAAGTTGTCCGCGTAAGCTATAATGAAAACGTAAGACCGATACGGAAGCGTCGTACCGAGAATTACGTCGACGCCGCGATGTCAATGCACCCGGTGGCACGTTCGAGCATAGTAGAAAAAGGCGAAGGAGTCGGCCTGCCTGAGTAATGTCGTTGCATCCTCCGTTCCTCTCCGTTCCTCTTCGTTCCTCTTTATTCCTCCTTGACTCCTCGCCGCTCCCAGCTGGTCCAAGTGTGTTCTTGCCGTTTCGGAGTTGCACCGCCTCCTCCTCGGTCCTCTTCCCGGTGCATATACGCGCGTTGTTGCGCCGGGACCCTCCTCGCAGGACAAAAACCCCGCGCAGGACAATAACCCTGAATAAATCACAGCCCCCGATGCCGATGGCCATCCGGCCGAGATGGCCTGGGTCCTCTCCGGCCGCTGTTTATGCTGCTTCGCTCTGGCACTGCTCTCTGCCATTGCTCCTCTCCGCCTAAACAAGATCAAAACGAGTCCCTTCGGCTCCGCTTCTCGCTTCCCGTCTACCCCTCCGCCTTGGCCGATCCTCATTCGTCAGGAATTCGACGCCACGGACCCGAAAACCACCTAGCACATCGTAAACTAGGCCTGGAACCCTTTATTAATAATTTTCGGTTCCCAATCCGAGTCTTCAAGATCCGACCCGAGTCTCTGGTACCTGTCCACCCCTAGCGTAAACCCTCAACCCTGTAATTTTTTATATTTATCCCCTTATCCTCTCAATGCAGCATTTTCTGAAATCATCGGTGAAACAAATTTTTTATACAACCTAGCCTAATATGTGTTTTCCTGCTGTTTATTGACGAGTGGCTTGCACACAGACTGAAATGAAACTGAAATGAATTGGGTAACAAGGACCAGAGCAAAGAGTTAATTTGCAGCGAAAGTTACGGGTTTCGAGGGAAACGCAATTATCGGAAAACGGAGTGGCATTCACGGCGACGACGTATTTGGGACGATCGACTGCGACGAGAGATCGATACTCGACGAGGAAGAGGATCGTGCGGAGCAAAAAGAGGAAACGGAAGCAACGTCGACGGTCAGGGGCCTCCGGACAACGGTGACTTCGGTCCCCGAGGACCTTGACGATCTTCTCTTTTTCTCTCTCTCCCTCTCTCGCTCTCTCTCTCTTCTCTCCGTTAATTAACTTAAGCAGCGATTAGAGCTGGCCCTTATCGTGTCCCGAGCGACGATGCTCGGCATTTAACGTGCCATCGTGCTAGCTTCTACATGCCCCTCGTCCCTCCCGCCACCCTTGTGAACAAAGAAATCGCCTGCCATCCGCCTCGACTTCCGCGACTTCGCCTCGAATCTTATTAACCCTTGCAACCCTAATGCCGACTCTACTCGTCGGCCAATAAACGATTCGCGGCTCCTGGCGCCGGCTACGCTTGCACGAATCGGCATACTGATCTTGAAACAGAAGAGTCCGTCGACACTGAACCTACAATCCTTGTTTTAAACCCTTCAACCAATTTGGAAAGATCACGTATTCTGCCTCACGCTTTTTAGTAACCCTTTGCACTCGAACCTATTTTAACTCGAAAATTAAACATTTCTTTCTACCTAGAATAATTTCATTCCCTATGATTTTTCAAATTATGTGGATACGAAATTGGTATAGTACCTTATACCATATAGTATATAGGTATATACCTTTATAGTCCAATCCTTGTTTTAAACCCTTCAACCAGTTTGGCAAGATCACGTATTCTGCCTTACGCTTTTTAGTAACCCTTTGCACTCGAACCTATTTTAACTCGAAAATTAAACATTTCTTTCTACCTAGAATAATTTCATTCCCTATGATTTTTCAAATTATGTGGATACGAAATTGGTATAATACCTCGCACAATGCCTAACTGTTTAATAATGTAAACATTATTTCGAATAGCGGTAACACTTTTAGTGGCGCCTCAGAGTCACCATTCGTGTTCTAAGGGTTTAATATTTACAGAAATGATTTGTCGAAATCATTGTGACGATCTCAATTTCAGAACAAGCGGTACAAAAATGTACCAGATCGATACAAGGGATGACTGGGGGTTGAACAGTTCTTTGATCGCTGTTGTCATAAAACTGAACCGTTCGCACGACGGGACGTCGAAACCGATCAGCAGCGGTGACTCAGAGTGTCCCCGGGAAACCTTGCTGGCCCATTTGATCGTACGATCCCTCGACGAATCATGGAGCCGATTTATAGGGCAACGGTACACCGATTTCACGATAGAGAACAGGGGAGGCGTTAGAATAAATGGCGCCTGTTTCAGAGCAAATGGAATATCGGATTAAGCCCGGTGATCCTCACCTACTTCGTCTTCGCTAACATTTTCCCCCAGAGAACGACCTAATATTCTCGACAGCGAACGAGCGCGTCTTTCCACCCCTCCAGGTCGATCGAAGGAGCATCGTTTTCGAACATTATTCATTCTTGTTCCTTTCCTTCCGGTGCATTCATTATTAAGTTGGCGAGATATTTTTGGACAGAACCATTTACTAGAATTAGTGTAATAAAATAAATAGATTTCTTCCAGTGCATTTATTATTCAGTTGGCAAGGTTTTCTTGAATATAATCATTTACTAGAATTAGTGTAATAAGTAGACTGCGGATCTTCAGGCAAAATAAAAATGTTCTACATTAATTGCGGGAAGCAGGAATAAGATAAAAATTGATTTCATCTCTGAATGATTTTATTCACTTCGAAAACAACATTACAATTTTCGCAAATTTTTAATTTATTCATAAATGCATAAAGATCTCCGGTGTCTAGTAGCAAGATAGACAATAAAGATTGTGCTTTACTGAAAGAAAAGGAGGCATGTCACACAGAATGACTTTCCCGGGATATAATATTTCTGATAGCAATGGCGTTCCTGATCGAAAGAGTATCGTTTACCCTGTAAATGGTTCGTCCACCATGGGGGTGGAAGTTCGTATCAAAGCTTCGCTCGGACTTTGTGCATCGTACGCGTCAGCGAGCGGTCGTCGAGAGGGATCCGTGTTATATAGGGTGGAAAGGAAAGTGGCGCGAAAGCGAACGATGACTCGGGGGTGTCCAAGTGCTCCGACATCGACAGCACCAGGGAAAAAACTCGGAGAAAGCAAGCCAGAGGAGGAGGGTGAGTGAGAAAAATTTATTCCAGCGATTCAAGTGGCCGTGGAGGTGGGAACTTCCGGGGAAATCCGAAATTAAAAGCTCGACTATAGGGTAGCGGCTGCTGGTCGCCTCGGGACACTTTCGCGAAAAAGTCACGTTTCTGGGAAAACATGGGATCGATGATACATCGAATAGTGGAAGGAGAAAAGTAAGAACATCGTAGCTGGCTGAAAGGGTTGGAGGGATAGAAATGTCTGTGCAACTTTGCGATACAATGGCGAATATGATCGTTCGTATGGTTCGTGGCGATGTTGGTATTCTACTCGTTGCAGGAAGAACATGTACTCTGACAAGTTGTTCGAGCATTTGTTCAAAGTGCTTCGAGACTTCTGTTTTACTCGTATTGCCTTCGGGAACCTCTCTCGTGGAGGAAATTCTTTTCCTTTCGATTTTGACGAATTGGTTCGCGAAGGTTAACTTCATTGATCACAATGAATTAAATATCGAATCAATGATCTTAATCTGAACTTTGTCAAAAATCAGTTTTATTTCATTCTCTTCAAATATGAACGTTTTCAGTGAGGAGCAAAATTGAACCTGTGAAATTATTTATTATTCGACTGATATGTGTTGCATTAATTGTTCGCTTAATCGCGAGAGCTTATGTGGAAGAAATTTGTCACGGACGTTCGCCAGGGAAGGTGAGGATGAGAAATCTTTGACGAATGGAACGGATAAGGCCAGCGAAAGCGGAAGAGGATTGTTTTCGAGCGTTCGCGAGAAATGCAGGAAAAGCGAGCGAAAACTGCGCTATTCTTCCGTATTGATCTCCCTCTCTCCTTGCGATGCTCCCCGCAGAGGGTGACCGAGGAACGAACGGAAAGGGAAACAAAGGAAAGAAACGGAGAAGGGGTGGGTCGAGAGAAGCGAAGGTTGTTTATGCTGGCCCCGTCGCGACTGAAACGCCGGGGCGTCATAAATTATCCTCCGAAATCGTCCAACGACCCCAACTTCGAGAGACTACGTCTCGCTCGAAGAGCCACGAGGAGCGAAGAGAGAGACAGAGAGAGGAGAGAACGCAATTTGGCCAACTGCTTGCCAGCTCGCCACTTGCCAGCCAGGAAGAGAATCGTCGATGATTGGTGCTCCGATTAAAAGTCTGCGATCCATCTCGATTGCGACTGCGGAGCCGATAGCTTTGACGTCTTCCGACGCGTTTCTTCCAATTGCCGGGTGAACGAGATCGTAATTTATAGTGGCAAAAGGATTTGCCCCCTTGTTTGTCCCGAGCTTGCAGTTTCTCCGGGCGCTCGAGAACGAAAACAAGTGAAAGCTCTCGAGTCGGTCGTTTCGTGAACAGGATGCATAAAACTCCGGGAAAAGAAACGTAACGGAGAAACCGCATCCTTGACTTCTGATTCGGAATCGATTACTGTTGCTCCGTAACCCGAACACAACCGCTTATCACTAGACTGTGTATCTTTCCGCAAAATAGGATTCATACGAGTCAATTTTAAGAAATCGAAGAATAACAACTGATGTCCTTTCACATTTTTCTTGAACCTATTCAGTCTTGTCACGAAAAAAACGTGGTAATGACTGCCGATGACGAGAATGTGTACACACGATTGAATAATTCTCGAAAGTCCCTGTGACCGCGGGGTTGCGCAATGGTTGAATGTGGGAAAAATGTGCATCGATCGATGGACGGTTGTCCGCGAGGGTGAAAGTAACAGGCGACAGGGTCGACTGGAGGTGGATACTGGGTAGAAATCTTGGTTTGAGGTGGTTCGATAGCGTTGGACGATGATCGCGGCCGTAGTTCGGCGGCGAGAGGAAGCTCGGAGCGGATGGAGACGCGACCGGGTGCACCCGTAAACCTCTGGGCTCCATCCGCTCGTTTACGAGTCGGAGGATCATGGTAGGAGAGCGAGAGAAGAGAAGAGTAGCGAGAAGATCGGAGAAGAAGAGGAAGAGAAACGATAGGGGACACGCGGCGGTACGATAAATGCGCGTACGGCAAGGAGCAACAATGGCAATTATGCGCCGAATGGGACGCGACAAGATGCTTTCACTGCGGACGAGCATCGTGAATAAGAGATAGCATCTGCTCGGGCCGCTCAGCTCGCTCTCGACGATCGTCTATTGAATGCGATAGGCTTCCGTGGACCGCTACGAAGCTCTGTATGGCTCCGCAGGGCTCCGCGGAGCTGTTCAGAGCTCTATGGAGCTCCACGGAGAGCCTATCGACTTTCGACTCTTTCGCATACACGCGCGGGGCTTCGAAATCGATTTAAGCCGAGTGTTTGTCCGAGTGATACCGAAAGCCAATTGATCGGGTATTAGCTTATCCTCTCGTCTCCCTCTCTCCTAGCCCCTTCCCTCTCGGTGAAAGTTCATTAACTCTTACCCGAGCGACACACGCGGCCGCGCATTCATGGCATCGCTCCGCAGGGTTAAACGGTTTCGAATTATCGAGCGAATTGACGCAAAGATGATCGACCTCGCAGCTTATTCTTCTACCCCCTCGCTTTCTTCGACGAAACGGGTCGAGGGAATCAGAAGCGATAAATAAAAGATACCCGGCGAACTTATTCTGGTAAGTAATGTTCTTTGATTGGAGACGAGCCGTTTGTTATGAGACGATACCGCGTATCTTTTATTCAACGGTTCCCCGATTCCACGCCATCGACGATGCTAATTCCTCGCGAATCAACTTCGCAGTTTTATACAAGAAGATGAACTTCGCTGATACCGCTGCGCTAGCTTCATTCTTGCGGCGAGGTTTCTCGTCCATGGTACCTGCTTTCGCACCTCTCTTAATACTTCCCACGCAAAGAAATACTCATACTCAATGAATATTCAAATTCAGCGAATGATGCTTCAGAAATACATTGAACGGAACTTCAAACAGAACGAAACTTTCTTACTTGAATTTCAATTGAAAATAATATATGCTTGAATTCCTTTAACACGTTCCGTGCCGAGCCGTTTTTGCTTGACAATTGAACAACTTATGTGCTTTCTTCTATATGTAGGGAGAAGTTATCTTCGAGCGGTGAGAATTCTGTCGAATGTCGATAGTATCTGTAACGACGCGACGATCCGATATTAGTTACTTATTGATTTATTTCGCGTTCTTCATATTTTATAATTTGCGTTATTCATTATTCTGGTTCGACGTATTCAATAGAAAAGACGTGTTTGATCTCAGACGGAGATTTAAATGAGACAATTTAATTAATTGTATTCAAGATAATTGGAGTTAAACGTGAAATTATTACGGGTAATTATATAGAAAAGTACTGCCCTCTCCGATTTTGATGAAATTTACGTATGTTATGCAGCAACACATTCTGAACAGCTTTTTCCTTTTACAATATAGGGGGGTCGCTTTTAGTTTTCGAGATATTTGCAAAAAACTATCGCAAATACTGTATTGAATTTTTCGTATTCCTGAACGCTCCGCTGCAACGTAGACCTGTTTCGGTGCGGCGTTTGTTTACATT